>JBAJHX010000043.1:19626533-19648289 GCA_037176925.1 Amniataba percoides | reverse complement strand
GACATTTGAATGGTAATGATTATTTCCAAGACAGATGCTGCACATGAGGATATTGCTCGTAATAATAGACAATGTATAAATACACTATCACCTATAACTATTGCCAGTGTACGGATAACAAATAACAGAATAGAAAGATATATATATATATAAGTGCGCCTTATAGTCCGAAAAATACGGTAAATGTAATATTTTAAAAGTTGGTTATTTCCCTTTGACATGGCAAAAAAACAGCTAAGTTTTAATTTAGCCTAGTTATAAATATAGAATATTTATTTATCTAAGTGTAAGAAATGGGATACACATCACACATCAGACCTGCTGTCTAACAATGAGAGGGGGAAGTTTTACTTTTACATCACACAAAAACAACTCAATATACCTCAACTTGCAACACACTATACTGAATGACCAAATATCTTTTATGTTGGCATAAGTGAATTTTTCCTGATTCCTCCTTCAAAATTATATGATAAGAAAACAACATCTAGCCACCTGATTTAGTAAATGACAAATATGAAAGGAACAAATGTTACTTACCTTATAAAGGATGCATGCAAGCTTAGTGATGAATTCACAAAGAACTGGCACCACCCAATCCAGAAGCTGAGAGAAAGCATTGAGGTACTGACCATTTCAGGCCAGCTGAACAACAGGCGGATATAAATTATTATGGTGATGCCAAGTCTTGGCAGGCCTGAGTCTATCTGGGCTTTATATATTAGCATTGCTCATGATGGCTATAAATGAGCTTTACGTAGACTTGAGACAGGTTGTAGAAGGGCAAATTGTTGGATTGATGATCCTTTTAGTGTCTTAAACAGCAATGTCTGGGGTTATTCAGGTACCAGACCACCTATAAATGTGCTGTTTGGAAGAAAACACTGCTGATTACTGCTAAAGGAGCATTAGTGCAGTGTGATAGTGTAATTAATTCTTCCATTACACTGTTTTAGCTTCTCCTTGATGCACATGTAGAGAATGACATTTTGGAAACACTCCATGTCCACGCTGTAACAGTAACAAATAGTAGCTCACTTTTCCTCCTTCTAATGTTTCCTGGCTGTCAGTGATTTATGCTTGCCAAAATCAACTTTGATCTTGAATGACAAAATAACATTTCAAAAACCCCATGACAACAGATATTTATTCATTTTATGGTATGTGAATCATAGATCTCGCCTCTAGCATATCTCTAGTAAATGTTTGTGGCAATGAATCTAACTTGTGAGACTGGAAAAGCAATATCTGGATAGGCTTTTTGCATTCAGGAACAAAGTCATCCTATCAATCTGTGTCCCACTGCCAGTGCACAGCTAATTGAGTGTCACTTTGAATATCACAGTTTTCTATCTGCTTATAAGAAAACTCCCAGACTAAAATCGAGTGCAGAATAGGGCGTCATTGTACTCCCGAATCATCCACATCATCAATTTTGATTTTAGAGCCTAAAGGGAGGTGAAGAGAGACATCAACAATGTTTTTTGTTTTTTTTTTCACATCTGCATCGTCATGGATGAGCCCCTCTTTAAAGTACGTCTAAGTCCTGACTGGTTCATGGCAGGTCTCTTGGTCCCAATAGTTTCCTCTCAATGCCTGTCAATTTTCACACAGGCTCCAGTGACATGTCATTGTCTCTCGGTGAATACATTAACATTCACATTCTGTTTTCACATCATGGCTGATTTCTCATCCAGATTAACCATCTTTGTATCCTAGTCACAAATACCCCTGCAAGAATGAATTATGTACCAGAGGATCTTAAATATTACACATGAAAGAAACTTCACCACAAAATCAATGTCAAGGTCTGGCATTGGATCAGAATAATTAGGGCTTTGGTTACAGAGCCTTAGGTGTTGATGTTTATGTTAACCAGTACTGTACATACATAATGATCCTCTAACAAACACACTTTCAAATATGCTGTAGACTATTAACATGTAGCTGCATTTTTAAATGATTTACTCACACACTGTTATACATAAAATTAAAATTCTGCAAGCGATGTTTTGTTCATGATTAATTAGTAATTGTGTTTTGGCACCCTTCGTTAAAATGAATCAAACATCTATTGTGTCACTCAATTAAATAGCTAACATTACCAATAATCTCAGTCCTTTGGAATTTGTAAATGTATCTATTACTCATAATATCTTTCACTCTGATTTTTTCCACAGTGTTTTACCAAATCTCAACTGGGAACAGAGACATTCACCAAGATACATGAATATACCCTGTATAGAACAATGACAAGTTAAATACATAGTTCAACAACAAACATATATACTGTATCCATAGACAAAGTGATGTCCAACAAAACTAAAAAGAGGGCTTAATTGAGTGATACAGACTTACATACAGACAGGAAAGAAGCTGCTACACAAACAGTTTAAGCAAATTAGTGAAGGCTGTTAAAGTGCGAATGCAAAGCCTGTAAGCCACAAGTCTGAATGATACGGATGAAAGACATTAGAATGAATTCAAGAGCTAAAGTCCTGTTTCATTTACAAAATCCATTAGTTAATCATGCAAACTGTAGGAAGTGCATAAGGCAGTGACCTCTGAATTCTCCAAGATCAATTAGTTACCATGTAAACATTTGAATGTGAGTGTGGATGTTTTCCCTTTACATCATAAGGAAAAATGAGTCTAAAACAATCAGTAAATGATTAAACTAACTATAAGCAACTGCCAACTCTTTTTTGTTTTGACCTGTCCATCATTGTAACCAGCTACAGACCGTCAGCAGGAATCTTGATTTATCATGTAAAGCCACAGGTGGAACATGATAATTAACATGATCATTTTCAGTAGCCACACTACTGAACCAGCCAGCAGCAGTTATACTTTGTTTGTCTGACAGTCAGTGCTAGAACAGGTTTATATCTGGAACCACTTTGTGACCACCAGAGAAGATAAATAAATGCATAAAGTGCAGTGAACTGCAACCTAACTTCTTGTCAGGCAGCAGAATAAACTTTAACTGTCCCTGGTGGGTCCATGTATAAATCTCAGGAAACCGTCCACTGAATCAATTGATTTCATGTTTCTTCTTGATTTGTTTGCAATACAATGAGTCAAAACTAAACTAAAATTGTACTTTTTTTCTTTGACTCAGACTAAAGTGGTCACACCATATTCACTGATCACATGTGAGACAGATTGGGCCGGAGGTTTGGTGACATTAGGACTACTCATTGGAATAAATGTTAAACTGCACTATGTGGTAAGTTAACTATGAACTACTCAGCTGGCTAAAGCTAATCAGTCACTTTTGCTTGTATTTTATCTTTTTTGATCTGCTTTTTTCCTCTGCCTTTTGTTCACCTTTGCACATTATTAGTCAACCATGGTCAGTGGAGCAGATAGATTAAAGCTCACCAAAGTTAAACGCCATAACTCTGCACTGCACATATGCTCCCATTTTGCGCCCTTGAGAAGCTCCCTGATCACCTGATTGACTGTGCTGTTGTAAAAGCAGACCTTAAGAAATTTAAACAGTAGTATGAAACCAAACTTAAGTCAAATACCTATCCTGCAGCGGCCTCATAAACCACTGTGTCTGGATTATAAGACTTTTTAAGGTTTTCACGTGTCACAGCAGGAATTCCAATCAAAGTGGCTTCGTTCCATTGGCAGCCTCTGTGCCAGTTTGAGGAACTTGGTGCTCTGCATGCTAGCTCATTAGCATGGATGAACTGGGACTACACTATTAGCTACATTCGTGGTTTTCCTGATACGACAAATCGAAATAGCCGCTGTGAAAGTTATTATATCCCTGTTCTTCAAGTGGATGACTGTCTCAATTATTATGTGACAATAAATGTGAGCGTATTCAACAACCAAATGTCTGAACTCATAAATGCATTTAAAATTTCCCACTGCCACACCTAACTTTCCCTCCAAGGCTTAAAGTCATTATAGCACGAGATGAATGAATTCCACTCCTCACAAATGTTCTTTTGATCACAGATAAATTCAGGAATTAGTTGAAAACATACATGTATATACTTTCTGTGAGATATGTGTAGCTTTTGACACTGTGCATATCAAAGACATATCTCTTAAGGCATCGTTCACTTTGTCCCAGGAACGAGTGACCTTCATCAGCCTCAACCACCCACCCACACACACACACACATGCCTACATTTGATAACATCTGATTAGCTTAAAAGTGCCTCCCACTTTGGCTGTAATTAATTCAACAGCACTTGGGGGGGAAGTAGTCCTGTTAAAGCCAAATCTTCTGCACCATTTAACCGGATAATGGCAGAGATTTTTATGATGTTTTTATTAAAGGGCGACCTTGGCTTTCAAGGTGTTGGCAGCTGCCGTAGTGGGGCTGAGAGAGGGAGTGACCAAATAACGGGTGGTGTCAACTTCATTTTGATGGAGCTGGTGATTCAGAAAATTCAGAGTCACCTCACTTCATTAAGTCTAAAAAAAAAGTATATTCCCAACAAACAAATGCAGTATTGCACCCCTGGGTACCTCTCTGCCTCATATAATACACAGTAGCATAAATAACTAAGATTTTTTGAAGGGTTCAAACTCTGAATCGTACAAGTGGGGACGAGAGAACATGTTTAGACAGTGTTGCACAGCCAGTGTTGTACACACAAAAAGTGTGGGAGTAGTGTAAAGAAGTGTTAAGAATGACAAAGAGAATTTGAAGAGGAGTTCAGACCCCGAAGATGAAGCATTCTGCGGCCTTGGATCTGGCCTTATTACACTTCCAGGTGCAATTCAGAACAATTTCCTTTAGACTTAGCCACATGTATGCACCTTCATCCAGTCCAGTGGAGACACTTTCATCGTTATATAAGAATATGGAAAACAACATCTAATTTCAGTGTAATTTCAGATATAGGTGTGTTTGTGTGTGTGTCATAGATTATAATCCAGTGACAAAGATGCATTTCCATTGCCTCTTAGATGGATTTATACACTTTTTCTTTCTCTTTTGAGGCATTTTTTGCATCTATTTTCTGCAGAAAGAGATATTTAATTCTCATACTGACAACACCAGGGAAATTTAACATTATTTGACAAAAGATGCATATCTCAGCTGTACTGACTAAAACAGACTCTGTGACAGTGAGATGTAAGATCTAATTTGCCCTTTGGATGATACAAAAGGTGCCCATAACAATGCTAACCTTAATAATGATGATCATAAAGTATTTCTAGACCTTTCCCTAGCTTAACCACATCTTCTCTACGTGAGGCTACGGCATCTTTCCACTCTTCTAGCAGGTGGAAATGGCCAAACCATCTGTGGTGAGGAAAACTGAAGTTGACTTTAGCAGACATGTGGCTGTGGCTTACGGTGACAGTTTCTGGTCCCTGGAGAGTCAGAGAAAGAGCAGGCAGCATATCTGTGGGAGAGTGGGATCAGAGAGGACCTCCAGGGACAATCGACACATCAAGTCTATCGTATAGTGCTGCATGAAGTTCAGATTTTGCTAACGTGATAATGCTTATTTTTGCGTCGTTCACATGGCAGCAAACAGCTGGTAAAATGTGCATCAACCCTGGAAAGCAAATGATTAAAAAGAGGGTAACATCTGACAAATTTTATCGTGCCATGTGGAATCCCATACTTTTTAAATACATGTCAAGAGTGCCCTATAGTGTCACCGCTCAGTGTACACTCATGCACACAAGCAAACTGCAGTCCTCACTTCAAATTAAAAAGTATGACTTACTGAGACTTGCCTGCCTGGCTTGTTAGCAAGCTTTCATTGACCTGGGGCTATTCATAAGATTGGCTGCCCAATAGGCCCAGCTCAGGGTCTCCTGTGTCTGTCTACCTGCCATCTCACGCTTGAGTCTCCCTACGTGACGCTTCGCTACATATGCTCCCCTGAGTTGCACTGACAGGTCATCTTTCACAGGCAGCCGGTTGAGTGTCAGCTGGAAATCAATTGCCGAAGACGTAGGCTGCCTAACGCGCAGTGACACAAGGTCCAGAGCGACTCAGTGTGTTCCAAAAGCTTGTTTCATCAGTCTGTCCAGTCTGTTGGTGGCCATTTACTACATGTACAGTCAGGTACAGGGAAGTGTGTGAGTACATAAGTGTGTGTTGACTCAGCCATCAGACCATACTTAAAGAAAATATATTAACATTTCAGGTGTACATTATGAAGGGAGAAATGGAGGGAGAGAGAGAGATGGTGGCAGGAAGGCAGTCAGGAAGCAAATTAGACATAAGCTGACATTTATGCAGTGCAGTAAACACCCGGTTAAGGACGAGAGCTGCACATTTAAAACTGTAATATAGGACGGTGTGGAGATGAGTTGCCTTGGTATGAAAGAAAACTATTTTATTTAAAGCTTCAACTCCAGGTGTATTAAACACATAATATTCTGTTTGGTATTTGCCGTATCGCAGGCAGCACTCTAAGAAGTGTCATGTGCCAGAGGCAGTGCAAACTTTTATTGACTCTGAAAATTTCTCCAAGTAGCAAAATCTGTCAATCTTGACCCACTGCATCCTGAGAGACCGAGCTCTGTCTCCTGTCCTTCCTCCTGGCAGGAACATGGAGGTCACCGTGCTGCAACGTTCACACAGATCAATGTAACCGAGTAAAGCGCCCTGGGTTATTGTCCATGAGAGTAACATCATTCAGGTGTGAATTTATTACTAATGTTTTGTGGTCATTGCTTCTTGCTTCCCAGAAATCATCTTTCCACAGATTGATGGGAGCTGGACCCGTTTCTTGTTCATATTTCTTGGACATGACTGTTATAAACATACAACTTTGTGTTTATAGTCACAAAGGGATCATTTAAAGGATGCATTTAACTCCCATACATGTCACATGAACAATAATTCATGGTAAAAATTAATTTAATCATATTTTACTAAGATGTGAAGTGCCCCTTTAGTTGCTGAATTATAAGCCTTCACACATGCACTGAGATCAAGGTTCAAAGGTCAATGTTTCAAGGCAGGAGCCATGTAACATCTTGATATTGACATATGTTACTCTCCTGGTCAAGATCTTTCCAATGATGTATTTGTTTTAGCTCCATGACAATGTTTATGTTTATTCTTCTAGAATGATTGTGCTCCTTTTGTTTATTTTGCTGTGGCTGACTTCTTTTCATTCAGAAATCCATACATTGTAAGGTGACCTGGCCTGAATCAAACTGAACAAAATTTGAATTTAATTTTAGTCAAATATCTTTTTCTCTGTTGTATTAATTATTAGAAATAACCTTTTTTTAAACCACCCACACTGCTCAAAAGGAGACCGAGGGCACTGCTGCTTATGTGAGGGATTAGTAATAAAAAAAAGCCAAGCTGGCTGCTCAGAGTAATTGGTATAGTCAGTGGTGTCCAGCTTTCACTGCTGGTGTACAGCCTGATAGCCGTGGGCACAAATGAGCACTTGAAGTGTTTCGTTTTGCATGTGGGAGGGCGATCTGGTGGCTGAATGAGCTGCCCATGTGCCACAGCTTGTCACAGAGAGGGTGAGAGGGGTTATCTGATGGCTTTGATCGCCCATCCTCTTCTCTGTCACCACCTCTGGACCATCCGGTTCCAGCCTGACCGCAGCGTTGCCCGTCTTTCCAGCAAGTCTGCTGCCCTCGCCAAACTCTGCAGTCAGCAGCCCCAGCACGTTGCAGAAAAGAACGATGGCCTAGCTTCTGTAGCCTGGTGAAATAACTGAACGAGCCTGTAGCACCGCCGAAGGATCTGAGTCTCCTCAGGAAGAACAGCCTGCTCTGTTTCTTCCTGAAGAGGACGTCAGCATTCAGTGTCCACCCTCTCCACTTCTTCCATCCTGTCCCTCTGGTAGTCCACCAGCAGCCCTTTGGTCATGCTGTTACTGTGTGATGAAGCTCTGTCACTCTTCTCCCTCAGTGAAGCAGTGTCAGGGTGCTGATGCGTCATCAGCAGCTCTTCCCAAAGGTGTCAGGGCTGGATGGTGTTGAAAGCACCGGAGAAGTAGAAGAAGAGCAGAGTCTCGAGCAGAGGAGTACACGTGGATGGTGGTCTGTGTAATTTTCAGACAAAGCACTGATAAACTGAGAATCCTGTTTTTCAACTTGTGAGGCGTGACATGAACCTCAAAGATTCAATAACAGCTCTGTGTTTAAAACCATCAAAAGCATATTTAAGAATCTCACTGTGGAGAAATGGACTGTGCCGTTATAAGTGGCAGAATCTATCTGTAGATTCACAGCACTGTTAAAACATAAGAAATGGAGCAGAGAAATGTCATATAATGGCACATCGGTTCCTTCTCAGGGCAGACAATATGTGAAATATTTGTCTGGGTGGTGTGCTGCCTCACCACCTCTACTGAACCTTGTGGCTTTGGGGCTAGAAGAATACACACCGAAATAAGATGTGGAGCACTGTTATCCGATGGCAGGATGCTGTAAATCTCCTCATCCCTCAGCAATATACAAAAACTATACTGACTGTGAGCCTACTGAGCCATTTGACCAGTCCTGAGCAAGTTTCTGCTATGAAAAGAAATCTGTAAAGTGACTTTGTGCCTGAAGCAGGAAAGGATTTTTAAAGCACACCAGTGCCTTTGTCACACACGTTTGGATGTAATTGATGTGATGCTCTTTATAGCTTGTGTGTGGGAGGCAATTGTGTGTATGTGTTTGTTGGTATGTGTGCTACACACAAAGAAAAAGTGGTCAGTCAGGGGAATTGCTTCCACATGTGGGCCATAATTTGACAGAGGATAATGCCATACAGATGAATCAGTTAGATGGAGGTTTGCATTGCCCTTTACTTGGCTCACAGCGCTGGCAAGGTAACAAGTTCTGAGCAGTACAATTAAAACAGGGATTCTCACTCATTAGTGTACACATGTTATACATGGGTAGTATCTCTGTCTTGAACTTTGGTTAATAGAGCTGATCATTTCAAATTTTAAGCAACGTTCACCTCAAGATGTCAGGCTAATGATGTTACATAATGCACAATAAAGTAATATTCACATATTACACTAATATATAGCAGAAGGTGGAAATGCCACATGTACAAGCTTGCTGAGCGGGGGGTCGTTTTACATATATATTATATCATGTGGCTTCATGTAATAAGTGTAGTAAGGATACGTTTTGTAACCACTGTTCACACAGATGGGAAGAACACTAAAGATGCATTTCCATGATGATTTTACCCCAAAGGCAGGCCAGTATCACTCCAGTTCATGCATGTTTATGTCATATATTCCAAATCTTTCAGAATTGTTCCAGGTTAAGAAAACCAAGCACATTTGGCATGTTGTGGAAAAAACGAGTTATAAGTTACAGAATATAAAGTTGAACATGTGTAAGTATGTGATTATTTTTTGTTTTAAAAAAAGAAAAGAAAAGAAAAAGCTACATAAGTAAACCTCCTGAACATCCTCAGCCTCAAACTCGTCTTCCCTATTAAAGCTTGTTCACTCTCAGTGAGTAAAGAATGGAAGCAGGAATTGATTTTACATTCCTCTCCTTAGTTTTAAAATGCATGAACAAACTTGACTGGTCCTGTCTTATGGTTAGAATCAAGTTAATGGAGAATTTACAGCATGCCCATTGTTATATTACACAATATAAAATCGCCTGAATAACAAATAGTGGTCTCCTGTAATATTATTTTGGTTTAAGATATTCACTGTTTACTTTAAGTTTATAGAAGTTATTCTTTTCTATAATATCTGTCCATAAGATTCAATCAGAAGAGTCAATATAGATTCCAGCTCCCTCCTGCTTTTCTTCATTCCTCTTCTTCTGTTTACTTTTGTTTTATGTTAAAGTGTTTTGTAGTCGCTTGGTCATTTGGTTGTTTCTCGGCTAGAATATCTACTCCTAGTGCGCATGCGTAGTGAAATGGAGCCTTTTATATTGTTATAACCACTGGTTTCCATGTTCTTCCTGAATGTTCGCCGACTGTTATGTAGCTGATTGAAATAGTAGGTACAAGTTAAAGTGGATCATCTGTATATTTTTTTATTAGAAAATAAATCAACTGATTTAGATCACTTTGACAGCATATCCTGATTATACATTATATCTACAGATCCATGTAAATGAAGCACTGCATTAGTTCAGGCAGAGTGCAGGTCGTCACGCTTACACCAGCTGCTTGGTGCAGGCTACATTCATGCTTCACCATCACTGGCTCATCCACAAGCTCAGCCACCAGCTTTTATTAACGTCCAACCACATTCGCACATGTGTACAGAGTGGCCTTTATAATCTGACACTTCTCATCTCCGCTAATACACTCATGGGAATGCCCTTTATTGTTCCCTCCAGCACCTTAAACTCCTCTTTGTGTGCAAGGCTTTTGTAATTGTTGACTTTGCAAAGACCTAATGGTCTTGGGTGTTTCTTAAGGGGGCATTAGCTCTCAAAGCAGAATCCTCACTCAAGCTGAGATTCTTTGATAGAGCACAGCCTGAAAAAAAAAAAAAGTTAAATTCTTCAAAACATTTACATTAAGCCAGAAAAAGAACACAATATTGTAGGAATGTGAAAACACAATGTCATTAAATAAATTAAAATATGAATGTTGCAATAACACGTGAGAAGGTACTGAGGTGATTCATTCATTTTTAAAGATGATGTAGTATTAATCTCATTAAGTGGAGAGGATGATGTGACCATGATATTGGAAACATTTTGCAATCCAAAAAGTGTTGTCAATGCCAAACTTTTTGTGTTGTCCAACCAGGATCAATTTGGACCAAGCTGAACCTTAAACTGAAGCAGTTTTGTTCGTTTGCTTCTGGTCTTTCTCCAGCAGCCATCAATCAATATAGGAGATCAAGTCTTTTCTTTGAGACATTGCAGCTTTGGTTTTCTCAGAGATCATTCTGACACAACCGAGAGAGCGTCCTCACACAAACTGTAAGACATGTATAGAAAAGCGAGTGTCAGCTCTGTTTTAATGCTTTCCGATTCGTATTCAGCAGGTTCATGGGGGTTAGCAGGTAGCTCACCATTAGTGTCAACATTTACAGTGATTAAAGGGTGTAATTTCTCATTAGAGTGCAGCGAGTGACAGACAGTCTAATTGGCAGTCTTTCTTGAACAGGACCCTGTAAACGGCTGCTCGCATCAATTACATGCGAGTGGACATGTCTTCAAAGAGCTGCCAAGCGACCAGGAAAAAGGAAGAGTCTGCATTTCCTCCCGAGCAGAACTGTGGTGTAATTGGGGATGTGACAAGAAAGCAGCAGTTTTGTTGAATAAAGGCTGGATATTTATCCTTTGAGTGTTAAAGGCTGCAACACTTTTAGAATAATTTCTTATATCTCAAGAGGCCTTTTTTTGTTTGCCTCATTAAAAAAGTGTTTCATATTCCAGATTTGATGGGGTTAATGTTCAGGGATCCTGCTTCACGAGACAGGCCCCAGGTCCAAACTGTAAATAGAAAAAGCAATTCATTTGGTAAAGATGAATTATTTATTCTTAATTATGTTTTAAAATATTGGATATGACAGCGGCCATAATGGAAGTGTGCTTTCATATTTCAATTTCATGGAAACCCACTTCCTAAATTGCCTGATTTGAAAATGAACCTTGTTCAGAGGCTACATGGTGGTTCAATGTCACCTCATAGTATGATAATTACTGCTCCCTCTGTGGAAGGACTTTTTGTCTTCCCCTCAAATGGCAAAGTAAGAGATACTTCTACTCAATATGTTTTTTCAACTGTCAACACATAAAGACACAAAAACAGTATTTTGAGCCAAAACCTAATATAAAATATTTCTCTGTGTTATAGGGCTCCACTATTTTTCATTAAAAGGCAGACTAACATAATGTTGTTCCTGTCTTTTATGGGTTGTGTTGATAATAGGAAAAACACTGAATGTCATTCTTTTGTTTTAAAAGAAGACAGTATTCATTTGTGGACCCAGAAAACCTTTTTGGAAAAACACTTTTTTTTCAACTAACTGCATTCTGCAGTCATAATGAATAGCTGACAGAAGATAATTACACAGTAAATATAATACAAGTTTCTGAAAAGAGGTTTTGGACTATTCCTTCTCCTTCCTATATTTTCTGGTTTAATCTTATCACCTCTTAACTCTTCTACTTACATGCTCTGTCCATTGCTCTGCCCATATCTTGTTAGAATGATTCCTTTAATCCTGAAAATGATCCTACTCCCTGATGTAGCCTCTTATGCTGCCCTGCAACACAAAGACAAGCTTAATCTGAAGTCACAACTAACACAAACTCACTTATGATGCTTTGCACTTCTGTACTGTCTATCCAGGACCAGCCAGCACCAGTATTGTACAGTCACAAAAGAGAGATCACAAACAAAATGGAAGCCAGGACTATTGCCAGGGTTTTTCCAGAAATATGAGCTAGCACTGATTAATTGCCTCTGGTCCCTCACCCATGAGGAGTAATGATGAGATGTACAGTTGGCCTGCTTCTCTTACCTGCTGACTGGCTTCTTAACATGGTGAGCAGGATTTGGTTTTGCTGGTCCTCCTCCAGGTGTCAGCTCATGGACGTCGCTCTGTGCCCTCCAAGATCAATATTCTTGATATGTGTCTACAATAAACTTGTAATTCTGATAGTCCGTACTGTACAGTCTACTCTATGTCTGTCCTTATGTTGAAACAAACAACGTCCATAAGACGTGGACACCACTTCCTACTCGCCTCCCACAACTCACTCTCACGTCACTCAGCATTTTCTGTCACAATTAACTGGTGACTTCCTTTGTGTGTGTAAGAGCTTATTATGTTTGTCTGAACACCAAATCCACCCTCGTGCTTCTTAGTCCTCTGATTCAAACACCCGCAGACCTTATTGACATACAGATGGTAAGTCTTTTTAGATGAATGAAACACAGTGATCTCCAGGCTGTTACAACAACTGTAAAAGTTAAGGTTATTTTTTAAATGGCAATTCAGATGGTCTCTTTGTCCCTTTCTGTGAATTTGGCACAAAGATAACATAGTTATAGTTATCAAATTTCATATATGAATTTCAAATGTAAACACCGAGGTAAGCATTCAGGAAAAGCTTTGTCCCCAACCTTAAGGTCAAGCAAAACCATCTCTGCCTCCATATATGCACGTACCTCAGCGTGGGGGAAAACACAGAAATAACCTTGGAGGGATTAAACACTGGCTGTGATCCCGGCCATATGCATCTTCTCTGCCAAGCATCCTGCGCGCCAATGTACAGGCACTGGACAATAAACTGGACGACTTCTGTGTTCGCATCAGTTTCAAGAGCATATCAGGACCTGTAATGTCCTTTGTTTCAATGAAACTTGGCTATATCCTAATTCCACACAGTCCCATTCACCGGGGGATCCTAAATGAGGACACTGCCTCAGAAATGCTCGAAGACTGTTTTTAATGCAGTCTAGTGTTATTTAAGATAACATTGCTATTTTTACTTACTTCTTTTCTTTATTCATATGCTGTTTTAGTAGAGTCTTTTATTACACAACTGACATAGCTAAGGGTCACAAATTACACTACAAGTATCCATTAAGCACGTGTATATTTGGTATATGTGACAAATAAGCTTTCAGATAGCACACAAAGAACCTCTTTGACAAATCTGTGTGTGTGCTCTCACTCTGTCTATACAAGGCTCTATCAGCCAAATCTGTGACACACACAAGACTGAACATGATTGACAGGCATCATGTTGGCAGCTTGCTTTTTTCTAAATGTAGATAGCTCACTGGCAGCATGGTCAATCACTGTTTGCCCAGCTTTCACTGAGAGGCTCATTAAGGTCAGCAGAGCTCCATTAGCTGGATAGTTTTGTGAGAGGCCATTCACTTTAAACTGCAAATCACTAATCACTGGAATAAATAAGTAACTACAAAACTTGAACTCTATGACATGCTGTATCTTTGTATCTTATTTTTGTACAGTACATGAACAGTGTATATCTGTCTTTGATCTTATTGTAAGTGTCCATGCCTAAATTCTCCCATTCAGTATTCGGCCTTTCAGTATTTCTCAAGGCTTATTGGGACTGTGTGTCAGACTAGTGGCCAAACTGTTTGTGTCAGATAAAATCTGTGGAGAGCCACAGATTCCTCCGCCTCTGACTAAGAGCTGTTTCAAAGCAGACAGCTCATCTAGATAAGTGACAGTTTTCATGGTGAGAATCTGACCAACAAGAAGCAGGGTGAAACTAAAGCATAATGTTTTCTTCACATTACTGTCGCCACAAAGGACTGTCATCTCTAACACACACACACACACATTGGTGTATGTGGCTTCACAGGACATGGTGTGTGATCAGTTTTAGCCACAGGATTTAATGCTTCAAACAATCGCAGGGAATCGGTTGAATAAAGTCTTGTGGCAATCAGAGAACTGTGGGATGTGTGTCAGATGATAACATGACTTGTCTCTCACAGATTGATAAATGGAAGCCAACAGCAACAAGAGCACCTATCAGTCCACCCCGATGTCCTCTCTGTGTGGACTCTGTGCTCTCCACTGTCACACTGTTTCCTCCTTTGTTCCCAACAGACAGGACTCCTAATTACTGTGAATGTAGAGGGCCGTGTCAGATGAAAATAAACACGTCTCCTTGGAGCGTTTGCAAAAAGAGTGGAGCAAATATCCCCCAAATCCTGCAAAACAAAAAAATAAATATGTGCTGTTCATATTATTAATTGAAACATCAACCAGTATATATTTTTGCAATAACTCAACCGAAGCAGATTGCTTTGTCAGTGTAATCAGTAGAGGACAGCCAAAAGCTAAAGCTACCCTCTGCATGAAATAGCACTTGCTCTTGTTGCTCCCTAAAGGTTAATGTTTTATTTCATCAGTCCCCCTCCTGCAGAGGGAAATTAATTAGTTCAACTTTGATTTGGTTGATGTAAATTTCCAGACAAACACTCTTTTCTCTCTTTGTAAGAGAAATCATAAATGTCAGAGACTAATACTAAAAATAGAACCAGTGTGAAAGTCCAATTTAACGTAACACCAACAACAATAACGAATGTTGACACCATATAACAGCAGCTGTAAGGGGTGGGCCACAGAAACACTCCCTAATATATCAATATAATGGAGAAAAAAAATGAGTTTGCAAGGACGGCAGATTGTGTTATGGCTCACGAGTTGTTTTTACCTGGTGAGAGAGAGAAAGAGAATGTGTGTGAAAATGAAACTCAAAAGATTCTGTAGGAATTAGGAAGGATTTAGAAAAAACTAACAAGCCTACCTTTCATTTTGATGGCCTACAGACCAAGGGGCGGACCTGTGATGTGCATTTAAACTTGCAGTGGTGTAAATGATGATGACATATCAGGCCCAAACGTCTCAGTCTTAATCTGTCCTCTTCAACCATGATGTAATAGCGTCACCAGTGACTCCTTACTGGAGAGAGGCTGCTGCTGTGGAGGAAACACAGAAACCAATTAAATTCCAGAGGCTTGCCTGGGCATATAATGTTCTTTAAAAATCAGAGGACAAATCCAGTCAACACATTCAATGGGGGGGGGAGGGGGGGGGGTTCACCTGCCCCCTGTTGGCTGCTTCCCTGGGTGTATATAGCCTGTGCATTCCCATCATCCTTTGCCAGTTGGTCTTGTCTCCATGTTGAGCGTTCCAGCATTGTTCCATGTGTTGGTCTTTATGGATTTTGGCTTGTTGATCTGCTTTCTCTCGTCTATACCTCTGCCTGCTCTCTGTCGCTTTTATTTGCCTGGTCTGACTGATAACCTGTGTACCAAAGCTTTCCTGAACCTGTGCAAAGACTGTAACTTCTACAAAAAGAATCCCTCTATGCCTGAGTCGTGCGACAGAGTAACAAAGTAAGTAAATGCAGAGAGGATGTTATACTAATGTGTGCTCTGCTTTACTTTGCTCAGCACATAATTAGTGGGTGCTAATAAGAGATCAGATGCTGACTTTTAATATCAGTACCTTTTGTTACTGACAGTCACATCTCCAGTATCGTAAACAGTGAACCCTGCAGTTTCCTGATGAGCAAGTTGTCGGTTAGCCTTTCTGTCAGCAGTGTTGTCTACAAAATAGATAATACATCAGCAGTGCCTCGCTATTAGTGGCTCCACCTTAAGTGAGAGGGGTCCTTTCATCACCAGCATTAGTCTCGTGTTGGTCACAGTGAAAGGTTAACCTCCAGGGACTGTGTGTTAACGAGTGTTTCACGTGGGTGCGGCTGGATGTCAAGTAAGGGCTCATGAGGGTGACCTTGTCTCGGGCTGGTCACAGCTGGTCTCTACCTTTATGAATAAATTATAGGGGCACTTAGAGGTGTGACAGCGGCTGGAGGTGGAAACAGCTTCCTGTTTGTCTCTGACCTCCAAACGTACAATGGTCATGCATCCGACTGCAGACACACCACATCTGTCGACAAATGGATGAAATTCAATATTTATTTAATCTCAGTAAACAGCAGATTACTGTTTGTTTCATTTCTCTGAATTTAGCCTAGTTACATAACATTCCTCGAGAAAACATTAATTGGTCTCTCTAAAAATGATCAGAAAAATGTTCTTTGGATTTGGGGCCTGGAGGTCATTGCCACCATTTCCAAAACGATTAATGAGTTACATTGAGCAACTTACTATTAATATTTTGTAATAATTCATTTTCATTACTTAACATCACAGTGTTTTATTTAATGTTGTATATTATTTCATTCTGCTCGGAAAAGTTTTACTGTAATGTATTAATTTATTCATCTATTAAATAAAGTGTCTTAAGACTTTGGGTGTAATCAGTTAGTTAGTTCCTGCTAAAGTATTAGCATTGGTTAACAGAAATAGGCTGTGAAATGTGCTCTGTTGTTGTACACACAACAGTCAGATAGATGCATCGAAAACACACACTGTCTTGAATCCAGCACTCCGCCATGGATTAACATTTAATGATAATGATTTATCAGTGAGCCTTTGACTCTTGTTGGTTTGCTGCTGTAGTGTTACACTAAAGCTCTAAACTATATAGTGTTTAAAATTAGTGAACAGAAGGTGGTACTGTCTTTCTGTTTTTCTCTCAGAGAACAGAAGACATGACAAATTCATAGATGACTCCTCAAGGAAAGACGGAGCACTTGTAAAAGTGCTGAAGAGCTCTCAGACAAAGCTCAAGTGGACAAACAGGCAGAAAAGGGTTGTTCTGTAAATAAAAAGTCATTTGAAAGAGAATGCACGACACATTTCCATCCTTTGAAGAAATTATTGAAATCATCCCATGTGACTTCCAAGTGTGTTTTTGGAATGACCCAGTTTATTCAGATTGAGGTGTTTACATGAGACATCTTTGTTTTTACTGGGCTTTGGTTTATATTCTTTGGGGACTTCAGGCTCTGTGTAAATGCATCTTCTTTCTGTGGGGAGTTTGTGTCCTGTTATAAAAATATTTTTGCTGTGTTTTCACCTGTTAAAGTCAGCAGTCTTAGAGAGTCCACACAAAGACCTAAAAAAGAGCCTCCATTTTATTCTTGGTCACATCTGCCTTTTCTGGCTCACTGTACATTTAAGATTTGGATTCATAATTGCTTAAGCACACATTTGATACAACAGGCCTCAACAAATGTTTATGTCATTAACAAAATAATAATAATCTAGACAGGTAACAGAACAGCTTGTTCATGACAATAAAACATCCAAAATGCAGCAACAAAACCCTTCAAGAAGTGAGGATTCAAAAATTTGCATGTCAGTTTTCTAAAACCCATTTAGGCCATTTATAAGATGCCTGACGTGCTTTGACTGAGCAACAGTGGGTGTTAGTGTGATGAAGAATCTGCAGAACATTTGCTGTCATTAGATTTGTTTTTCCTTCGTGCTCCTGTCAAATAAACATCATTGCAGTTACGCTTAGGGAGAGATCATGGTCGTCCGTTAATATTTAAAAAGTCCTCTCAGTGCTGCCTTGAAAAACAGGAAAGGATAAGTTGACATGTTTTCAATACTAAAGCAAAACCATGATCTTTTCCAACAGAATAACAACAGATGAAATGCAGGGCAGGAACACCAGCCTTTGTCAGAAGCCTTTACACCACCATCCACCGTCCTGCTGCTACTTCACAGCAATATAAAAACTAATTCCAGGATGGATCCATTTCCTCTGAAACGTATTTGGTAAGGGACAGGATTTTTCCAGCCTTCCAGCTTTTGAAGATGATCTCATGCAGCTGCCTCACATGTTGCTGTCACCTGCCTGTCATTGTTGAGGGAGCCAGCGGCTGGCACTTCCACCAGTGTGGGCGTGATGGTTTACAGTTACAGCGTCATTGAGACAACATCTGTGTGTGTGTGTGCATTTGCAAGTGTGTCAATGCATGCTGACTAATATTTCCTTTGGAAAATTTGTTTGTGCTTTAAAACATTCAAGTCAACCACTTTAAATGTAAAATGTAGGTAAAATTTAAATGAATCTTAATGTTTTATATGCCCACATGCAACAAACCTATAATGCATGCAAACCATACAAACTGGATAGACCATTTATTATTCCAGCTCTCATCCTCCATCCCTGTACACACTGTCATTTCAAATCTGTGACAAGCACCACTATAGCACCTACAGGTGACATTTTTCAAGCATATTTCTGGGAAAATGGGTGTTGGATGCCAGCGGCACTTCTCTCCACTGACCTCCTACATTACTGCATAATCCAAAACCTTCTGGCCACATTACAATGCACAGCAACTGATTGGCAGGAAGCCAAGGCAGATTGAAAATGTGTTAGTCTTAGCAAATTGCCTGGAGTGAGGCGTGAGAAATAGAATCAAGACATCTCCTTCCCTCCTTCCCCCACCATCTCCCCAGCACCTTCTCTAATTCTGGTCTATTTCTGTTCCTCATCAGCCTCTCCACTCTTTCACAGCAAACCTGTCATCAGCATGTGGGAGTTGTGGCTTTGAAAAACTTGGCTCAAATGGCTAAAACTGTGGCCAGTAAGTCTAAAATTTCACTGTTTTTTCTATAGTAAGTTCATAGGGGCCCATCACTGATCATTGGAGGCAGTACTAAGCTGATCCAGTTACAGGGTGCATTTGAAGTCTATTTATTATATAGAGTAGTTTATATTTTTATATTTTCTCAACCACATTGTATATTAACTGTTAAAATGAAGAGATGAGAAAGTGTGATTGTTTATTTATTGGCAGAGAACATGTATAACATATTCAACTATCTCTGTCTCTCTTAGAGACTCAGCTTAAGCCACAGCAGCCTACGGGTGGTTAGTGGCAGAGCTAGAAGAAGTACTCAGATCTTGTACTTAAGTAAAAACAGTAATACCACACTTCAAAATACTCAGTACAAATACAAAGTACAAGTACAACTATTAGCATCAAAACCACATTTTCAGTAACATTTGCAAAATGGACCACTTCAGAATATTACACACATTACATGATAGGTTAAAAAAATGAGGACAGATTAGAAAAATGAAAGCTACAGTAGTAATAGACAGGAGAAATCATTACAAAGGAGGACTTTATGTGAAGCATGTAAATGCAGCATTTAGGCTGCAAGATATTCAAATGTTAATGAGATTGATGGAAATAAACACAATGACGCTGAGGTGAGGATATTGGAACCATGTTGGTATCACACTGACTGACAAACAGCAAATAATTCAATTGTGAACATCCATCCATCCATCTTCTAACCTGCTGTATCCTGCAGGGTCACGGGGGTGCTGGAGCCTGTCCCAGCTCTCTTATGATTTCAGTGTTACTGTGTTTATATCAGAAACATATCAGAAAGTTTAAATACAGACTATATGTCCAGTGGTCACTTAATTTGTCCATCTCTCTAAATGTATACAAATTTAACAAGCCTGTTCAAGGTGATTTTGTGATCATGCTGTGATCTGTCTAGTGTGTTAATGCGTATTACTACCACCACTACTACTCAGACAGTATCTTTGCTGTCTAATAGTTTCAGAGGAAGCAAGACATTGTTGGCTGATTCATGAATACTGAATTTTAATGTTCTCTCATATGGGTACTTTTTAATAGGTTGCAGTGCCATATAGTCACTTAGCTCAAACACAATGCTGACACTAAATGTGTATTTACATCCCATCTTGTCAACAACATATATAATATTGTTCTCTGAAAGTAGGAAGAGAGTAGGAAATTCCACTGATGAATATTTGTCACAAAAGTATTTTTATTAATGGACATATCTTCACTCTGTTTAACTGCACAGATGTGAGTGTGATCTTAAACTTGATCTTCTCAACTCACTTAGCCAGAAATATCAGTTTGTATTATAATAACTAACAGTTATTTAGTTCATTATGTCCCCTGGTCATTCCTGGTCAGTCAGCTGACCTTTGACCTTCGACATCAAACGTGTCATAAAGACTCCTATACCGATGAGGCTGCTGTGAGTCTCTCTGCAGACTTTACAGACTCAACCTCAACACACTCTGCTCATTTGTGTCTGGAGGATCAACTGTGTCTGATACTAGAGTTGTTGTTCGTCGAACTGATATATTAATGGTAAATCTTCTAGCTCTGACAGTTATACTATAGCTGCATTTTACTAAACAGCAACAACAAATCCATGGAGTTTACAGGAGGAAGCAGAAGAGTCAACGGGCTAACCAGGGTAAGTGAGTTTCCACCAGGAGTACCAGGAACCTTCAGTCCCAGGAACTATTTTCAAGGAACTTAAAATGTGCCTGGGACCCTTTGTTGTCTGCGTTTTCACCGGGGTGTAAGGCCCTGGGAGGATTCAGCAAAGCTCATTTCACAGGTCATTTTAGCATGCGACTATCTGACAGATTTTTCCACTCACCTGTACTTCAGCATATGGATCCCTGTATATTTAAAGATTGTAATTTACCGTATTTTCCGGACTATAAGCTGCTACTTTTTCCCACGCTTTGAGCCATGCAACTTATTCAAAGGTACGTCTTTTCTGTGGATTTTTCTTCACCCGCCAGAGGGCGCTTTCGCAGGAAGTGCAAAAACAAGACAAGTTGTAAGTCAAAGTGCAAAGAAGAAAGTGTTAATTTTTATATAGCAAAAGTCCATGCAAGCAGCAGGCACGAAGGAGAAATTATTTTCAAACCTTCACACTAAACTGTCATCTTTACCCCCTCATCATGGAAAGCACACGGAGAAGTTCATATGATGCCGCTTTTAAGCTGAAGGCTGTCGGTCTGGCTGCACAGAAAGGGAACAGAGCTGCTGCATGTGAGGTTGGTGTGAATGAATCCATGAATCCCTGTTACAGGCGCCGTTCAAAACTACCGTAATCACTTCAGTTATAGAAATAAAGTAGTAAGAAGTAAGAAATCTTTCTTTCACCAGTAAATCTATTTATCTATCCAATATATATCTCATTTCACAACCTAGATATCGGCGGCTTATAGCCCGGTGCGGCTTATATATGTACATTTACATTTTTTTTTAAAAACTTAGTGGTTGCAGCTTATATTGACGTGCACTCTATATCGAAAAAACAGAGTTACTATCATTTTTCCACCAAAGGCCAGCATCTGTTTTCCAAATAAAAATAACCCCTAACACCACAGTAAATTACAGAAGCCCTGAAAGGCAAGGTGAAGAAAAAAAAAGAAACGGGCAATGTTCTAGTTTATCTTGTATGTATGACGTACGAGTTATTAAGTTATACGTACGAGATAACTCGCAAAAAACTATGACAACATAACAGCCATGATAACACATAGCTGTTCTGCCAATCAATTGATCCACGGACCGGTAAAAATAAAATAAAAGTACAGAAGAATTAGAAAATTAGCCCAATGTACTTAAAGCAC
>JBAJHX010000043.1:19564734-19580130 GCA_037176925.1 Amniataba percoides | reverse complement strand
AGATAGATAGATAGATAGATAGATAGATAGATAGATAGATAGATAGATAGATAGATAGATAGATAGATAGATTCACAAACATACTACTGCAGGATAGCTCTATATGGTCAGGGGTGTAGCACAAACTTCTGGACCCTCCTAAAACACCTAAAACTTTCCTCCAGCACCACAATGAGGCTGACATTTGTGCCTCAGCTGTACTTCGGGTTTAGAACTAATTACCCCCAAGTAGCAAACAAACACGTCAAAGTAAGATGATTAACATTATCCTGGTTTTAAACACAGCCTCAAAGAACTAACAAGTGTCTGTAAACTAATCGTGCATATATCAGCTGCTACTCCTCGTCATGAAGCCTTCGAGCCTGAATTGCACGTTGCAGCAGCAGCAAAAGAAGAAGGAGCATCCTCGGCCACACTTGCCCAGTTCTTTTCTTGTTTGTTGTTGCTATGTTGTTGCTAAAACATCAGTAATCCAACAAGAAATATGAACATTACTGTTACTGAAACACACAGCTAACCCAAAAATCCAGATTAACATTATATAGTATGAGTATGGGGAGAGAAAATGCATTTATATTGCCACCATTATGGAGAAATCTCCTCCAAGCCGTCTGTTACAATAATGAGATAGCATTAAAAACATTACAGCTTTCAGCTTCACTCATCCCAGAAAAAGTCTGGAGACGTGAACAATAGGAAACAGACAATTTGTAAAAAAAGATAAAAATTGCAGTGTGCAGGTTAAGCAAGCGAGCCAAGAATCTGCCACTCCTTTTTTCTTCTTTCATACCACACTGAGCATTTTATTCCCTGCGCTCCGGCAGATGAAATACTGAGTGAAATATTGCAGGACTCCAGTAAGACAGGTGGCTCATTATCCACATCATCAACAAAGAGGGAGAGAGAAAAACGACCACCAAGGTTTTTGACATGAAGCAACACCTCATCCTCCTTAGAGGTTTCTTACTGTATGTAATTAGCAGCAAGGACAGCCTAAGGAAATCCTAATGATGCATCTTTTTTTTCTTCCCCCGTCATATTCTCTCCTCCTTTTGAAGCCTCTTCTTGTTGCCATGCGGACCCTGACTCTCTGCCTCAGAAAGTAAAAGGCTGGAAAGGTGAGAAAATCCTCCTTGGAGCTTTACCGACCCTGTAAACTAAGTATTTTAAAAATGTCACCATCCAAAATACATCCCACCACTGAACACCTCTTATCTTTATTAAATGGAAGAAAACAAATGAGGATGGATCACTTAGGAGAGATGTGAAACTGCTGGGAATATTTGTGTTTCATTATGATTAATGAGCGATGATCCCGATGTAAATTGGGAGGTACATTAATAAGGCGAGCGAGGTTTGTTAAAGGAAACGGGGGTTTTCATCCCCGTGATTTGAGTTAACCTACATTCAGCCTGGTGCGTGACGAGTACTGTAGTCGGTGTTGCCAGCAGAAAGTGTTTTATAATGAGGAAACCAAAGAACACAGGCATAGGTGAGAAGTTTCATTAGTTTAGTTTCATTGGTGCTCTGACATGAGGTTAATCAGCTAGAACAGTTCACACATCAGAACATCCAAATTACATTGAAGATTGTGTTTAGCAAAATGAAAGAAATGCTGCACAGTAATATTTTATTTTTATCTATTTGAATCCTGCTGCAGTATAATAAAAAATAACCACAGAGGGCACATGACATGAAGTTATTAGGCACCACTGTGCTTTTTAAATGAGCAGGACTCTCAGATGACTGCAAATTCAAATGCTCATCATGTGGAAGCAGGACCGTGCTGCTGTCTGCTTGTTAAAAAGAACAACTCCACGTTTCAGGAAACATGCTGATTTGTTTTGCTGCTGAGGGATAGATGAGAATATTGACACCACTCTCACATGTCTGTAAAGCCAGCAGCCATGCAGCTCAGCCTGCGAGTGTACAGATTGTAAACAGGGATGTGCTCGGATCAGATTTCCCCGCTGCAATAATTGCAGCCAAAAATATCACAGCAAATGAACTGAATAAAACCTAACGCCCTTGGAGGTGAGTGGTACGTTACATTCTTGTCAGATTTGTCAAAAATAATGTGTCACATCCACTTAAGATGCTATGAATAAGTGCAGGTTGGTTGTTTGTGACAGGACTATTTCACGGACAAGCACAGAGTCTTGTCATCACCAATAAGTAAGCTTATTAAACCAGCTGTATGTGGAAGAATGTTTCAGTGGTTTGGGTCTACTGATTTGACTTATATAATGGTAAGAACTGGGAAACAGTAAAAAAAAAAGAAAGAAAGAAAGAAAAGAAATGCAGTCTTATATCAGCACAGACTTCAGTTGTAATGACGGGGACATTGCTGGACAGGTAGCGCTGCCGAACATACTGGACATGTTATATTTGCATTAGACATTATTATCTCACAATCAGTAACCACTTCACTGTCCTCTGTGGCAAGTTATTGATCAACTCAAGGACGGCCATGGAAAGTGCAAGTTGTGAGGATCTAACCTGTCTGCGTATTTATAATAATCGAATACCTTGCCTTCCTCTGAGAGCGCCTCACACTCATTTGACAGAATCTGTTTGAAAGACACTGATGTCTTGTTTATCACCCAGTTTTTCTTCTGGCTGCAAAATATTTCACAAAGCCTATTGACAGGGAGTGTTTTATTATTTTTTTTTTTATGTTGCGTTTTTGTTTTTTCTTTTTTTTTAGTCTTTTTAAATCAGATGTGACAGCATCAAGCTTTCACAAGTCTGGTCGGGAATCATGGAGACACAAAGACAAGCGTCTCCTTACCTCCGCAAGTGAGAAATATATTCAACATCCAGCTGGTCTGTGGATCCACCGGAGAACTCCCATATGTGACGATACCACTCCTCTGTGCAGCCACACCTGCTGCACACTGTAAATAAAAGCATTTTTTAATCAACGTGCCTGTTTGAATCATAGTTAAAAGGATGTTCAGCCTCCAGTATCGTTTACTGCACATCTGGACTGCAGCACATCTGAATATTTTTGACACATGGAACATGGGAAAAGACACGTTCCTCCACCTGTGTCAGAGGTAATAGTGCCATAATGTGTACATTGCAGGGAGCAGCAGATTGAGACATTGTTCCTGCTTTGCTGCTAAATTTCTCATTATGCAGAGAGCCAGACATTTCGAGAAGCACTGATGGAGGATGAGCTGAGCTTGGGGACACTGTCGGCCAATTTCCCTCATTACCCTAAATCCTCCAGTGCTCTCAGAGAGATGATGTCCATTTTAATAACAAGTTGTGAGACAATTTTCAAAAGGCGGTAAAAGCGCTGCACATAATGAATGGCAGCGGTGAGGAACTGTGCAGCCTGACCGTCTGAAGCCTTCACAGCAGCGCTCAAACTGAGGACAACTGTGGACAAATAAAGCATCATTAGTTTGGCAACACAGTGTATAAAATGAAGTAGAAAGAGAAAGAAGTGTGAATTCAGACAGATATATAACATGCACACTGATATGATCATACTGATGAAGACATTTCAGTGAGTTATTTGAATAAATTGCGTTGTGATTTCCTGATAAGGTTGTTTTTTTCTGATGTCTGTAGTAAAATCAGTGTGTGCTGCCTATGACTTTATGTGCTGTCTATCAGTCCATCGAGGACAAGGGTGCAGCAATGAGAATGCATCACAGTTTTGGCTGCATAAGATGAAATGATGGCAAGACAAAGTCCACAGTGGTCCACTGACTTCACTCAACAATCCCTAGCTGTCTCATTATTTCCTTTGGATGCTGCTCCCATTTTTTCCTTCTCCACTCTCATTAGGTGCGACCCTGTTATGCTGCAGCGCTGTTTGTATCACTATGTGCTGTGAAACTGCGTCAATAAGTGTCTACACAAATGTTCCCTTGACTCTTCAGCAGAATTGTACTGAGCTGTAAAACTTGACACAAGAAACCCACAAACTGATCCCCATCTTTAGATTCAAGCTGTTAATTGCCTTTATTTGTTGGTGTAACAATACAAAAATTGTTGGGTTTTTTTTTTTTTTCAAAAACAAAGCTCATAACCAAGATTATGTTAAGATTCTGTCTGCAGTCTGCACAGCAGCATCCTATGCTGTAATCATGAAATCCTCCTCATCAACATGCACCTTCTATTTTGGACCCACATACAGAGACTCTTCTTTATTCTTACCAAGATAAAAACAACAAATCTATTATTAGTCAGTAAAACAGTAAAAAGAGTCAAATCGGTGAGGGAGTGGATGGAGGAAGAGTAATGCTCTTATTTATAAAACATTACACCCTAGTGGCTAATAAACACAAATACAGGCTGATTCTCTTTTTGCTGCAGTACTTAAACTCACTGTACTGTCTTCGTGCCTATTGTGCATCAGATTCAAAGAGCATGAGGCGAGATCTGCTGTCTACCCCAAACCCAAGTTATTTCTACTTTCTCCCACAGCTTTAGCTAAAAATGCATTAGCAGGAACACAACCCTGAAAAAAACAAAACTCTATGAACAAGAATCATATTCAGCTACAATTTTGTGACAGCTAAAAAGAATGAGTCAATCCAGCTTCAATAAAATCCAGAGAAAGCAAGAGTTTCTTTACATAAGTGAAATATTTCTGTGCCTGCTGAAGACACACAGTAAGCAGTGTGCTTTCATCTGAAAGAAACACATTAGAAATCAGCTGACTGCTCTCTTCTCCCTCTTCTGTCACAGAAATAACAGCTATATTTAATACTGCTGCGTAATAACATTTGTTTTCCTGACATCCCAGTCATTACAGCGAGCTGGGGACCACTCTTTGCCGGGCCGGTAACGACCAGGATGCATCACCAAATGACATTATAGTCATATTGATGCCAGCCATTACCCACTAATCCAGGCTTTGCTTGTGTGCACTTGTTGTGGCCTCTGAAAAGCAGAGGGAAGGCAATAAAGACCACTCGCAAAGATCTATGCTCACAATTTCAATAATTTTATATTCAGCCATTTTAAGTGCCTCAGGCCAAAACTTAATTTTTTTTTCTAAAGATACTTTAAACAAATTTCCCTCGAGCCCCCAAATAAGTCTAGAAGCTTGTTTTGACAGTAAGTGCTGCCATTATTGATTATGCTTGTCTGGAGTGAAGTATAAAGGCAGCATTTCTGAAATGTTTGTCCTCTTATCTGGATAAACAGGAATTGCGTTTGTGCAGACCAAACTCCAAAACCTTGGTATTTTTTACATGAGGTAGATTTTATACACTAAAAGTATTTCTTACAAATACCAATGTCAGTAACATTGAGAAATATATTTCATCTCAGAATCAAACTTATAATCTGACAGAACTGGGGCTGCAACTAGCAATTCCTTTCACTGTCCAATAGTCTATAAATCATTTCCTCCATTAGTTGTTGGTCTATAAAACTTCAACAGGGAAAGGAAAATCATAATTTCTCATTTCCATGCACAAGGGGAGACCTTCAGTATTGCTTTTTTTTTTTTTTGTCCAACCAGCCAAAGAAACACATAAGAATAGATACTGATTAATATCCCATCATTTCAGCTTTAGACAGAAAAAGATGTTAGTGCACCAATTGTGCAACTTTTTGTGTTTTTTTAAAATCTTACTCTTTCCAGCACCTAATCTGCTGCATCTACCTACATGGTAAATTTTGATTTCATGTCTGGTGAAATGTGTAATAACATCTGCACCGTGTCTACACTTGCACATGCCAAATGTTAATCAGTGTTTTTTGACTTCTTATGTTTTCCACATACCTTCATCCTTCCACTGTTTAATCAGAGATGATTAAACGTATATATAGAGCCACACATTTGCATATGCTTCCTATATTTATGTGTCATTATTTTTTCATTGTTTATTTAAAATCTGTTGTTTTCATTATCTTTGTGTTTCTCCCTGCTGAATTCTATTACTGCTGCTCCTGCAGTGGTCTAATTCCCCACAGGGATCCAATTAACTTCCTTCTTATCTGTCGTTTCGCACCTCATCTCATTTGTTAAACCCAAGAGTCACCGACAGGAGCTAAACTGTGAGACACGTAACCAGAATACAGCAGCAGTGGTGGACTTCTCTGAGCTGTGATGTAGCTTTACTGTATATGCTCTGGAATCGACTGGATTTATTGCTTTGAATAACTGTTTTAATTGGGGCTTTGCACAGCTGGTGTTCAAGGGCAAAGAAATGTGCCCTCCCAAAAAATCTGTTGTTTCAGACAGCACAAAGAGCTTTGACTTTGTCAGGGTTTGTGATAAATCACCATAGCAACACTATTAATGGTGGCATTACTGCCTCGGTCAGCTGGGAGGCATCATCACGCAAAGCTACGAGAGGATGGAGAGGGTTTGGGGGATTGAGGCTGAAAAAAATTAAGTCTCCAGACAGTGGTCTGCAATGCATTATGGGAGTCCTGGTCACCATGCACTGCGAGGCAAGGCATTAATCAAGCGGATGCCAGAGACCAAGAGAGCGCTCTCTGTTGCTACATATTCCCACCTTCACCGCCAGTGATTGATTGGTATTCATTATCCATCGATTTGAGCTTTTTCTCCGTAATCTCTCGTCTCCAGTCATATCATGGCCTCAAAGGAGATCGTTATTGTGAGTCAGGGACACGAATCACAAGAGTCAAGTGGAACAACTTTGGCTAAGAAGAAGTGTGAGAAGTGTGACAACGTTAGCTCGAAAACAAAGTGTGGCTCTAATGAATCATTTACCTGTAAACCTCTATGCAAATGAACCCAATGCCATAATACACTTAAGAAATCAGGACTGGGATGTTTTCCAGTGTTCCCCTCTGAGGAATGATCAACATGTGGCTAAGGAAATTATCTGTTAACAGTCATTTGTGATATTGTGCCTTACAGTAACAGATACAGTGCCTTAGCACAAAGAGGAACAGATGTGCTCAAATGACATAATGGGCTTGGTGATCTTTGCAACGCTTCAATTGAATTTTGCTTAAATGTGTTTGTGTTGTTGTTGTTGTTGTTTTCCATGTAATATAACTTGAAACTTAACGGCTCGTCTACCATCAGGGTGGTGTTGCTTCATTATTGTTCGTTCATGAATCACAACCTCTGTTTCAGGTCACATGACACACAGTGGCCCAAAAACACTTTTTCTCACACACTCATCATTACAAAACAGCTGTAAAACACATTTGTGTGCACCGGTGAGCTGGAACACAGGATCCAATTCTCTTCACATCCATGGGTAACTGATGCGGGAAGCTTGAATGAGCTAATTGTCCAGCATGTAGACAGGCTCTGCCTTCATTCTGCTGTCATAAAGAGGGGTCATTTTCACTCCCTTCTGTCTCACAGTGACTCTGTTTCACATTCAGTGTGTGTCAGCACGCACACACATCTCTAGATGTAACATATTGATCCAATATTATCATAACTGCTGATCATCACATTATAACACTTCTGCACTGCATTGATATTCTGTGCGTCTCTGAAAATGACTTCGAGAAGTGGCTGTCAAACTTTTCCCTCCCTTGTCTACTTTTAGAAGCTGAACATTCATACCCCACCTGCCTCCCAGTGCACAGACCAATGTTTGTGTATCTCCTCCCAAACTGTTGTTTTCAGACACAGACAGACTCACAGACAGACTCAACTTCGCACAGTGAACTCGAGAACAACATGGGCTTTGTCATGTCTTAGTTTTCACTGACATGTTTGCTTAGTGAGCTTCACTTGTTCCCTCCTTCAGTATTATGCTCATCCCGTATTTCACATGATGTTTGTCTGTATGAGTAAGTTTTGCTAACCTGAATCTCTTGTTTGTTTTTTTTTCCTTCACAAAAGAGATCCATTCAGCTTGTTTCAATCCAAATTCCCCCACCGCCGGTCATGTCAGCCCTCCCTGCAGCACTGAATTAGACCATGAAATGTTCAAGCTTAATATACATACAGCGCAGACAAATACATACACACACACACACACACACACCAAGCCCTGTTTTGGTCTTGAGTTGCTTTCACCTTTTAATTCAGTCATTTACACTCATTTAGACTCCAGCTGGGCTCGGATGTCTCAAATCTCTAATCAAATGTAATGAAATTATCCATCAAATACATGGAAGATTAATCTAATTTTGTGTGGAACCCAATCACCCAAAAGGTAAAAAACGAGATTCTGTGTGTCTAAAGCTGGTTAATGTGAGTGGAGGAGTTTCCTCTGCGCTTCTGTGTAACCATGATGCTCGGGCGCTTGGAGGAAATTTTAATATTAGTTCCACATCTGTCAGTGCTTTGATTCCAGTTACTGAAATAGGCTGGCAAAAACATGCCCGTCTTTGGATACTTTACCATGATAAATACAAACTGTAAATATTTGTATTGTGTCTTTTATGTATGCGGTGAAGAGGAAAACTTAACCTGGTGTTTAACTTCATATTTCCCCCAAGCAGAGGTAGCAATTTTCTTTCTGCGGCTGCTGCCTTTGAGTGAATTCAAAGGAAACAGCAGCGTGGGTCAGAGAAAAATGTAGGTTGCATTCAGAATATGTTCCTGCTTGTCCATTAAATGTGGAGAAAACCACAAAACCTCTGTCATCAACTGAAAATCAGTCTTTTGTGGAGCACATGAAGTTTTCATAAATCGTCTGAAAAAGGGACTTCTGGGTAGTTTTAATGACAAACAAGCCAACAAGATTTCTAATTACTGGCAAGCAATGTGGCATTTTAAAGATGGCCTTTGAATCAAAGTATCTTTTAAATGAACAGAACATGGGGGATGGAGAGCTCCTCTCTGACTATCTTACTCTTTAGTAATGTTTCCTCTTTAGCAGTGTGACCCAAGCACACATTAAAAAAACACATTTTATGTGTTTCTCCAGTAACTTCCATTTTATAATTCACAAAATACTGAGATTTATCCATTGTTGTCAGTTTTTTACTTGTCCTTCTAACTCAGTATTTATATATTTAACACATGTGACTGATGGATCTAATAAATTTTTTTTCTCTGCAGAGGTCGATTCCTGGGTACCGGCCAGCCATGATTCAAAAGGGATTCAAGATGTAAGATAAAATCACAACTTCAGAAAGGCTTGACTCTTGAGGCAGCATCTGGCACTTGACTCACTCCAACCAGCTTATAGTTATTTGCTCAATGTGGCCTCTGTCTGTCATTTGATTATCATATTTATTGCCACAGAACCCCCTCCAACTCCATTATGGTGACAGCGATTGTCACAGACTCACCTGGAATGGAATCAGTCAAACACTCACAGGCATGAATTAAACATTACGACTGCACACAGAGCTGCTGTGAGGCATCGCCTGCTAAACTGAGCTGCCCATATTTACAGAGAGACATATCACGGGCTGGTGTCCATATTTCAAAGAGCGCATCATAATTGTTTTTAAAATGCCGTGAAATAATCACACAGGGCACTGAGCTGACACCTCGCCGTCCGTGATAAATGTGCAGTGACTTAAGACATTTTCACATGCAAACAGCACAATGTGCGTGTCAAGCAGCAGCAGAGTGTCAGAAAGCGTTTTAACACTCAGGGACCACATTTATGTACAGCTTCAATAGGAGTACTTTCTGGGTGTTTCAGTGTTTACATTTACTCTTTACAAAGTTTCAGAGAAAAACATCATGCTTTTCTACCCCAGGATATGTTTGTTACAGACTTCACTACCCTACAGTAGATTTTTATTAGCTCTGCTCCATGCTGCTCCATTTAAAGGCTGCTTACACTTACCACAGTAATTGAACATATTCATACAGTATGAAAGGGGCACAATGAGAATCATTTTGATGCAAAAGTATGCTGAATGGGTAGAGTGCTTGGATGGCACCTTTTCAGTCAAACAGTGAGAATACCAAAGCCTTAAAGCTGCACTAATCTGTATTTTTATATCAGCAATGGATGAACTGACCGTGTTGAATGTGACAGTTATTATCCAGCTCTACAGTTCCCTTCAGCTTTTCATCTTTTAGCTCATTGTTTTGGTTTCATGGCAAATCTGCATTGTGGTTCACTGCTCATCATTTTCACATGATCAGATAACTGTACGCTGCACGTCCAGTACCATATTTTTATATGTCATCTTATTTCATTTTCCTCAGGAGTTGTTAAAAAACAAAATGGAGCTTAAAGGAGAGAAAATATTCTGATACATTCATCAGGTGGACCGAAAGGTGACTCCAACTTAAAGCTGAAGCTCCTCGATAACTTGTTTCAAAAAGTGCTCAAACGGTATATTATTGTGTTTACAGCTTGTTCGAGTGGCCAATAACAAATCAGTGACACTGGTTTAACAACGCGTTGTTGTGTCAGATGGTCGAGAGCAGTCCTTCCTGAAGCTATGAGTGTATCCGAGGGCTCGACACAGACTCTTCAGGAGACTCTATCAGCACTTGTTCTGTCGTGGGATTTTTTTTCAGGGACACACCATGACAGGTTTAATGATCAGCTCAGGAATCTAAACTTTTTTACCAGAGACCTTTTTTTCAAAGAGAAGTTTATGTTCGAGAGCCTTTGACCAAGTACTTGTGTGTTAGAAAGAGCAGGCTGGAGGACAAAGAGTCTTTATCTCTTTCCCTCTCATTTTTTTCCTGTATGTCTCTCTCTCTCTCTCTCAAGCGTCAAACACCTCAGTGCTGGCACGGTGCCTGCAGGGTGCTAAATCATACATGGCCATGGACCCGGTTGTTTTTATAAATTGTCGCAGTGAATCGCATTCTGCAATAAAAGCATTCCATGTTGTTAGCCTGGGCTAATCTGTTTCCCCGTAATTTAATACTTTCAGCGATGGCAAACGATGAAATATAGCCAAGACAGGACAGGCAAAGTGCATTACACAGGCCCTGGATGGCCATTTGTTGCCTAATGAAGCCATTAACCTCACACTACCAAATTTGATGCGGGCAAAATAATGGCTTCATTAGAGAAAAAAAATTGCGGCCCAGTGAGGAAGAATTTCAGCGCGCACGTGTCGGTGGTGCATAATATCTCACCACCCAAGAGGACAAAGCTCACGGTAGTGAACACAAATCTTAGTTTCTCTTAATAACAAAACACGAACCAACGTGTCGCTGTAAACGACGTTAAAGAGCAGCTGTTTCAGATAACGCTTTATTGATGGGATCAGTCATGTCGCACAGAGTGATCAGTGCTTTTTGTCGCGTGCAAAAGTCACAATCATCATTTATAAGTTTATTACAAGTTCATCTGCAGAGAAGAGTGTGTCAGGATATTTGCTCACGGCGCTCGTTACAGACACGCCTGTATAACTGTTGTGCGTCGTGGTTCAAAGAGCAATGACTGATAACACCAACTGTTAGCCACCCCCTCCCCTCTTCCCACTAATATGCATGACTGATCAGTCACCTCATTATAATTAAGAGGTGTTAATTAGCAAGAGACAGAGCTGGCCTTTGCATTCTGACGACGGCTCGCGGCACAAAAACACACGGAGCCGGAGTTCCCACTCGACTGAACCGGAGGCGGCGAGGTGTCAGCGCGCCTCCTCCTTCCCTCCCTCCTCGCCTCACATAGGTCAAGAGTTTCTCAAGTAAATTACCGGCAGTGACTTTTGTTTGTATCTCCCAGCTCGTTCCTCCAGTTCTCCAAGGTTCCCACCTCAGTTTAATACATCATTCATCAAATTATGGAAAGCCATTAGTGTCAAGATTGGGAACTTGCAAATTCTTTGTGGCGTCTCGCTTAGCATATAAAACAGAGCGTGCCGGCTTTTATGCCCAACTAAATATCGATGACAGCCCTTGTTACAGTTGATGGATGAGCTTCATAATTAGATGGTGCCACTGCTTTCGACTATTAATGAGGGCTGTGAATCAAGTCCTCCCCCTGCACTGCCGATTTTTGAGGCGTCTCATATTTGCCAGACAGAGGGGCGACCTGCGCACAATAGTCCCGCTGCTGGAGGCATGAATAAACATCACAGTGGTCTCTGATGCCGAAAACAAAAAGTCTCGAGTCGCCATCACACAGAGTCACTGTTGCTCTTTTGCCGCACTTGGGCAAAGCAATCAAGACCCATTAAGAGACCTCATCTTTAATAAATAACCCTTCTAATAACGATCCAGGAATTAATGGGGGAAAGATTTGGAGGTTAAAGAGTTAGATTTACGATGTACCAAAGTTAAGAGCGAACAAAAGTGAGACTGCAACTTCTGGGTCTTGTTGAACAAGTAAGAAAACCAGAATCAGAATCAGCGTCTCTGCTCATCTGTAATTAACTGTCAACTGTTGTGAGCTTTACTCCATATGTAGGATCAGTAGGATAGTAATAAAATAACTTGCATTGTTGTGTAATATTTCTGTTTTAGCAGTATTTACTCAGTACAATTTCCCATATTCCCATATTTGAGTGTTTTTGTATACTGACAAACTCCAGCCTGCCTTTTTTTTCTATTTTTAGTCCATGATTGCAGTTACACTAAATGTTTCTCCCCTTCGTAAACAGTCAGACTCTTGTATGGACTGACGGACTGTGATTGACAGCCAAAGCACGGCACTCAGCGACGGGTTTAAATGAACCAGCTCAAAAACGTGTCATTAATATGCACCAGCCCTGTCAAATAAGATAATAATAAGAGAAAGAAAGAAACCTGTGACTTTTTTTATTGCTTGTTTTTGTCATTTGCTGAAAACAGCAAAATGATAATTGATGTGGGCTGCTTAAATATAATCACCTAACAGTGGAGACCACATGAGGTTTATTTTTAATAAGACAAAAAGTGGGTTAGCTAAACCAAACTGTAACTTTACTCCCCATAAGTAAATGATGGGGACGCATTTGTTTGGTTTGCTCCCTGTGCACCTGCAAAGTGTGAAGCTGATGGATGAGCAGTTGTTGAGGTAATCAAAGGACAGACAGACTCTTTTCATTTATAGTCAGAAGCATAAAAAAAAAATGCAGAATGAGAGGCTGCATTGAGCTACAGAGGCCACTGGAGCAGATGCCAGCGCAGACATGACGTCAAGGCTGCAGCTTTCGATTTTATGTTTTTTACTGGTTTTGCGGTCCGCATTTTTGTTGCCGATCTTGTTTAAATGGATTATCCCTGGACTCCAACGCAATTTCAAACACGGAGCATTCAAAGTGACACACTGACAGTATGTCAACTTGTATATTAATCAGATTCCTTTCAAAGACACAGGCGCACATTTCACACCAATTTGAGAGTTTCATTTTGGTTTCTGTTTTTGCTCTCTCGCGTGTTTGGTCTGAATAAGAAATGGTAATAGCCTGATGAGATTTATTTCTCTGTCATGTCATTCACTGAAACTACCATCATTTTCCTTGTTCCATTTCATTTCTGAATAAATACAGCAATCAGTGACTGTGAACAAATACCCCTCGCTCCACAACTAATGACAAGACTGTGATTGCTCACTTAAGCTCATTTGACTTAAAACAAAATGCTGAAAATCCTCTTTCTGCTGGGTGCGTCATCATTTTCCAGTCACAGACTCAGCTGTCAGTTTGTCGACTTGAACATGTAGAGCACCGTCCTCTGCTCTGCACGTGAAACATGCCTCACCTAGATCTGATGACATCCGTATGACCATCCATCTTTTCTTGTCTTCAGTCCTTTAAAAAACCTCTTTAAAGGCAATATTGTCTGTTTGACAGATGGGCTGTGGTTGCGTGGCGCCACAATTTATTATTCACACAGTGCTTTGCTCAGCATCTTGTCTCTTATTTAAAGTCATCTCTAAGCCCACGTTTCTTCATCTTCTGCAAGCTGAAACCTATCAATCAGTCTCCCAATCAGTCAGGCCATCTATTCAACTTCATTATCGTAGCAGGTTTTGCAAATACAATGATTTAATGTGCCTTGACGTCAGAAATGACATGACAGAAATGTTCACAAACTCTACCGTCTGTCACAGGCTTTGATGGACAAGAGCCATGATGACAGCTCATGTAGGTACGTTGCAGTGAAAGCACGGCTGTCACACCACCCTGATGCATGTTAACAGAATGAACAGGGTGTTGAAGCCATCGACCAGACAAGGTTATCGGTGTTAGTTCTGCTAAGGGTTTCCGAAGCATCGCCTAGATGGCAAAGCAGACATGGTGGCTACAGACTGTGGTGCTCTGAAGGCAAATTATCATTCACCGATGTGATCCTTCTGGCCCACTTTCAATCAATGAATGGCTCCTTTTTTTTGTTTTGTTTTGGTTTTTTTATTGCATCAGGGAACAATTCACTACAAAACAGTTAGTAAATCATCATGTTTCTTAAAAAGGTGCAAAGAGACTGAGGTTGTCACTTTATTGCATTTAATGACTTAACTCTGCAACTTTACTCCACAGTGTGTAAAAAGCGTCGCCTGCTAAGTGGAAGCTCAACACCTGCTGCTGACTGCGCTGAAGCAACGGCCGCAGGTGAAAGTGTTCCCACAGCAGCCTTAAAAAGTGAGGATTTGCCTCATACTCAAGACTCAAAGTGAGCTTTTTTAATGTTTGCTGCATTAATAATCCTGCTCCAGCCTCCAACTACAACACACCAAGGTGGGAACAATTTCCACTCTTTTGGGAACAATTTCATTCATTTTCTCTGTTTCAAAACTGCCACTAGTCTGTTGTTGCAGTCCAAATTTTAGGTCACAGCACAGGGCTGGAGGGATGAAATATTCAGCCAGCTTGTTCTTGCCTTATTCTGTGTGCCATTACTTATTCACTCTGGCCCAAAATGGTTCCATGACTTACAATCTGCACAGAAGACAGTTACCTCCCAAAGGGCTGAAACATATTGTGGGTTAGAGGAGCCTCCTCTGCCATGCTGTATTCACCAGAGACATGCTGGAGCTATTCTTTGCCAAACTGTGTTGATACATAATAAATAGAGTATATCTCTATCAGGAATTAGAAGTTATGAAGCTGGAGCCACTTGTTTCATGTTCTGCCACATAAATAAAGAGCTGGGAGCTCACGAGATGTTACCTATATCCAGTGCTGGGCAAAATTACAGGTTGAGGAAATAAATGTTTTTTTAACTTGTTAGTGTTACTCAGCTCAGCTGCATTCAACAACTTTAATGTCTCAATCCATGTCCCACCTTGTCCTGTTTTTAGCCATGACAGCAGTGTGGCTCTGGAGATGGAGAGTCAGCGGCTGGTCCATCGCTGTGGAATTGACTGAAACATTTCAAATGTCGGTGGATTGAAATCCGGTCAGGATGTCCCCATCAGGATGAATTCAAACAACTTGACAGCCACTTTGATGTAGATATATATATACATATATATATATATACACACACACACACACACACACACACACACACACACACGCACATATAAATATATGCTATATGTTCTTATGGGAACATGATCTGTGTGTGTGTTGTGGAGAGAAGGTCGAGTGGACCAGAGCTCCATATGAGGACATCTAGAGCTG
>JBAJHX010000043.1:19536437-19564615 GCA_037176925.1 Amniataba percoides | reverse complement strand
GTACAGATTGTAAAGCCCTCCGAGGCAAACAATGTTTGTGATTTTGGGCTTTAAATAAATAAAATTTGAATTTGAAATTTGAATTTGAAACCATATGTTCTCTGCACATAAGAAAAAGAAAGCAATGCTGAAGTTGTTTATTATTTGTTACTTAGTCTTTAGTTACATCAGAGTAAATTATTTTAATTTAGTTTTAGATTCTTTTCCCATGTCCTTGTGCCAAACAGGACAAGCTACAAACTCCCACACTTGAGATGGGACGGAGCCTGACAGCATGCAGTAAGAGTTTTGGCAACATCAGTTCATTACCAGCCTGTTACAGTGACGTACCCTCGTTCACAGCTTTGACATTATATAGAGGGTTACTTTTGTTCCATCAAAAGCTCAAATGAAAAGGTGCGTCTCAGAGCGAAGCATACTGGAGACAGAGCCAGTCAGAGAGCACGTTAGCAGATTTTTATTAGGAATTCATACTTGGCAGGCCGGCGTTGCATTTTTATCACTTGAATAAAAGCCAAGCTTAATGCTGAAAGGATTGTTTCCAAGGAGGTCATAAAGAACAGCTCCCTTTCAAACAATAGCACATTAATTTAGTAACATCTCTGCTTTTATGGCAGGGCCGCAGACTTGCTGTCTCATTGTCACATCTGTACTGGATGTGTCACAATTTGCAGCATAATGTTGAGTCCCATGGTGTGAGATCTAGATGATGGTAAAAAGCTCTCTGCGCTCTGATGTCAGAGTGTTCTTGGCAGATAATGAAGGGACAAAGAAAGAAGAGCCAGACAGAGACCGCGACAGACCCGACTGTGAGAGATACTTATATATTCAACAAGATAAAAGTGAGGTTGCCCATAAATAGATTCAGAACATGAATTAGGTGTTCACTTGTCATGTGGGAAGTGCGTTCGTCTGACCCAGGGACGGTGTGATAATAAATTGGTCTATTTTCCTTCACGCCTCTGCTTCTTTTGCTCACAAACAACACAAAAGAATAATCACATAGATCACACCACATGGCCGGCCGCGTCTGCAGAGGAGATCATGCAGAAAGCAGTGGGGTGCTGAGCACAAATAAAGACTGTCACTTACATCATCTATTGAACTTTTAAATGGCAAGTTGTATTGATATGGTAAATGGCCCTATAATAGTCTGTGTGTGTCTGTCAATACGTCTGTATGTCTGCATGTACAGTTTGTGGTGACTATCAAGCTTAAAAACAAGATTTTTTTTTTCATGGGCTGCATTAATACAGCACGTCTATCCAGAATACTTTACCACTGGCAATTATTCACGAAAAATCAACACACACAAAACGCACCAAAAAAGACAGTGATGCTGACATTGTTGGACTTTGACTTTGACTTGAACTTTTAGTTTTGAATCCTGTGCATCAGTGAGAACAGAGATGCTTAATCAATGTACAACCTTACGACTATACGACAATCGTTCTGCACAAGCACGTGGCGTATGAGATGCGTCTTATCTTCCCGCTCTTTTCTTCAGTACATTCCAGCTCATTCTAGATTTTCCCCATCACTCCGTAATTGCATAAGATCCACTTGACCTTTAGAAGGAATAACTCTAAGTTATCTGCCTCCACTGTGTGTTTTAGACTTTTATTAATGAACTCAACCACAGAGCCCTTTGCCTCCTATCTAAATGTCATCGGACATCATGACATACAGGGGGACCTCCATACCATGCTTGACGACTTTTAAGACAAGTTTTTGTTTTCTTTTTTTTTTCGTCTTTCCCAGCTGTGATGAAGCAGCCTTTTCTCTGGAGGATCCTCTGGCACGGGCTGCCTGAGGCATAAGCCAGCTAAGCTGCTGCTCAGGGCCAGCATGCAAATTACACTGTGAACTCCCATTGGCTTCCTTCCTTCAGTTTTTGGGCCAATTTCCAGGACAGGGATTAGACCTAGCACTAAAATAAAGTGGTGTTTAAAACCAGATTAACAGAAATGGCTTTTCTCAGACATGCTTTAAAATAGTCCCAAAATTAGTCTTGAATCAAAGGTACTGATTTCCTAACGAAAGATTAGAATAACTCCCGGACTTAATGAAGACTGAAATTAAACTTAAATTACATGGTCACAAGGTTTAAATTAATTCTGTCTGTTGGTGGAGACAAATGGATTATTTAGACTGCAAAGAGCAGCGAACGTCTGTGTCCAGATGCGAGTTTAATGACAGGAACAACCTGCTCAATAATAATAATCAAATCACGTCTAGATGTACAGAGAAAATGCCATAAAGATCTTTTCAACAACCAGATTTCCCCACCGGGATCAATAAAGTCTTATCCTATTTTGCACTGTGGTGAAAAACAGGATGGCTTTCAAGTTGATGATGTGAAACCATCGTCTTCATCCTGACGCAAACAGGAGCATCTGCACCTCATCAACTGTGGTCTCAATGTGGATCAAATGCACCACTGTGATGTCTGCATGCTAAACACAGGAAGCTGGAGAAAGCGGCTGGTTAGCTTAGCTTAGCTTAGCATGTGTAAACTTAATAGTTAAATCTGTATGAAATGATCTGGTGTCACCAGGAAACATGAAATAATCAATAAATATGTTAATTAGCAAGCTTTAGAGATCCCAGCTGCTGCTTGTGTTTCCAGTCTTAGTTCAGCTAAACTAAGCTAACAGGAGAGTGGTATCATGTTTTTTTGAGTGTTTAATAGGTGTGGGATGAATAATGATATGCTAATAATATAGCATGTCTGAAGCATTTGGACCAGTCAGATTGAACGTTCAAGTTATAGCTTTTGTATTTCTGCTAAAAGGAGCGATCGTTCATTAAAAATAATATGAATAAAAGACGAAGAATGGAATTACTCAGACATTTGTTGATGTTTAGCATTTTAATGACAGAACTGTGTTTTTTCTATCCTGCAGTATTTCCTTCTCCTAGAGTGCTAATTATTGTCCATCCACATCAGCAGAAGTCCCTTCTCATCTCACATGCCCTTTTTTAACTGTCCTCTCGTGTGTTAAAAGAAGTTTGAATTTCATGAGGTTGATTTTTGACCTTTCGAGAAATCATTGGCATTCCCGCGACCTCATAAGCCGTCTGCCGTCTGAGTGACAGGTCTCATGTGCTAACCGTCTGTGTTCAGGATGAGAGAGGAGAGGCACTTCCCTCGCACGTTTTCTCACTGGGTCCGTGACAAATGAAGAATGAAGCACGGCCTTCTTATTGAATAACAGCATCGATGCTTGTGGCTAAGTACGATTGTGATCTTTCAAATTAAGCTGATGGATCGTGACAGCACGTGGCAAAACGGATTCGGGATGTCAGGGTAGAGGCACGGCACAGCCATCAGACGAACAGTTTCCATAACAAATGTGACGGAAAACTCGTAAAATTATGATAATGATTGGGTAGTGTTATAAAATCTGTGTGTATCAAATCACCCTTTGTATTGCTGCGCTGCACTGTGGGCTATCGGTTACTGCAGAGGACTCAAGTAGCAGTGATTGCACATTAGCAGCACCGTGTGTAGGCAGGATTTTTTTTCCAGAAGGAAGGAAATCATAAAAATGAAGAATTCCCATGTGAGTGAAATAAAAATGTCAGCCATTATTTTTGTCATGGAGTGTGAGCTGCAATCTGTCCCCCCCGTGATGATTGCCGTACCTGGAAGATATGAAGGACGAAAGAGGAAGGGGCCTCAGTCTAACATGAAAATGTTTCTGCATCAGCAGTAATACAAAACTACAGTGTGCTTGATCACATGCGAGGACATGAGAAAAAATATCTGCACACATTGCATTTGACGACGGTGTGTCTTTTGTTGGAAGGTATGTTGCAGATGAAGGGGAAGGACAAGAGAGGAGAAAGAAGGCGAGCAGGAGCAAAATGAAAAGGAAGGAACAAAAGAAAGACAGCAAATGAATCGGGGATAAAGAATGACACCCAGAACGAATGTTTCATCTGAGTGACAGGTCTCATAAATTTTTCTATGTGATCTCTCCGAGGAACCAGGTCTAGGCAGTCAAAAAAATAAGTGTCAGAGATGGAAAGAGTGAGAGACTGAGGGAGGTACAGCGGAGAGACTCTTTCTGCTGGCTAACTGTGCCAGAGTTCGAGTAGAAATGAATGAAATCAGGTGATGATGTTTAAGTTCCTGGTGGTTGTGAAGTCTGTTCATGTTGCTGCCCCTCCCAGTTAAAAGACGTGAAAAATGCGCTGCAGGTCCGTGACACATTCAGTACAAGCACTTCTGCACATTGACAGATAGAGGAACAGAGAACGATATCAAAATCTAAAAATAATGTGACAATGCTACGATTACAGTTACAATTTAGGGGACTTTGGTCACAATGAACCTTTTGCATGTATCATAAAAACAACCACCCTTTAACACTAAATGTATGTACTGTGCAAGTTCAGGCTGCATCGTGCTTTAATTTTGCAACGTGCCTGTGTGTGCATCCTTTGAAATACTTTGTTGGAAAGCAGGAGATACATGATTTTTCAACATTTTTAACATTGTCTCCACTATCAACAATCTCAATAAACATCAGACTCCTCTGGCTCCACCTGCAGACTCTAAGGCTATTTGACAATAATCCACTGCGCCCAAATAAAGAAAAAGTATGTGATGGAGCACTGAGCAGTGCTCCTGCACAGGCTCTGCTCCACCAGGCATGTGCTATCTCTGCGTGATGTGTTGTAGCGTAAACAACAACCAAAGAGCCAAAAACACCAAGCAACAAGAAAATAATGGTTTAACTGAAGGGCGAGTAAATGGAAAAAGAGTAATGAAGAAAAACAAGTTAAAAGGAGAGAATCAGACCAAGCAACACTGCGGTGAGGGACTTTGGAGGTGAGCTGGTGTGTGCTGTAGAGACAGGAACAGGGAGCTGGAAGTTACACTCACTCTAATTTAAAAAAATAAGAGCACTTTCTCCTAACTGTCCCTTTAACCCACAGGTGTCAAACTCAAGGCCCGCGGACCGAATCCAGCCCCTCACGTCATTTTATGTGGCCCGCGAGAGAGGTGGATCTTACTGCTGTCTAATGGTCAGACTTCCAGTATGACAACAACAACAAGAATAGCAACAGTACTCAATCAGTTCCACCAGCAACTATTTATGTAAAAAAAATCATAATCAAAAATAAAAACATGCTAAATATATTGGCATACCAAACCAGCGGGCCGGAGTTTAGTCTGCTCCTCTCCAGTCTTTATTCTGCTCCTCTCCAGTGGGCCGGTCTGGTCGGTGCTGTCATGTCCCACAGTGCAACAACAAGTCCTAGCGTCTGTTTTCCTCTTCCTACATTGAAATAACCCCAAAACAGACCACAACAAATAAAGTGGATCAGATAAAATCCTTTTTATCTAAGAAGGCTGCTGGTGACTGCAAGGTCATTTTGTGTGATCGATTTCACTACCGATTGCTTTATATTACTGATATACTGCATAAATGGTTAGCATTAGCTGGCGTTATAACATATAAACGTCATCATGTTGGCTGTGTGTGATTTACCTGCAGCAGAATATTCGACCAATCAGAAACAATCATCTGTAAGGCCCGCCCTCAAGGCCCACACTGTCTGCAGACATTTGTTTTTGTAAAACACCACATCTGTCACATGTTCTGAGCAGCTCACAGTTATTTGTTGTATCGTGGTTCTGCACCTCTTAGCTGTGACAAAAACATTTTGAACAAAGTTGATGTAATAGCTTTGATTGCAACCATAATGCTGATGTGGCCCACGGTGAAAATGAGTTTGACAGCCCTGGTTTAACCCTTTTGATCAAAGTAGCAGGTAAACTACAGTATCATTTGCAGCTCAAACCAGCAATTACCACATCCGAGGAGTCGCACCAAGTACCTCAGTCAACATGACACAGCTCGTCAGCGCCTCATGAGGTCAGTCATTTCAGCAGTTCTGCTCCAGATTTATCTCTTTGCTACTACAGCATCGAAGGCTCCAGTGGAGTAGAGAACAAGACAGTTTACTGCATGAGGTATTTTACAGTGTGGAAAAACATCAAGAGCAGAACAATTAATGATGGCACTGCAGCAGGCCATCAAAACATCAAACTGACTTACAGTGTTGGCGTAACAACTGTAAAATTTGCACATTTCTACAAGTACAAACAGCAAGAACAGAGTACAGTCTCTCCTCACAGAACATGACAGAGCGAGAAGATAATGCCATCAAATGCTTGCCTTCATCTGTGTCACGTCATTAAAAGTAAATTAAATATATCTCACTTTGACTGGCCCTGGTATGTAGACATACGATTTCAAGCACCTTTGAAATGATGTTTCTCTGCAGGGAGCCTTTGAATATGCTCTATTCCTTCCCTGTAAGATGCCGGAAAGGGAGAAATAGCAACAGAGCTGCTATTGACAGGAAGAGTTGCGGCTGACTTTAAGAAAATGTCAGGGCTGTCAGGAATCAAAGGCACTCCTCTGAGTCTGGACAAGGACGGGATTAGCCTTGAAAGAATAATGTTCCTTTATAGTGAACACTTGATCTTCATGTGAAGCAGGAGTGAATTACACTTCATTTGCCATACTTTCTGTACCTGCGCATGTAGTGTATGGTGATTAGAAAGGGTAGGGCGCAGAGAGTTTTCTCTTTTCGTGTCTTTAGGTGGAGCGTTGGAGCGTTTCACCGGTGGGGTTTTAAAGCCGATGAAATTGTGGCGAGTGAAGGTCACTTGTCACACTCCTCTTGTTGTGCCTGAGACACCTCCATGTCTGCCAGGGATTATAACGCTGAAAGAAACCCTAAAGCTCACAGGTTTCTCTATGTGGTCACTGAAGAGTTTCACAAAGTGTAAAGAAATACAAATATCCACACACACACACACACACACACACACACATAAATCTACACAAAGTAAAGAAACAGTTTATCAAACAACCACGCTAAGATAATATCTGAAATTAACATATCCGCCCAGAGCCTTTATGAATATTGATATTGCACTTAACGGATAATTAATGGAAAGTGCGGGTCAATTAGCAGTTAAAAAAAGATGATGAGATGGATATAAAAAACAAAACAGGTGGAGACTATTGTGAAGTAACAGATCATCCTCTGGTGTGAAGAGAAGACAGGACACTGATCAGTGCGTTTTATGTTAACATTGAATCAAGCTACATGTTTAATGTGATGGGGTCATTCACTGTGAAAAACCCACAGAGAATTATCACCAGGCTCTGCAGCTCCACCACCACAGCAATAACATTTCATACACCTTCAGCAGCTGCTCATGTAGTTTAGGGATGCAATGAGTTTCCTCTCTTTTTTTTTTTTTGTCTTTAGATTGAGTTTCTTCCATGGAGATTTAAAGCTGATGAGACTCATGCAGGCGGGCTCAGACAGAAATCAACAGTGATGAGACACTTGTTCTCTTCCTGCTGTACATGAGACACATCCATGTTCTTTGCTAACCCGCTGCCCATAACAACTTTATGTGGCAATAACGCTTGAGACTGTGAGTAAATGCAACTCTTTATGCACATACACATTTCAATTTAAAGACCCTGAGTCGATGGGCAGCGGATGGAAGTTCTATGTCCTGTGCAAATTGTTTTTTTTTCCAAGCCAGCTATCTGCAGCACTAGTGCCTCAGTGTGTGAGCATCAGGAGGTATTCAACATTGTGATCTTACAGGGCACATGGGAGTGAAGAGGATGAGTGCACCAGCATCAAACGGCACTGTCTTCTTACTTCTCCTCATCTTGAAACGGTTGTTCGGTTGAATACGACTTGTCATAAATGATAATAGAGCAAAAATGTCTTTCAAGAAAAAGCAATCAAATGTCCATCCATGTGTCCACACAATACAAATACAAAAGAAAGTATGAATAAATATAGGTGAGGTGAAAGTGCCATTTCACTGAACTGCTGCAGGAAATTGGTAAATTTGTGTATGAAATTCCCTGCTATGTGTCCTATAAAACATTCATGTAGTCCATGTGTAAGACTTTCTGTCATAGAAAACATGATGTCATCTCTTGTCAATTTACAGAAAGGATAATCTGAGCCATAAGATCACAGGACGCGTGTCTGTGCACGCTGCATGGTAATACTGTCAATCCACTTCATCGGTGGATATTCATTTGGGCTGACTGCGAGCCTGATGGAGTTTGCTGGGTGCTCTCCCTCTGCTTACATCGATCCAGGATGTGTGAGTTGGAGTGGGTGGGTGTAGCTTGGCTGCTGGAGTAGTCCTCGTGTGCGTTATAGCTTTGGCAAGTACAACAAACCTGAGGGGAGACAAGCAAGTGCACTCGCCTTTCTCCAACCTCTACCCAATTAAAAGGGAATGAAAAATCCATGAGCGCTCATTAGATGGGTTTACAGGTGGCTAATGAGCTGATATTTAAAACTTGTCACTCGCTGTGTCTCTCTCAGTCTCCTGCTCCCTCTCTCCCTCTTTCCCTGTCTGTCTTTGGCTGCCCTCCAGGACAGAGCACCAGTGGGTCTGCTGGGGTGCCAATATTGCTCTGTATCAGCAAAATGTCAGCCAGGAACACAGACGCGCACACACACACACACACACACACACACACTCAGAAGCCAGACTGCATATCCCCAATACCTATTTCCATCAAGTGAAAGCACGCTTTCAAGATGGACGACCTTAATTTGACTCTGGTAATATAGGTTTTTAAGGGGGTGTATGACTCGAGCAAACAATTTCACCTGTGTCTGTAATTATGCACATGATAGCTGTTCCAGCCCTTATGGCCTCAGGCTGGTGTGAAAAGTTATACTTGTTGTCCTCATTAAAAAGCACCTCACCTTTTTAACCACCGCGTGATAAAAAAGCCAATTCCGCCACGAGCCAGTGCCTCGTCTTTCATGCCAGTCGTCGCTCCGTAGGCAAAAGCTGCGTCAGGTAGATTGCCCGTGGACCATAACCACTCTAGTTGCAGTGCAGGAAATATTACCCCAGTAATCTGCAGCAAGAGGCATTTCAGCGGGAAATGGCTCCCTGTGCTGGGGTTGTATATATGGCCGGGGCTGAGTCAAGCTAATAATTCAAAGAGGCCGTTGGCTCTTTCCACCCTCCTGTCTGCTGGGGCTGGGTACCGGCTAAATGACAGTGAAAGGCACAATGGCACTTCCACCGTTGCTTTACGACTGGCAGAGACCCTGGGGCGCCATGACTGGAGTGCTAAGTGAGAACATGGCTGCCAATCACTTGATATTAATCTCTCTGTGATCAGGAGAGACGGCCGACATGAGAGGGGAAACCTGGGGGTGGGGAGGAGCTGGGAAGGGCCCAGCTGGTGTGAGGCCGACAGAAATTAGCCGTGCGCCCGCTCAGAGCGTCCAAGTGCCACACACTCACCTGCACACACTCACCTGCACACACACACACACACACACACACACACAACCCATCCTCCTACACACAGGCAGTGAAGGTCAGCGGTCCATCGCCTTTTCTGTACCATAACACATAATATAGTAGGACAGGAAATTTGAGCATGGCCTGATGGATAGCTTGGAGCACTGCATATGAAATTATCGATTGCTTGGAAATGCTGAAGTCCAGCGCAAATAAACATGAGGCCAAGCAGAGAGGTCCAAAGTAAAACCAGCACAGAGGTGTTGAAACCCTGAAGCCCTTTGTGATGATTACATCAACATAATATTCATTTCAATATTGCTATAACACGTTATGCTTATAAGAAGTGGTCAAATGACCAGTTTGTCATTATAGAAATGACAATACTGACTCACTCTGACAGAATCCCTCTACTGGTGTTAACTAAAACACACTGTTTGTCGCAAATAGCATCATTCGACATGTGTCATTGTACTCCACACACCATCACACTCCAGAGGTTTTGACATCTCAGTGTTTTAAAACAGGAAACGTGTCGCAGAGCTTTCAGTCACATCTCTGGGAGATCCACTGGGGAAACTGGCTCATCTGGGAAAGGTCCATCTGCTGACAGTGAGATGTGGCTGAAAGCTCCAGATGGACGTCATGAACAGAGCTTGAGTTTAAGTCAAGAACAGACCATCAGTCAAACATGTGGTCATAACAGCCTCCGTCTCTTCCTACAGAGAGTCTTGGATGATAAAATGAAATTCAGAGTCATTGTGGTGTAATTGCCTCTTGTGGTCATAGTGGCCACTGTTCAGCAACAGTTTGAATCTCCACTGGTTATGCGTGTTTTCATTGTCTTTTAAATACACATGTGAACCAACACCCACAGATTGTTAATTCATTTTTTCATTACTGATATAATATCATTATCTTTAAGGTCTTCAGCCAGGAACCTTTCTGAGTTGAGGTGATCTGTTCTCTGCTGCCTCAGCTTTAACATCTTGTAGGCCCGAGTATGTCGAAATGTTGACACAATTATATGACCCCCAGCAGAAATAATTATTGCAGTAACAGAAACAACTGAGACATTTTGTGGGCTTGGGCTTCACTTTAAGTTTCGTTCCAATTTCCTCTCAGCTTGAAAACAGTGCATGACACAAAACATTTGAGAAATGAAACTTAATGTTGAATGAAAACCATTTTGCATGTATAAGTTTTAGATTCATTTCATGCAAAGGTGGAGCTTTACCTTCCTCAGTCCTGTGTAGCCACGGTTATGAAAATACTGTTATTATGAGTCCTAAAACCCACAGTGCAGTCCAAATGTATCTTATTTGGCCACATCTATTTGTTAATTCAACACATTAATTATATTTCCTGAAGTCTTAAAGCATTCACCTCATTAGCAGGAATATTACTGTGATCAAGACAAATTCATTCACAGTTATATTCTCAAAACAGTCAGTGATGTTTCCTGTGACATTAAACACAATAAGACCACTGTCTCATGTTTTAAATGTATTTAAAACAAACAAGCAGAGGATTGTGTGTGAGTTCAGGCCTTTGCTAAAGCTGAATGAGCCCTGCACACAAAAAGGCTGTTCAGCAGCTGTCACATGCAGCTCTGCAGCTCTCTGGATGCAGTTTGTCCTTTGTCCTTTTGTGCTCACCCTGTTTGGTTCAAACTCACCAGTAAGTTCAACAGTCTCTGAGTGCTTTAAAGATCCCTGCTGACATTAGTCCTGTATTTTCTATGGATTCAGGGTCACCTGCATGTGGTAAATGAACATTGGACTCCACCACATTTCCATTTTCAGACTGTATTTCAGAGAACAGTCGCCCTCTCTTCCTGACAGAGAGGAAGTCACGGCCTGATGACTGTCCTGAGACAGTTGATACGAGCTGCCACAAACAGACGCGTCGGGCTGCCGCGCACTTCCTCAGACGGTCATGTGACGGCGCAGACAGCCTGGCGGAAAGAGGCTCCGCTGGTTTCTGAAGCTCGCTGCGCACTTGGCGCAGCCTGCGGCCCCGCCCCCCCGCACTCTGCGCAGAGCGCGTAAGAGGCGTCTGTGAATGACGCGGCCGCTGACGTAGCGCAGCGGGGACTTTTTTTTTTGGTACCGAGCGGAGAGGAGATGCACACGGCACTCGAGTGAGGTAACTATATAAAAAAGCCATTTGTTTTCATTCACTCCCCCAACATGGACCCGGCCAGCGTGTGCGGCTGAGCTTAGAGCCTCAGCGAGCCCCGGGGTGAACCTTAGAGGCGGATTTCAGGCAGTACTTGTCACCGCTGCTGTTTTTAGAGACAGCGGGCTAATTTCCTGTGAGTCGTGCGCTAGCTAACGTTAGCTGGGTGACTTGTTTCCAGGTTAGCTTTAGCTTTAGCTTTAGCCTGCAGAGCCGGACGGACGGGCCGTGTGTGGCGGCTCCCCGGGGCCCGGCTTGGATAGTGGCGGGCACTTACATGCTGATGGTTTTATGGTGTTATTGTTTAGATGCTGTTATCTTTGGGGGGGCGTCTTAATGTGGCGGTGTTGTATCCTGCGCACCACGTGCGGGGCTCGAGCTGCTCGGTGGGCAGACTGTGTGTGTGTGATGGGCGTTTCTGATCATGACCGCAGTTAAAGACGAGGACCGACCAGGGTCCCGTCAAACAGCCCTCTGTCTCTGTGTCAGCTCATGTGGAGCTGGCTCATATGAAGAGTTGTCACTGAAGTCTCTGTCCCCACGAACAAAACATCCAGTGCAGGTTTAGTCACTTTGTCTTTTTTAATGTGATCAGCATTGTGGAGCTTGATTAAAGAGTCTGAATGGACACATTTTTGAATGGAAGTGTGAAATATCAGTGCTGATGTGAGAGCATTGAGCGTGCAAAACAACAGCCTTTACACGCTTTGATTGGCACAGCTGCCAGAAACGCACATGAATGTCTGCTACACAAATACAGTTAAAGAGTGATCTCTCAAAGATCTCTTTGAGTCCATCTGATATTCAGTGTCACAGAAATATTCAGATGTTTTAACTGCTTTAGGTGACATTTAATAAACTAAATTGACCATAAGTCAGCAGTCGTACAAATGTCACCCTATGTGATGCTGAATTACACGTTTAATGTACAACATTATTTCGTCTGTAGACAGTGTTTGAAAGCAAGCTGATTGAAAATGTTCTGTGGTTTACACAGCTTTATTTTGCCCTGTCCTTTGTAATGGATCACTCCCCTCAGTTAACAAGATAAGTGATATCGAAAATCATTAGACTTGGTCTCAAAGCGTCCTCTTTCCACAAAGTGCACACTCAGAGCTTCTCATGTGAACAACCGTCTGCTCCTTCACATGAGAAGCAAACAAATAAAGAAATTAAACATGTTGCCAGTGTGATTCAGCCACATCTGGATTATAATCGTGCCTGCTTCATACCCTCACACAGTGTGAGCAGTTTGTCAGTGGTTTAAGGGAGCGGGAGTAGAAGATCATGTAAAAACTTAAGATCAGGTTCAGTGTCAACATGAATCCTGGCCCATCAGTCACAGAGGAGCTTCTCATTAGGACAACAACCTGAAGCCCAACATTACAGATGCACTGTTTAAAAATACAAACAGCCTGCAGCCTGTGTTCATTTTGAGCGTCAAACATCCTGGTGTCAGCTGTTCCCTGCCGTTAGCCTCCAAGTCAAATAAAGAGAAATGTTCTGCCCTCAGGATTAAACAAAGTCTGTCCTGGTAAAGCACAATTAGTTTCAATGGTGACTGGTAAATGCTCTCTAGCATTTTAAATTGATTTGTGCCATGTATGTAATCTTTGCCTCCATATGCGCCAAGTGGATGAATCATGCAGGTCTCATACACTTTGGAGCACAACACCCCAATTATGTTTCGAGGACTGTGGCGGTCTCACTAAACATGCATGAAATGAGACTGGGGGCTCAATTAAACAGCTGAAACTTTGGCAAATGAAATGACTCAGGTTTATAAAGTTCAGAGACTCACACAGTCACATCTTAAGCTGCAGAGGCTCAGATATCCTGACTGCTGGTCGCTGGTATTGATCAAGTTCCAGTAGTGCAACCAGTGGCTTCTTTTGTTTCTCTAGATGTGCTCTGTCTAATAAATGCCCACATCTTTCAATCTCTGTGTGTTTAGTTTGAACCACTGGCTTTCAGCCAGAAATTAGTAGTGTCAGACCAAAGCTGAGATAATGACACCAATCATGTCAGGTGTGTTATTATGAGTAATTGTTGCCTTTGTAATGTAGTAAATATCCTCCAGAGTTCAAATTATGTGCACTCTTTATAATACGGTCTTGAACACTGACTGAAATTGTGTTTTGGCTTTGCCTTTGCTTGCTAAACATCTAAAGTGAGCTTACTGTATGTGAACAGATAACCTGGGTGTGTATATACAATTATTTACTGATGGTTTTATTGCTTATTTTGGGATTACACTGGGTACAAAGAAAGCAAACACAGTGAAGGCAGGACTGTATTGTACATGTCCTGGCTTGGAATTATAGTGATTTCCAAAGTTTCTTAATTCTTCAGTTGCTTTAGGTCCACTGACGACACAGCTACAATATACCGACATACTGATGCTGAAATCAACTTAATATGCAAGAATAACCTCTCAACCAGTAAGGTCATTAAGCAAACCCTAACAGACATGTTTTGGCTAATGTTTTTCTATATAGTCCTGTAAAATACCTTTGCATGATAACACCTTACCACTCATGGGATTGTTATTAAAATACAAAGAGGAGTGAAACCAGCAAAAGAAGTGTAACAGCTCTGAAACCCTGCGTTTGCCATATAAGGCCTCTACTTGGACAGCTCAATCAGGTGGATAAAATCCAATCAAAACAAGCTAGCCAATATGTAGAAAGTATGTCCAAGGCTTTAATCAACGTGGGTGAATGTTCAATCCCTCTTTACACGCTAGTTTGCTGTCTCTTTTTCACTTATCTGATGAGATCCATGTGGTGGTCCATGAACCCGCCGTCCAAAGGGCATAGATCGACAATAAAGCCCCGAAAAACTTTGTGAACTGGTTCTTAAATATGATTGCCATGGCACATCTTAAGTTACACCGCCGCTCACCCTCCCTAAGAAAGGTGTGTTTTTGCCATATATCATTGTAAACATAACTGTGTAAACTGAAATTACCGTATTTTCCGCACTATAGGGCGCACTGGATTATAAGGCGCACTGTCAATGAATGGTCTATTTTCGATCTTTTTTCATATATAAGGCACGCCGGACTATAAGGCACATCACACACAGTACGTATCACTCCGCGAGGCTCCTGACTACAGTGGCCGTAATGCTCCAACAATCCATCAAGCAGCGCGGCTTCATAGCTTACCAAAGTTGTACTAAAACATTTTGACAGGTTTCTGAGCGCCGTGTACCACATAAAATCTGTTCGAGGTCAGTAAACACAACCAGAATTCATACATAAGGCGCACCGGATTATAAAGCACACTGTCGATTTTTGAGAAAATTTAAGGATTTTAAGTGCACCTTATAGTCCAAAAAATACGGTATATAATAACGTGCACTGAAAGCACTTGTGATAATTATTACACGACCCGCTGCTCCACCTACTACCACAAGTAAATTCGCAGCCTTTTAAGCCTGTTTTTCTTGGCCTATTTGTATCATGGTTTGTGGTCGTTTAAGCTTAAAGGTAAAAAGACCATTAAACACCTAAACTAGAGACACACTACATCTTTCTTCAAATAAAAAAAGAGAAAAATTGTTCATGAACACCATGAGACCTTACAGTTCAAACCGCCCCACCACCTGCAGGTTTCTAGTAAGACTTTGGTAAACACGGGCCTGGCTGGTCTGTTTGTTTTAGTGCTCACAATGTCTACAAGCTGCTGAACATGTCACACCATTCCCACACTCCTGCTGTTTAACATAGTCTTTTATGCACACAGAGCACTTTGGATCATGCCAGATAACTTTTGTTAACCAACACGTCCACTCAAACAGTCCCTCTCCCCTTGTCTTATAGTATTTTGTTGACAAGCACTGTAGGAATCTGTTGATCAGGAACAACTTAAAGCTTTTGGTCACAGTTTACGGTGGGACACGGTTTAATGTATACATGTGTTGTTGCCATGAGCCCTGACCTGAACAGAGCGCACGCTGTACTGTAAGCCGGGCTAAGCCTGCAGGGCGAGGTACGGGTCAGGTGGCATGAGGTGAGCCAAACCTGTTTAAGTGTGTTTTTAAACAAGGATGTTTGAATAAACACGTTTTTGGAAATATTTTACATGTTTCAAGTTGCTGATTGACATTAAGGCAAAATCCTTAAATTGGAGAATGTCCTACCAATAGTCACCTACAGCCCTCTACACGCACACACACACACACACGCACACACGCACACACACACACACGCACACACGCACACACGCACACACGCACACTCCATGAGTAGCTGGTCAGGTGGTTGACACAGCTCCCTGACTGCTCAAACATGCATACACACACACTCCCTCCCTCCCTGTGGCCTCCCTCACTTCCTCTCTGTACAAATTAGTGAAGTCACTGGACTCGCGAGCCTCAAAACATCCAACCTGTTACTTATGTCAGTGTTGACGTGAGCATCTTGCCTTCACAAACGGTCCTCTCTGGCTTGTTTTTGACTACAGGTAAGCATCAGCGCATGTTTTGCCAGGTGTTATTTCTCTGACATTTACACAGCAGACTCCTCAGGTGATTGTTCTGTCTACTGGACTGTGTTCAGTCAAACCTTGCAGGCTTAAACTTTTTTTACTCTGATGACCAGGCTTCCAGGCCACAGAGCTTCAGTCACACACCTGCATCCTTCCACCGCGACTTCTCCTCGATTTACACTTCTTAGATTGCAGTCTGACGAGTTCAGGAGTGTGTATGGAATCTTCCCTCTGTGACAGTAGCTGAACCTGCAGAAACCTGAAGAGGATGTGCTACTGTTGTTGTGTGAGAGTTCATAGAGGTGCTGGCCTGTGCACATTGGTCTTATTTGAGTCTGCATGTGTCATGGCAGCCGCAGCCTAAAGTTGTACTGCAGAGGTATTTAAGGGTGTTTGTGATAAGCTGTTTTTGTGTTGCTCATGCTGTGACTGCTCTCGGTCAGTAATTTGCCTTCAGTTCAGTTGATGACGAGTGTGTCGGGATCGGCTCAAACAAAAACACACTGACCACCTGTGCACACCTGCTAGAATGAGTGCTGCTAAGCAGGCTGGCCGTTAAAAGTTTTTCTGTGAGTCAGGAGATCTATTGTAGAGTTTATGACCAGTTCCTCAGAGTGGCTACTCTTGATCGGAGGATTGCTGGTTTAACCCATCAAAATGACTGGCTTGATCACCCTTTTTGTTTTTTCTGTCAGTGTGTTGCAGCAGTAGTGGCTGATTGTCCATGTAATTACAGAAGCACTCGTCTGTAAACGAGGCGTATTCTTTCTCGTGCCTCGTGGACAGTTGAGCTAAACTGCAGCCACTTCACATCCTGTCTGCCGGCGCACAATGAAGGAAACACAGATGGGCAAGATGAAAAACAGTTGACAGTCTGTTATTTCTGGAGACACGTCAGCCGTCTCTTACTTACCTGAGTTTTATGATAAAACAGCAGATGATGGTTGTCACAGACCATCTGTTGGGTCCATGTGACAGCCGACATCTGCCCTCCCGCCTCGGGCCTTACTAAGAAAACCTCCACTCTGACATGTCTAAGTATTTGTCCTCTGACTCGAAAACAAATAATTACCTTCAGTTCCAGTTTCCTTTGCTCCACATTATCCAGTCAACATGGAGGCTTAATTGTTTGTGACGTAACTTCAGACACATCACGCCTTTTATTCACGTACCTATTCATGCAATCGAACTGCTTATTTTAAATTTATGGTGAAAAAAACCCCCAAAACCACTCAGACGTATTTTATATTGTACTTGTTTTATAACTAAAAACCATTTGCCATTTGATGACATTTCTTGAATACCAGAGGAGATGATTGTGTTTCTTTTCTCCGTGGGAAAGATGTTAATAGTCGTGTGAGAATCATATGAAGCAGCTTAAGGGCCACAGATTTGACTTCTTCTTCTTTTTTCCCTTCTTTGAGAGAGATAACGGGCTTCTTGTTTCCCACAACAATTTGGAAAATACACTGGAATTTATCTTTTAGGCACAGATTAATATACTGTAAAAAAAAATACAGAAATAAGATTTATGTTTTACAACTGTTTAATTAGGTTGAATTGTTTTAATAAGAAGAAATTGTATTTATAGACTTCCTCCATTCTCATTTAAAAACTAGGAAAGACAATATGGAGCAACTACACAAGTTTGCTTTTGTTCCAGCGTGTTATTGAAGTGAAATTTAACAGAGCTGCCGGTTTCTTAACGCTGCGTTGTTCCCTGCAGTAGAAATACTTTAGATTAGATCATTTGTAGGATTAGGGTTGAAGCTTCTGTGACAATTAACAGTGAGTATTTGAAGCTTCAGACTTTTACATTTTTCACTGTTTTAAGAAATGAAAGCATGTTTTCTGCCGTTTCATTTTCTTTAAGTAACATTTCAAATCATTCACTCTGGCAGCTCCTGACCTCTTTTCTCCGTTTCTTCAGGCCAGTTGGACTGACTGTAGTCTGACTCGTCTCTTAGCTGGTTACCACACTCTGCTTCATAGTAATGTTTCAGAAAATAGGTGCTATATTCACATGGTGCAGTGAACACAATACACGGACCTTTACTTTCCTTTCTGCTGACTGAAAAAAACAAAGTAATAACCAAAAACAACACACACATTTTCAGGTCTGTCAGAAGCTGTTTATGGTGGAGGTGCTGATGGTCACCGGGCTCTCTGAACGTTTACATCACAGTACTACTGCATTTCAGTGTAAAAAAAATCAGATCTCCTGTTGTTAAAGTCAAACTTAAAGTTTACCAGTATCCTCCACACTCAGGAGGGCACAAACAGTTGAGTTAAAGTGTTTTAAAGATAGATGAACAGCTGGGTTTGTATTTAAACACCCATTGGTTTCTGTCACATTGTCTGAGTGTGTCGACACAGAGGAGAGCTTTCCTCCACAGACAGCAGATTTAAAGATGAATACAGAGGGATGAATGCTTAATCAGCGTTGTGTGATTTGGTTGGGCACAGGCCTGAATGTAAAGTTCATTTATAAGTGGGCCCTTTGAAACCTTTTTGGCCTCCAGCTGACCTTTTCTCACAGCAGACATTTGGACTTGTCATAGCAGAAACAGCACAGCTGTCACTGATACTGAAGTGTGACAGCAAGTCAGCGTTCGTACTATCAGGACCTAGAAGCCGAATCAGCTAAATGGAATTCAGCCATCATTAATTTGATCATTAACTATAGCATCCCACTGCTATTCCTCCTGTGTTTTTGACGCATTTTAATGTTGTGTATAGTGACGCCTGACAGATGGGAGCTCAGTCTCAGGCTTTGTGTCCCTCTTCCATCAGACTTCAGACACTTCCACAAATGTAAACACACACAACTTGTGTGAAATAGGACAGCGGTAGCATTTCCACATATCATTTGTACATTTCAACAGATAGTTTCCATGTTCACAGACTGCTGGCAGTTTAATACCTCATGCTGTCAACTTACACAGCCTCAACATTTCAAGATGTTTGTGTTTTTCTCTCAGCTCTAGTGTTTAGTTTTGTCTTCTGCTCTCAGGACAGAGGGTGTTTGTATGGAGGGCAGATTGTAAAGCTCCTTGAGGCAAGTTGTGATTTGTGATGGAAACAAAAATAACTAGACTTATGGGTTTGTTATGTCATTTAGAGAGGCATAACCTAGAAATACTACTACTACTAATGGTTAATAATAATAAACAACAACAACTGCACTAAAACATTATAATTGTACTCATGTTCTCTGGTTAGAAAAGGTTGTTTTATTACTCACATTTGCTGACAACGTGCACACTGCTCCAGGTTTCCTTTGTCTTTGTTTTTGTAAAAAGAAAACGTGTACGGATGAGTCTGAATTTCTTTTTATGTCCTCTTTACTATTTTACCACAGTGCGTGTTTGAGAAGATTTGGACACCCCCATCGTACAGAAGCATCAGGACTGGGGGCAAAGCAGGAGGAAAGGTTTTACGGTAAGTTACCAAGTTATTGTATTTCACACAGTACAGTGATGAGATGATTTACTCATCTTGTTGCGCTGAAACAAAACAAACATCACCAACAACTCATGTACTGTTTCCTCCTTTAACAGAGGCGAACAGTTGGACCTGCACATTGTAGCACCGCTCAGAGTTTTTTTCTATTCATCTATTAGAATATGAAGTTGTAAATGGTTCCAGAAAGTAAGTTAATGATTTCAGTTCAGAGGAAAGAAATCAGAGAGAAATGAATTTGTAATGCTTACTTAGATTGCGGTTTGGGCAGCACACCATTAAACCTTCGAGACTGTCTTGTTTGCCTCAAAGGCCAAATAAAACAAAGAGCCTAATCAGGAGGACACAGCGGGCTCTGTTGCAGCTTGGAGGGTGTGCTCTTACAGACAGGCCCTGGTTTTCCCTTAACCTATCTGCTGCGAGGTTCAGAGGTCGCTGCGTCTCATGTTTATAAACACTGCTGTCGACAGCCGTGCAGCAGGCTTGTAACCGCTCTCACCGTCTGCAGCCTTGAGTCACAGCGGCATCACTCACTGCTCCGCTTAACTTAATTTCACACATCACTCATTCAAGGACACATGGCGGTAAGTACTCCCGCTTCCAGCTCCTAAAGATAATCACACAAGAGCACGAAGCCGCTGTCAGGTAACCGATTTGATTTGAATAGTTTGATTTACTGACGCCTCTGCTGAAGGTGAATTGCGTCACACGTGTTAGTCACCTGGATTACTCGTGATAAAAGTGCACAAGTACAAAAGTTTTTTGTTTGTTTGGTTTTTTTTAACTGTAGGTCATAAAGAGAGTTTGTACGGAAATGTCAGACAGCAGTGATCCACGTCTCTATTTTTCACAAAATAGTTACCTGTTGTGTGAAGTACGACACGAGAATATTGATAATAAATGCTACTTTTACACATTTACACATGTGAAAGGGGCAGAAGAAAGTTGATTAGAGTCAGTAGTCATTGGCTGTTGTTGTTGTCGTCACACACACAGTCTGACTCTTTTTGAATTATCTGTGATATATTGAAATCAATATCTCAAAATCTCAGATAAAAATATTAAATATTAAGCATGGAAAAAGCAACAGAGTAACCGCAGCCACTATAAATCTGTCATCAGTGTGCTCTGTTAAATCATTTTAGACAAGAACATCATTATTCAAGATCTCTGGCTTATTTTCTGTATCATCTCTTGCATTTTCTTGCTACTTGTGGGCATCCAGAAAGAAATCAGTTGTTGTTGTTGAGGAGGATCTGGGGCCTTATTTGTTTTTAACATTTAGCCCTGTATCTGTAGTCTCAGCTCAGATCTATGCCGTCATAATGTGCATGCTGTAAATCCAGAACAAACTTTGCTAACAAGCTGGCTGCCAAAGGCCTGTGTGTGTGTGTGTGTGTGTGTGTGTGTGTGTGTGTGTGTGTGTGTGTGTGTGTTATGCAGCAGTATTCCTCATCTGACCTCTCTTTACTCCTTTCCGCCCCCACCCCTCATGCACCATCCCCCCATGGGCTTCACAAGAGACCTTATGAGGATCATCTGACTGGAATGATATTGCAGCTTCAGGCTTTTTTGAGTTGGGGGGGGGGGGGCAATTTGTTACATGATTCTCAGTAGAGAGTTTATTGTGCTCCAGAAGGCTCCCTGATTCAGTTATTAGATCTGAGCTACAGGTAGCAGATAAGGTGGTTTGGATTTCATATTTGTGTATCACGCGTGTTTACAATCCTAATTTCTTCTTTGTGTGTGTGTGTGTGTGTGTATGTATATCTATCTATCTATCTATCTACACACACAATTACATGTGAACTGATGACAGCTGTACTGTAAGAGTATGAATTCATCACTGCTGGGGAGCCTCTAATCAGGCTTTTTAAGGCCACTCACTGATTGATGATGACTGCTTTAATGACATCAGTGTTGATTAATCTGATACCAGTGGTTCATGTTCACAATCCTCTTTTCACTGCAAATCCTCCTAAAAGCTGCCTGTTTGCATCTTGTCTTTTTCACACGATAATATAGATTTTACTCTGACTCATTTAGAAAATGACCAGGTGAGAGTACACTATTAAGTTCAGCAACTGTGCCTTTTTTACCTTGGCTAGTTCATTATTCACTAGTATTGTTTTTGTTGTTTGTCTTTCATTTTACTGAGGTGATGAACTATTTCGAGCAAATCAAGATTCAAAAAGAGAAAACTAAATGTTTGTTTTCCACACAGAAAAATGTGCTTTTTGCATAACAGTAAAATATTCTGAATATTCTGACATTTCAGTTCAACTTTTAATATGCTAAAATTCCAGGTCTTGACAGCAGAGTATTTCTGAGCAATTAGAAGATAAAACTGACATTTCACTTTGTGACGGGCAAATTTTAATACCTCTTAATGAATTCTTGTTGGCAGGGGACCAGAAGAAAGGGGACAATGCGAGTCCACGTGCACACCAAGTTCTGTTTGCTGTGTGTGCTCACCTTCCTCTTCCATCAGTGCAACCACTGCCATGGAGACGGGCACAGCCATCAGCACAGTGGGCATCGCCACGCCGACCACAACCACGCCCACAGCGACCTGCAGATTTCCGAGGCGCCGTATGTGAGAGGGGCCACTGTGCCCCCGCAGACTAAGAGTCCTCAGGGGCACTCTCTAGAGGAGGAGCAGCGCTTCTACATCCAGCAGCTGTTCAGGCGCTACGGAAAGAAAGACCGGCTTGATTTCCAGGGCTTCCAGAGTCTGCTGTTCAGTTTGGGTCTGGGTGAAGTGAAGGTTGTAGGTGTGGACCACGAGGATCTGGGCCACGACCATGTAGCTCACCTCGACCTGCTGGATATTCAGGAGGGGCTACACTCGCATTCATCCAACGAAGGCCACAGCCACGGGCATCCACGCCACAATCCCAGCTCCCACCATCCGCACATAGTTCCCACACGATGCAGCCAACAGACTACTGCTGCCAGTCCAGCCGCTGCTGCACCCACAGGACATGACCATGATCACGATCACGATCACAATCACGATCACGATCACGATCCCGACCACGATCATGGGCATGATGCAGAACACAGCCATGATCACGGCAAGGTAGAGGAGAGTGACCATAAACAGTCTGTGCAGGACACACATGACCATGATCACGATCACGACCGTGATCACGCACGTGACAAGGAGCACAAACATGAGCAGGCACAGGTGAACTCCGGCCAGAACGACCTGTCCTCTCACCCCGACAGTGACCACGAACATGACCACAGTCGTGTCCATGAAGGGCAGATGAGCACAGACATTCCCCCCAGCAAACAAGAACAGCGGCCGTCTCCACAGCCAAAGCCGTCCCCGGACCCCCAGGAGCCACAGTCCACCACGGCCACTGCAGAGAGCCGGCACAAGAAGCCAAGAAAGCCAGCCAGGGGACAGAGAGGGCGAAACAAAACCCCCTCAGCTCTCACACCGGTGTCTGATGACCACGAGCACCAACACGACCACAGTCATGATCACAGCCACGCTCATAAAGAAAAGAGAGAAGCACCAGGAGGGCCGGCCCTCCCAACCTTGCCAGCCCCTGGGTTGGGGGGCCACCTGGGAGGATTGTCACATCAGCACGAGGAGGTAGGACTCACTGACTGATGTCAGCTTTGGCATGTGAGAAGCCCCACTTATGTTCTTTTAATGTGTTTGATTTCACATATATGTCTCAGTGGTCATTAATGAAGTCTTAATGAAGGGATTTTGTTGTTCATTAAACTGAAACACTGGGACAAATCTTAGCTTGATTTACTAATTAATAGTTTTGGTGTCAAAAGAACTGTACCTCCAAAGTAAAAACACACAAAGTCTATCATTTGAATATGAATTATTTTTAGTTTGTTAACTTCATGAAGAACAGCAGCTTTGGTAAATTTGTTTGTGAACGTTTTCAATGCTGAGAAAAAAAAATCCAAATCACTGCACTGTGTCCGTGTGTTCACTGGCTTTTTACAGTGAGTGCTTAATAAACAGAGGATTCATTTTTCATGGAGCACATCAGATTTCATGCTGCTGTAAATGGCCAGTTTGTTTGTTAAGATTTGATCTTCCCGGTCTTCTTCCAGTGTTTGAACCTGACTCAACTCCTCAACTACTATGGCCTGAGTCCAGATTCGCTCATCTCCCCCAGCCAGTTCACCTACCTGTGTCCTGCCCTGCTCTACCAGATAGACAGCCGTGTCTGCATCCGCCACTACCACCAGATGGACGTGGAGCAGGAAGCTTTGGAGCCAGTCAGTTCTGGTGAGTCCAGCTGCTTTCACTGGTCCATGACCAGCAGACACTGTCAGCCTGTTGTTTGGATTTTCTTATCTTTCTGCTCTGGACTGAGCCATTGATCTTTAAAATCTGAAAACGTGACTTGTAAAAAAACAAAGCCACTAAAATGTAAGATATTGCCAGTGTTCAGTCAAAACAGTTCGGTCTTCTCATGAGTATTTTGGTCTCACAAAATTCAACTTTTATTAAAAATGGCTCAGGTAACAGTGCTGAGTACTTAATCATATTGGATCATATAAAAAAACAACCCTGAGAAGATGTAATATTAAAACATTACACTGGATCCATTTTCAGAACAGCTGGTTTTAGTGGCATGTACAGTGATAAGAATTTGTTCTCTGAAAGTGAAAAAAATCAGCTTTGAGTTGCTGTCTGTTTATCTGGTGTACTGAGGAAACAGCTTCTTCATGATTGGGAAACCACAGGGAGATGACAGTAACAGGGTTTATGATGTGACGCCATATCTAACCTGACGCTCTCCTCTTGGGGAGGACCTGTAGAATATAACGTTTATCAAGGGCTGGAGTAATGAAGGCTTATTCTACAGTGATAACAATCAAAGTGGATCAGTTATTGTAAGTATAATCCTCTGTGTAAGCCTGCCAGTGTTTGCTCTGTCTTTTCTCATTTTCAGGACATTGATAGGGCAGTTGCTCAGCTGTGAACATTGTAAGTGTAATTAAAAAAAACAGGATAATGAAAGTCAGTGTAAGTTTTTTTAAGCAGTTTGTGAGCACAGCTGAGCCCCGAACACCCAGCGAAGAGGCTGCTGACTAATCTCAGTCACAACACTGAAGCTTAATTATTTTTTATTTCTGGATGAAGAAAGCACAATGTTTAACAGCTCTGAATGTGGGACAGCAGGGTTTGGTGTGAGTGTAAAACTCCAACCAAAGTGCAGCACGCTCTCATAAGACAGGTGTTGCTAACTGTGCTCTTTGATCACACAACCACTGTGCTCCAGAATTATATTTGTATAGTCTGTGTTCAACCTTTATTTATACTAAAAGTATCAAGCAGCAGTTTTTCAGGGGGCCACTGTGCATCTCCACACAAGCAGAGTGACTGAAGGATTTACTCGTGGCACACTGATAGATGCGGGCGGAGAACAGAGGGTCACTCTTTAAATCACCCACTCATTTTCTGGGCTGAGCTTGAAGTCACACTGGTAGCTGCCCTGTCAGGTAAACTGCAGTTAAATGCACCCACCTGCACATGCAGGCGTGGATGGCGTGACTGAAAACCAGCACAGCTCTGTCAAGTTCAGACTAGTTATTTTTAGATGTGACGGTGGGCAGCATGTATTTAGCATAATTCTTAATTGATTAATTCCTTCAGTCATTCAGACGCCTCAGTCTACGTGTGCATTACTAATGGCTGTCAGCAGGAGACGATGGGCAGCTCATCTGTTCAGAGAGCTGAATGAAGTGAGGGAAGGTCAGCCTGAGGTGTCTGTCTTTGGCCACCCGGAAAGAGAAAATGTATTTTTGGCATGTTCACCTGGAGAAAGTTAATGAATAGGCAGATAATTGGCTATATTACATCCAGCTCATGTTGATAGCATACATCATGTGATTGACACTTGCCTAACTGTGATTTGTGTGCCACGTTTTGTGTCTGTGCTATCTGTGCCCTCGTTATTAAATGATTGCAGTTGCCATGGCAGCAAACAAAAGGTCCTATCATGTGCCGACAATTTTCAAAATGCAAAAAAAGACTTCTTTTTTTCTGACGCAGCTCACTTATGTTTAAAAAAAAGCACCAGTTTCTCCGCTTTAATTTTGTGTTCCAAATCCCTGAATGAATTATCCTCCGAACAACCCAGAAAAAGGCTGAAAGATCAGCTATAAAGAATGAAGGTCAGTGTTAAACTTGCTCTGGGACCTCGCAGTGTTTTTTCTTTAGGTTTATGGGAATGCAAATCATAAAATCACAGTGTTTTAAAGTTAATGAGTTACAGGTCGTGAAATAAAGCTCATAAAGCCATAAAAGCTCACTACAAATCAACCCAGCACCAGTAATCACCGTTTTACACGAACAGCAACTGTAGCAAAGGCTGCTTTCTCTCAGGATCGATGTGTTCACATACCATGTGTGTATCAGTGGGTTGAGCATGTAAATCTCTAGGAATAGATAACACGTGGCCACCTGGAATGAAAATGCATTGTGAACACTGCACGATAATTCATCTGACCACACTGCACTTACACCTGCTAGATTTATATGTTTTGCGCTGATGTCTGCAGCGTAATTGGATTTTAGCGCTTATTTACAATATGCAGAGTAGGAAAGAAGTTTGGGAGCTTTCACTGTAAACAATGACAGTGTGGGGTCATACAAAGTGCCATTTTAGCTGCACACGCTACCGCTGCTTTTGTGAACTTTAAGATGGAATAACGCTCTCAAAGCAGCGGGGACTTAAGTTCAACCGTGAGATTGGAGGAATTTCCAAACTGTACAACCGTTTCAGTCTTTAATTATTAAACACACACTCCCCTCTGGAGACACCTGTATCACACGTGCCTCAGGCAGCAGAGTGCCGCCACTGACAGTAGTCATAAAAATGGTAATGACGCAGAGGAAGACAGCAAGAGCGAGTCAAAAGGGCAGGAATGGCTCCTCATTAGTGGAAAACTAGAGGCGCTAGATTGTCTGCAATGGTGCACCAAGACTCAACCGTCGGCATAACCGCACGCCACCAAGCCACCTCTCATTTACCTCCCGTCGGCATCCGTGGGGGAGCTCGGAAAATGTGCCGTTGGTTTCTTTCCGGCCCCCACTCCCTTCTCTTTTTTTTGCACTGTGCCAATTAGGAGAGCCTAAGCGACACCCTGGGCCATTTTTCTGAACCATGGCTCACAGGAGATGCCTAATTGGAGAGAAGACACAGACCAGTGAGTCTCCTTCTCCTCTCTGTTCCTTCATCGCCGCCTTCTATCGGCCGGCTGCAGCCCCCTGCACACCTCCTTGCTCACACACCTCCTCACACACACACACACAGCAGAAGGGTAATGAGATAGAGAAGTAGATGAAGTGCGTGAGTGTGAAGGACCTGCGGTGATGTCGTGTCTGGCTGATATAAAGTTGCTTCTGTCTCTCTTACACATTGTTCCGCTCGATGCGACAAATAAGAAAGCAGTCAACTGTAGCACCTTTTACTTCTGTAAGGCACATTGTAAATGGCAGTTACAATAAAACGAGAAGGTGAGCGTTATCAAAGACATTTTCACGTACGGTGAGGAAATGAATTCAGCCTGTCCAGTTTGTCCTTCACAATGATGAGGCTCTGTTCACAGTGTGCACAGTCCACGACTGAGAGACTGATGGAGTCTCAACGTGTAAAGCTCACAGCATTTCTTTGCTTTCAGAAGAAACCAAGCTTATAGTGCTTTAATACTGGGCCATATCTTGTCATATCTAAAATGCAGTCACATTATTTTTTGTCATTGTGGTCTAAATTTAACCATCCTGTTAAAGTTCTCTAACGACTGAGAGCTCATACTGTTCCAACATTTCCCAACAAGCTGGGTTTGTGTTTCCAGTATTCTTTGTGTTTTAAGCTCTAGACCTCTTAACAACTCTTCACAATGACATTACTTGCATTTATTTGCATCTTGTCAAACTACCTGACAGGAAAACTTTGCTGGTTTTTCTTAATTAATTAATTAATTCTGGTTACCAATGTGTTGCATTTACACACTGTTGGTCCTGCTCCGTTTGGCAAGTACAAAAAAAGCAGGCTTCGAGAAAACCTCATCAAAGGGTCTGTCTCCGTCACAAGGAAGTGATTGTGACAAAACAGAGGAGAAGCCTTCACGGTTTGACTGAGGATTAAAATAATGAGAATCATACAGTACTGTGCTGTGTCATCTGCAGCCACCATCTCCACCCAGCTGAACACGGCGAACACCGTCGCTGAAACACCAAGTGCCTCCATTTTCTGCCACGGCTTCAGAGGATGTGCAGTGACAGTCGAAGCAGGCCTCCCAAATGCTAATGACAAGTGGCTGTGTAATCAGCACTTAAGCATCAGGGCCTTCCTCTTCAGTTAAAATATCTCCCCCGGGAGGAACTCCAGCCTCCTGTTTTCTGGGCAGCTGCCTAAGGAGTGACTTTTTTGCAGTGCTTTTTAATCCTACAGCTGCGTAATGGGACAGTAACAGCTTGATTCAGCCTCTCTAAAGACCACTCAGTCAGCCATAAGACATGTTTCACATCATCTCCTCACAAGCGACACCACCTGGGGCCGATTAGGAAGTGTGCCTACCAGTGCGATTTTACTATTATTAGTCATTTTTGGTGGCTAAGGTGGCAGCTTTGGTTCATCTGATGCTGGTTCCCCATCCCTCCTCATCCTCCTGGACCTATCTGCCGCATTTGACACAGTTGACCACAACAT
>JBAJHX010000043.1:19499331-19536337 GCA_037176925.1 Amniataba percoides | reverse complement strand
TTTAACCTGTAGTCCTTTGAGATCTTGTGATGTAAAGGGCAATATAAATAAAATGCATTATTATTATTATTATTATTCTGTTTGTATGAACTCATCTCTCATTGAACAATAGTTTATGTTAGTGGTGGGGAAATGTATGCCACTTATTTATTGATGACTTGAAGTGGTTTGTCATGGTCAAAACCTTTGAATGTGGTTTTAAATATTAATAACCTAAATAACCTGCTAAGTCTTTCAGGAACATACATTCTCTCGTTCGTCACAGACGTCAGTTGTCTGTAAGATGTGCATTGCAAACACACTGTCTTTTAGTCAGTAAATGTCCTACAGCTGAACGTCAGAAGCATCCAGCCTCGCTTTAGCAAACACAGCACCGGCTTTGGTGTGACACTGAATTTCATACGACATTAAACATTTTGTCCTCTGTCACGAAAGAGTCAGTGAGTTTTCTCACTGCGTCTCATGCTGTTTTGAACTGCGTCCTGGGCTGACAGCTGGACTGACACTTAAAATGACAGAGATAGTTTCTTACTTCATCTCTCTCACGTCGCGTGTGATGTCTGCGGCCTCGGGTGAAAAAACGGGGCCAGCAGAGTTCTGCCGAAACGTCTCTTCACGTTTCTTACTCCAGTCATCATGTGTCATCAGGGGACACGTAGACTGAAAACCTGTGGAGGATCGTTTACTTCATCTGTGAGCAGGACTCAGTGTTGGTACAGCTGTAGACGTTGGTGTCGCCTTTTAATCTGAAAACGTGGCAGCATTTCACCCAAATATTCAGATTCTGTGTAGTTTTGAAATGTGACATTCTCTTTTTTTATGGACTGCAAAAAGCAGAAAACCACCACTGAGCTGGCTGTGTTGTAAATGTCGTAGTAGTAGTAAACCCGTCTTTGATCCATGTCCTGCTCTTTGTGTCTCCTTCCAGGCTGGGTGTGGCTGTGGGGGTTCGTGTCCATCACCATCATCAGCCTGCTGTCTCTGCTGGGCGTGGTGCTCGTGCCCATCCTCAATCAGTCCTGCTTCAAGTTCCTGCTTACCTTCCTGGTGGCGCTGGCGGTGGGCACGCTCAGCGGCGACGCTCTCCTTCATCTGCTGCCTCATGTGAGTACACCACAGACGGCCAGAACACCATCTGTGTGCGGTGGTTAGAAACCTCGTTGAGTCTTTTACAGGGAAATTGTCAAGATATGACAAAGATCAGGGTTGAGGATAAGAAGAAATGGAGCTGTTTTCAGTTTTCTGTGCTCCTGAAACCTCCCCCTCCTTCTCTGTCAAGTAAAAGTCAATCTGTGTGGAATTAGTCACACAGTAAGTTTCACTGATCATCGGCCATCCTCTGCTTCACCCACACTCAACAGAAAGAAGCACCAGGGATTCAGGCTGTGTCAAATTTCTAGACAGTTCAATGTAGTGATGAATACGCAGTCCTCCTCCCCCACTCTCTCCCACCCCTCCTCACAGTCGTCCTCTGTTCTTCTGCTGTGTGCAGTCTCAAGGGCACCACGACCACAGTGAGACTGGGACGAGCCACAACACCGATCTGGTAACCGCCTTTGATGGAGTGTGGAAGGGTCTAACAGCACTGGCCGGCATCTATCTCCTCTTCATCATCGAGCACTGCATCGGCATGTTTAAGCACTACAAAGACCACAAGGTGAGATGAACACGAGTCTACAAGGCAGAGCATTGAATTATCAGATCTTTCTCACAAGCAGGACCTCTGTCTGCTGTACTTCTATGATCTTTGAGTTCGGTTCCTGTTGACGGATGAACGTGATGAATTTCTGTGGATCGAGCAAAGGATGTTTTCTCTGCTCACAGGGCATGAAGAAGGTGAACGAGGAAGGAAAGATTGGCAGGAAGTTGTCCGATCACAAGTTAAATCGACGCTCAGATGCGGAGTGGCTGCACCTGAAGCCCCTCAGTGAAGGTCCTGACAGCTTCTCACGCAGCACTTTGAGCAGCGCTGAGGTTCAGAGGGGTTTCGCTGTAACATCTCCTGTCTTTTCCAGACCCTGACAGCACCACCATCTCCTGTGACAACGGTCACAACGACACACAGCTCACGGAGCTTCGGACGCCTGACTCTCCCACCAACAAGACGCCGCTGGCACTCCAGCTGCCCCAGCAAGACCACCAATCACCCACCAAGGAGAACGGACGCAAGGCCAAGCAGCACGGACACGGACACTCACACAGACACTCGCACGGCCATGGCCACTCTCACGGAGGGAACTGTCACTCAGACCAGGAGATGAAGGATGCTGGTATAGCAAGTATCGCCTGGATGGTCATCATGGGCGATGGCATGCATAACTTCAGTGACGGCCTGGCTATAGGTGAGGGCTCCGATACAGGATTTTATCTGCACTGTCTCCACTTCGGCTGAATAACCCAGGATTTCTTGTGCCACAACCACCGACAAATATCTGACAAAACATTCTTGAACAAGGTTGCTTAGTGGAATTTTTTGTTTCAGCCTCATTTTGCAGCCTTGATCAGAAGATTGAATGATATTAGTTGTCATGGAAACGGTTCAGTTGTTGTTCAGTGTGAAATTTCGATCAAGTGATAACAGAGATGGCAATCAGCCTTTATGGCCATGATTGCATGAGTCTCTCCGTCTTTAAGTGACACACGGTTAATGCGACTCATACCATAATGTCCTCCCTACAGGCTGCCGTCAGTCTCCACATCGTCGTCATTAGAGTTTGAAAATCAGCTTCCTCAGACTTGAATCTTGCTCTATGAAAAACGTGGGATGATTAAGGTTGAAATAAGTAAAGTACACAATCACATTATGGTATGGTTCTTGAAAAAAAAAAGAAAAATCAGTGTTTTGCAGTTTATCATCAGAAATTTGATATTTTTCCACCCCACAGTGAAATGAATGAAAACCCAGTAGCAGCCTGTCAAGTAGAAAAAGAAGCACTTTGGCTTTTTGTGATATAAAGCAGATGAAGTTCCTTGTTCATAGGCCAGAATGGACATTGCAAGTGTATGTTAAGGTGATACTATTATAGATTAACTTTTAGTTGATCTATAATAGTGAAAAAAATCACACATACCCCCAACCTTCATTTAAAACACCATTTGTTGCTGACATGGGTAGAAGAATTGTTTTGGAAACCTTTTAAAAATGCCATCTTTCACCTTTTAAAAAACACTTTTGAAAATGGGTGCCCTTTTTGATATGTTATTTGCAAAACAGCCACGCATTACACTGGAATATATATGTGTATTCCAATTTTTTAATTAAAATGATTTAATTGGTAAACTCACATTTTGGCACGGTAAGTAGCAGAATTTATTATAGCGTCTGGTTCCAGACCTCTGAAAAGCTGCCAACATTTCAGATATTTTCCAATTAAGTGACACAAAAAAAAGGCAAGCAAGGCAAGATTTTCATTTTGCTGTTGCACATGTGGGGAAACTGCACAAACTGCTGTTGAGAGTTTATATGGTAAATGTGGAGTGCTGCAAAACGTCTTCAATGTGCACACCTGACTGATGCAGTCATGCTGTTAAAGGAACAGTTCAACATTTTGAGAAATTAGTTAGATTATAGATTAGATTAGACTTAAAAGTAAGACCAGCCTCATTTAAAAGGGGGGCTATGTACCAGCCTAATGTTTGGGCATTACTGTGAGGAGATCACTTTCTGTGTTTGGTCTGGCCAAGGTTAGCCGTTTCTCCTTGTTTCCAGTCTTTGTGCCCTGCTCACAGGTATTTCCCAAAATGCCGATCTTCCAAAGTGTTTCCCTGTTTTTCCTGACGTTTCCTGAACTCGCTGTCTCCACAGGTGCAGCGTTCAGTGCCAACCTGACAGGAGGCATCAGCACATCAGTGGCTGTTTTCTGCCACGAATTACCTCATGAACTTGGTAAGAGAGTGTGGAAAAGCTAAACAAACAAGTCCGTCATTCATCATATACGCTAGACACTCGAATTGTTCAACAAGCAGAGAGAAGCTGTCTTGTGAAGGCTGTGCAGCTCTCACAGTGGTAACCTGTGTTTAAACCGCTGCCAAAACAGCATAAAGGAGGCAGTCTCAGGACCCTCGCTCCTGTGGAACGTGTTTAAAACCCAATGGTGTCAATAATCATTGGCCTTCTCTTCACTTGAGAAGAAATGTACTTTTTTCCAGATTAATGACTTTTGTCTGACAGCAGCGAAATGGCTTGTCAGTGTCTGTCAGTGGAGATGATGTACTGCGCCTGGCACGCATTGTTCAAAATAGTCAGGCTCAAAGACTCCACAGCTGCTGGTGCGTTGATTTGCATCCGAATCTGCTCTCTCCGAGGACCCTTTTGATTCAGTTTGATTCAACAACAGTGAGCATTTTTGTTCTGAGTGGTTCTTCTTTTTTTACTCCACAGTGCTCTCCTTTGCCTGTTTGTTTATAGTGAAAAGGAAGCGGTGGCGAGAGTGGGGTGAAGAAGACAGACAATGGGGCCATCCACAGCAGATCAGCACTAATGATGTGTCTTGTCGCAGTGCAGTTTCCATGGCTCGTTTGTGTGCGTGATGAATAGAGTAGCATCAATTCAGCAGAGTATGAACCGGTGAAAAAATAGCCTGCGTTTGTCTGCCTGCTCCCCCTCGTGTTGACTAGCAGCCTCCTGCGCTCCTGTTTTTGTTATGTTCAGGGGCAATGGAGGAAAAACTTAAAGGCATGGATGCAAGGAGGGCGATGAAACACATTTGAGTTTAACCAGCGCAGCAAAAACCTGCTTTAAAGTCTGTGATGTTTAGCTTTTAGCTGTTTGAAGTGCCAAAAAACCTGCAGTTATTTGCTGCATCGTATGGATCTTTGATTCTGCTCCAGCGTTTTTTGTCCTTGGGTGGTATTTTAACTCAGTCGCTCTCCAGTTTCCAGATGGTTAACTGCAGCACAAGTTCTGTCTCAAGCGGCTTGTGAAGATCGGCGAGATCAGTCTCTCCGCATGTAATTTCCCATTTCCTGTTGGTCTGGCGCCCGTTCTTGCTGTCGTGCCTTCACCCCTGTAGGGCCGCTCGTCAGACAAACCCAGCAGTTTGACGAGTGCACCTCTCAGCTCTTCTTGAACACAAAAGCTGTCCTGCGACTGGCAGCTGGATGGCAAAGATGATGATTATGAGGGTTCTTTAACCACCCAGAGTGAAGCTAATTGGCAGTGATGGGTGTGTTAATTGCGGTAGATGAGGCGGCGGCTGGCGTGTCTGAGTGTCTGACGGATTGGAACCGGAGAGGCAGGAAACGCCGGAGTAAGTTGAAGAGTGTGTGGGGGGGTGGGGGGCATTGAAGTGAGGTGTGTGTGCGCGGACTGTCTCTCTTTAACTTCTCCCTCCTTTTCCTCTGGGTTTGATTGATGGATGAGAGCAGAGCAGTAATATATTCATTGTGGTAATTAGCAAGGAAAAGAGGCCGCTTGTTACACGGGTGCAGGAAATGTAGGCCACCCCCTTCTCAGTATTCATCTCTCTCTCCAAATCCAGGGCGTTTCCGCTGAGACTTGGGCCTCTTCCCGCATTTGGCCCGGCAATGATTGAAGAGGGTAGAGAGGCTACGGCATGCATATGTAATCATAAGCGTATCAGAAGGGAGTTAAAGACATATTTCTTAGAAAGCAGCAGCTTTTGGTCTGTTTTTCACCTACCTGAAGACAGATGGGGAGTCTGCTGTGAACAAGTTCACCTCATCAGCGAAAGCAGAGTCAGAATAGACCCGAGAAGTGAAGAAAAACACAGCGTGACATGTGCCAAGCTCTTCACAGCTCTTCACTCCACAGGTTTAGTGCGACAAAGTGCGCGTCGCTTTGCAAACTGTAAACAGAAATTGGACCCGCCGCTGTCACCGCCACGGCCTTACACTTTCTGTCACTTTTTATAAACAGCATGTGAAGGAGACGGAGCAGAGCGTTGCATGTTGGCAGTGTGTGCGTCAGAATGAGACAGATGGATGCACGGGAGTTGCATTTAAGTGAGTGGTATTTAAGTGTGTGTCTCTCCTGGCTGACAGGTGACTTTGCAGTGCTGCTGAAAGCCGGGATGACGGTGAAGCAGGCCATCGTCTACAATCTGCTGTCCGCCCTCATGGCCTACGTTGGCATGCTGATTGGCACAGCTGTGGGCCAGTACACACACAATGTCACCAGCTGGATCTTCGCCATCACAGCTGGCATGTTCCTTTATGTGGCTCTGGTGGATATGGTAAGTTGGAGCGCCACATTCGATAGCACCCAAAGTGATAATTGCCCCCCCCCCAACAAGCTTAACGTTCACTGTCTCCTCTCCCAGTCAGCTCCGCTCTCTGCCTGCTCATCTGCAATGTTAATTTGAGGAAGTCTCTCTCTGATCCCTACTGGTTTCTTTGTCTCTCGTAGCTTCCAGAAATGCTTCACGGGGACAGCGAGGACCACAAGCGCTGCCAGCTGGGACACTTTATCCTGCAGAACCTGGGCATGCTGACCGGGTTCGGCATTATGCTGCTCATCGCCATCTTCGAAGACCAAATCGTCTTCGACTTTGGCTTTTAAGAGAGCGAGGGGGGGGCCGGGAGGTGAAGGAGGGGAGAGCTGGATGTATCAGTATTGTTCTTCTTGGCCTTAACATGCTTTGTTTGCGATGTAACGGCCCAGTCTTGCATGCAATGTGAGTCTCGTTCATGGCCTCCATTCCAAACATGCAGCTGTAGCTTATGCATATCTCATATCTGCCTGTGATGTTTACACTCCGCTCCTCCATCACCTACGCTCTGTCTGTCTGCTGCCTGTGAGTCAAAGAAAAAGCATAAAGGGCGGAATGAAAGAAGAGCAAGGCTGCAATCCAAACGAAGAACACCGCCTTTGCTCTGGAGCGCTAAAAAAGAGTTGTAGATAGTGAGGTGGTGCAGCTTGCTCCTGCAGAGGCAGCTGTCACGGCCCAGCAGCTCGCCGCCTATGCATCATCACCTGTTGTTAGCATGTCGTTGTTGTCGTACCCCCCCCTCCCCCCGCCGCCTCGTCTCTTATCCAGTCTGTGCTGTGTCCCATCATCTGTGCCTCGTACATCTGTGGCGCCCGCTCCACCCGCCATCCATCATTGACTTTTGATGTCAGCGTGCTGCGTATCAAACATCTCGTGTCTCTCTGTGCCAAGCTCTGGCCACTGGAGCAGCACCAGAGCCGCTCCACACACCTTCACAGTGTCCTTAAAGAGACGGAGCGCTCTTGTTAGCTAGCTACTTCCAGAATAAACCCTTTAACTCGTGTCGCTTCACCTGCAAGAAAAGTGGACAGGTATAAGCTGCAGTCTCAAAACAAAACAGTATTCCTCTGATTTTGTGTGGGAGTTTGTCTGAATGACTCAGTGTTTTTTTTGTGCTACAATTTCTCCATTTACTACTTCAGAATGATGTATTATTGTTTAATCTGATCTTTGGGATTATTAAACCTTTGTTAGTTCTTAGTGAAAGCTAACACAGCTGCCAAAGCTTTTACAAATAGCATTTAAGACTTATCAATGTTTTTGTTTAGTAACTACTTGTTTGTCTCAAATGTCTGGCCAATGTTTTTTTTAAGGCTTTGACAATCTGTAGCCAAAGGAGACACACCTTTGTTAGGCCTTTGTATTATGTCTTTCTTTGGAAGAATCAGCAGCTTCAAAAATGTGAATTCAGACAAACTAGTCATTCTTGTCTTCTAGAATGTCTTCATTTAAAAGTAGTTTACTAATCTGTATATTAGGGCACCTCTTGGTTCCTAAAAGGTGCTTCGTCCAAACGGACAGCCCTGCAGTGGACATTCAATTACAGTAGGAGGTTTGAGTTGTCACAATACTGCAGATTTTTTTATGTACTGTAAATACAGGAGGACTTTATAGTGTCTGTAGTTTGAGCAGCTAAAAATAATCATGTAGTACTTCTGTCAAGGAAACGAATGTCCTGACAATCTGAGACAGACCAAGCAAAAGACGTGCTGTTGTATCGCACCTGGGAGCTTTCAAACGTCAGCATTCCCTGCACTTGTAATAGACGTTTAATCCGAGTTAACAAACCACAGATTATTGACTTTTTTTTAATAAGCATTCCTCGGGTATGTGTCTGAGGATGTTCATTAAGGTCCTCTGACTCCTTTGTGCCAAAACTGGCTCGAGTGTGGATTTTTCAGTGGCTGGTGCTTGACACTGACCCCCCCCCCGCCCCCCCGACATTCCGCTGGCTGTTCTGTGGCTCACATGCTAAGCTAGCTAGCCTAGATTCAGCTGCTGGAGCACACAGATGATGTGTGGCTTCATTTATCCTGTCACTGTGTGACATCCATCGTTTGTGTCTCAACTGGCTGCCAATCGTCGTCAGTCACATTGAACTCATGTTATTGTTCCGAATGAATCATGCATGATGCATGAGTGAAACGGTACAGACATTTGTGTCTAGTGTAAATTTGTTTTCATTCTTTGTCTACAAAGTTAAAATATTGACGACCTTTGTTACTTTTGAAATGAACTGCGTGTGAAGATGAGAAGTTCTTTGGGGTGTAGTGTCACTGATAGTCTGAGCCTTTATTAATGATGCACGTCACTTATATCTTTTTACAGGCATTTTATGATTTCAGCTTGTGTTCATATCTAGTGTTAGTGCACACTGTTGTTAAACAGGACCTGAATGTATCTTCATTCTGTTCTTAAACCAAGTGAAGTTTCATGTCAGTCATCTTCTGTCTAAGTTTATTTGACACAGTTCAGGTGTTTCCTACAATATTCAGTTTTTGTGATTGTGCTTTTTTGTATTTTTTAAAGATTGGGGGTCCTTTTTTAAAACAGTACTTCGGTTTTGAGTTCCTGTATTACTTGTATAATTTAAATCTAAACTGTGCAGTCAAGTGTTCAATGAGAGTTAGCGACGCTTCAGGCACTATGCCCCAAAGAAATGTTCTTCACTGTTTACTGGGCAAAGAAATTGTAAAAAGGAGGTCCTTGATTGTTCCCATTTTTGCTTTGTTGTATGTATATTTGTTTAGTAATCTGGATATAAAATGCAAAAATGTGACGTCTTTGCTGTACGCCTGTCTGTGCATTGTCTCCATTACAGAAGGAAAAATAAAGTCTGAAAAGACCCTGGCCTCCTGATCTCTGATGGTTCTGCCGTTACATTACAGAGACGACTGTGTGCAACTCCAAAGCCACAACAGCGTTAACACATCCATCAGTAACATCCCACTCCTCACTGCGCCGCTCATCTCCCGCTCCACTTCCCAGATCAGCAGGTTTAGCAAAGTTGATTGTTAAATAAATGCGAAGGCAGAGTGAACGACGCGTACATTTAGAAACCAAATAAATGTATGCGGTGCAGCAGAGTCACTGAAGCGCCGTGGATGCTGGAAGAGCTGTCATAGCTCAGCACCCGTCATCAGCATGGTCTGACTGTATTTCTGCAATCATGTGCAAGAAGCCTGTCACCTTTACACTGCTTCTAGTGATCCATAATAGTCCAGGCTTGTTTAACAGAGTTCACTCTCTATCAGGACAGTAACTTCTACATACGGCATAAGAAAGAGACTGTTTTCTTTTTGTTCTTTAATGACTCATCAGTGCATATGTGTGACACAAACAGACTATGAGCTGAGCTGACAAAGCAGTGCTACCCCTCGCCTGATCCAGTGTTCAGCAGGCACGTTGGAGTTGAGCGTCATAGCAATGACATAATTGGTGGAGTGGCCGGTGGTGGACAGGGTGCCACGCCGCTCACTTGTCTTGTAGACGGGCACCACGTAACACAATCTCTGGGGAATGTCCTGCCGCTTGACAGGCTTCAGCCACATCTGATGGGGACACAGAAATAAAGGTGTTACCATCATCTTAAAATTCAAGCTGTGGCTGCCACAGTCTTCTTCTGTTTCCATTAGCAAATAATTAGTACTTTCAAAACGTTTGACATGGACATTTAGTGGAATAAATAAAAAGGCAAATGAAATGCTTTACACCCCTGCAGATGAGCAACAGAGGCCTGATTATATGACAGATGCATGATGATGGATGAGTTTGTTGTCAAAAAAGCCCAAAGATCAGATTATGTTTAAGGTTCAAAGGCCAGGACAGACAGTAAGCACAGTGGAAACCAACCTGGATCACCATTTTCTATCCAAACATTAACTTACAAATTGGAACTTTGGGGACATAAACTTGTGAAACAATAGCACTAACAAGGGGGAGTCCCCTCGGGCTATTAAGAAGTCTTGGTTGTGCAAAAGGGATAAACTGGGCCACTCAAAAAAAGCATCTCTAAAAAACAAAACAAAAACAGTTTGTTGAGTCGCAGCCAGAAAAGTATTCATCTGCTTCCATAACTGGCGCCTCACTGAACATTTGCATTTCAAAGCCAGAAACAGCAGCCTCTGTTGTGATCCCCCCCCCCCAAATAATAAACACATTTTTAATTAAGTTCCGCTCTTGTCAAAAACTGATTCTGTTAATAACTTGCCCTGAAATGTCTGAATATTAAAAAAAGTCAGTGTCGTGCATTATTCATAATCTCTGAATACGTTGTGAAGGCTAGAGAACAGAGGGAGAATAATAATAATTTTTAAAAAAAGGCAGGAAAAGTTGATCAGTCCTCGCTCTCTGCCACCGGCGCTCTTCTTCCATCACTCTGTCAGTCGGCTCTCATATACCGTATCAAGCTCTGTTAATTAATAAAAAGGATGAGAGAGCAAAGGAGCAAGGCTTCCTGCAGGCTGCATGTAACAAAACAAAAGGAGCGCTGAAGCTTCTGTGCAGCATCAGGTCCAGAGAACGTCGAGCCTTGAACATCCTCTTGGGTGGAGCTACAGTATGGTGCTGGTTCTCCTCCAAATTCACAATTTGGTCTCTGATAAAAAACAAAACAAAATGGAATCTGCCCCGCTTTCTTAATTTGATACAAAATCAGATATTATCTTTCTTGTCTTGACACCCAGAGGGAAAAACACACACAGAATCAATAAACCTCCTCCCCTCCAACTTTGTGGAAGAATAAGTTATGCAATAAAGACTTTTTTCCCTGATTGCCTGCAGTGTTTTTCACCATAACACTGCCAAGTGATTTTACACAAAGGCTTTGACTCCTCAGTGTGTGAAACTATTTCGCCTAACATGTTAGAAAACGTAAACCCACACATTCCCCTTTGCATATTTGCCCTTCCAACTCTTCTATCAACTCTCTCCACCAGCTGTTATCATCATACACGAGATATTACAGCACCAATTTCTGATGGATAAAAACGTATCTCAAGTAGACAAGTCTCACCTTGAGGTCCATTCAGTATCTGTTCTGCAGCTTTGATGATATCAGGTGAGCTTCACCAGTAGAGACAGATAGAGTTTGGATATCAACGCCTCCTTACAAACACATAAAGGTTGATGCCGACATGGCTGAGAAGTTACACAATCAAAAGTCCCAGAAAAGCTACTATGTCGACACTGAGAGAGCTCGTCAGTTTTTGATGGCAACCTGGCTCCAGACCTTTGAATCTCACATACCTGAACCTCATATGTGTCCAGTCACTTAACACAAGTGTGGTGCAGTGGAAGCAGTTCAGGTGTCCCTGATTCCAGAAATACAGTCTTATTTATTTTTTCTGAAGTCATCGTCAGGAGACATACAGTTGTTCCTGGCAAACATTACCATAGCTTCAATTTGAACTGAAAATGATGGCAGGATTGGAACATCTCTCACTGCACATTAGTTGTGGGAAAATAAAACACATAGAAGGAAACAGGCAAATGTGAACACAGTGGTTGAAATTCAGTCTGACTATCAGTCTATCTCAGAGGATTCTTAAAAGTAGAGACAAAATCAATACCTGTACGCAGTGTGTGTGTGTGTGTGTGTGTGTGTGTGTGTGTGTGTCTGCTTGTGTGTGTGGGTGCCTGTTTGTGCTCCTCACCACAGGCATGGGGTCATGCAGCACTTTGGGGTAGGATTCAGCAAGAAGTTTGGTCTTTCTGTCCCATCGGGCGCCATCAAGAAACAGGCCTCTAATGTACACACCTGAGTATATGACACACACACACACACACACACACACACACACACACACACGCACACACGCACACATACAATCCAGAGGTAGAAAGATGGTTAGAGATATAATGATCCTCTGCTAATAAGAGTGGGAACTAAGGGTGAGATTTGGAGATAACTGAGCGTTGGCGTCCTGTCAGCATCACACACCCAAATGCACAAACACAGAGTCGGATGTGCAGCTTGGCAGTACGGGCTGTGTTAGCGTGATGGGTCCCCTGCTGGGGACTGATTGAGGGTGAGGCTTTATGTGAGACTGACTGAGAATCTCACAGCAGAGTTGGAGGCACAGCGAGGGGCTGACGAGAGGCAGAGAGGCTTTGCTGCAACCGACTCTCTCACTTTACACTCCGCCGCTCTTATATTAAGTCAGCCTAATGTCACTTTTCATCTGTTTGTTTCTTCTCTTCCACCCACTGCTTATTTCACTGCTTTGAAACCTCACTTCTCATCCCCTTGTACACTTTTTAATCTCTTTCTGGCTCCTTCCCTCTTCAAGTGCTCTCTATCTTCCGGGTGTACTTTCTCTACCTTCATTAAACTTGGGGATGCTTTGCTGGATAAGGTCATTTTATCCAAATATCCCACTTTACTGCTAAACAACCATCCCTTCTCTATAAACACACCCTTGAGTTAGTATCCTACCGTCCTCTGGTGGCCGTTTGTATTGAATGTCATCCAGGACCTCAAAGTCGAAACCGAGCAGGTCAATAGGGACGGTGTGTTTCCTGGCGTAGTTCTGCTGGCTGCCTGTGAGGAAAGCCTGGGTGAAGAAGAATCCGGACACCCAGAACACAGCAGGCGTGCCCTGATCGTACCAGTCCTGAAAATACAGCAGGGTCAGAGACAGAATGATGTTTATAACCAAAAGACAGTTCTTCATTTGATCCCAAAACATATCTGCTACTCTTCCCGTACAGAGCAGTTTATGAGAGTCTGCAGTCACGCTAGCAGCTCTGTGACAGTTTGGTAAATTAGTGCTGTAATTTGAGCACAATGCTAACATGCTCATGTTTAGCAGGTGAAATATTAATAGTAAAAATAACTATAGTAAAAAAAAAACTTAAATGTGTTAGGATGCTGACATCTGCTCATTACAAAATGGAAATCCAACCACTGCAGTGTCAACTTGGAGTCAAACAGAGAGATTTGTATTCAAAGATACTGGTGGTGAGTGGTGAGGATGATCTGTGAGGTTACAGTTATTGCCAAGTTTGTAATAATATAGTTCACTTAAGTAAAAGGAAGACAGCAAAGTAATCTTTCTGGCAAAATTGTAAACTCACAGTGTTATCTGTTCTTTCCTTGATATTAAAATTTCTTGGAATTATCAGTTTGCTGCTGAATAAACACCAGTTTCATCTCAGTGTGTTCAGCAAACAATCACATTCCCTAAAATGAAAGGTATTCTGCTGAGAAAGAGAGCCGTGTCGGATAACAAACCCGTGACTTTCTGGGTCAACCTGTGGGAAGTCAGGTGGATATCTCTGCGCGCACACACACACACACACACACACACACACACACACACACACACACACTCCCCCTCTTTCTTGCACACACACAGACACACACACACACACACACACACACAGTAGGCTCTTTTCAGTCCACTGAGTAACGATAACCAGGAAAAATACAGCGTTCTTTCAAAGGAAATGAAAAAGGGAAACATGGGAACTGACATGTGAGTCCACATTGTGGTCTCACATGATGCAGTAGGTCATGTGCCTCCATGTGTTTCTTTTACCAGCTCTGCCCATGAGGGGAAAGCAGCATCCCTCATGGGCAAGGAAGCGTGATACAGCTTAAGGCAGGGCTCCAGATCACAGCAGTTCACTTCCATGTGATTTTCGCTCCTTGTGGTGTAGAGGCCAAACCTGGCTCCAGAGCCTTGTAGAGTTTATGACAAGAAGCAGTGCTGAAGGTTTGTAGCGGTGACCCAGTGATTACTGAAGCAACATTAGCAACCTTAAACAAGGTCCAATCTGTTTGTCCAGTTTTTACAGAATGGCAGTTCTTTACCATTAAAGCAGTGTTTTCCATGTTGTTGTTGTTTGTTTTTCTATTGGCTGATTGTTTGCTCTTCACTGGGCAGCGGGCATGGTAAAATGTACCAATCTGCCTCTGCTAGAAGAGTGATTAGGAGATTAAGGTCTTTCCTTTTAACAGTGAAAGCAAAAAAGACATATTCTTTCTTTCCTTTTCTCTTTTTCTAACCTATGCTCTCACTGCCCCCTTCGCTGAGGCCATTATTTGCCTGTTTACAAACACTTAAACTTGTAATTTGACAAAACCAAAGTACTTCTTTCACTTTTCAGCATCTGATTTTACAGCAGGTTCAGTACCTGCAAGAATTTGAGTCTCTCCAGGAAGTCATTGACATAGCTTCCCAGAGGTTTAAGGCTGGGGTAGGACCTCTTCATCCACATGCCCGGGATACGACCCTTCAAGATGCTGCTGACCACCTCCTCCAGCTCGGCAGACATCACCACCAGCCCCTGCACATGAACACACACATGCACAAGGACACATATTCACCCACGTGATTAACATCTTCACTGCATGAAAATGTCAAGTTGTCCTACCACTGAATCAAATTTTAAAAAATTGGAGCTTCTCACTTAAAAGCTGCTCTCAGGAGATAGGTGACAGACAGCCACATAATGGGAACTCTTATCACTCTGTAGGGGGCCTTTGATACCAGTGTGATGTGCTTGTTCCCTTCCTGACTCTTTATCCTCTCTCCAATTCAGTCTCACGAGACTGGTGCATCTCAGAAGAGAGATTGTGTATGGAGTTTGTTTATAAAGAGACACGTGTGTTCAGGCATGTTTTTTTCCTTTTGAATGTGGCATAATCAGGATAGAAATGCTCAAGACACCCATGCACATACTGTGTATGTTGAAATGACGCTGTGTTTGGTCTTTGGTTTGCGACGCTAAACTAAATACTTCATTGAACTAAATAAAAGCCTCTGATGCAGTCTAATTATAGGCTGTGCCTTCCATGTGCAAAATCTCCACAATTTGGGAAATTTGTCTTTGGGAAATACAAAGTCAGTTATTTCCTCACTGGCTGTAGGGATGACAGTATCACCATCAGCATGTTAATACCATACTAGAGAGCCTGTAGCATGGCTGTGGATTAAAATGTGTAGTCTGTAGCCAGGACTAGAGAAAGTGGTATCTATACATAATGACATTGCAGGCATGGGGATAATGTATCTAACGCAGGAGGCTCAGTTCTTCTCTGTGCTTCAGAGGAAAACAGCACTGAGAGAAGGTCAAGAGCACTAGTGAATGCTTTTGAGATTAAGGTGTCTGCTTCATCCCTGTCATTCACACAAGGTCAACAACATTTCTATAAAGTATCCATTTAATTTTTTCCACAGTTCATTGCTTTGTGCCGCTGTCTAGTGCGTGATCTAACAATAGAACTTGTAAGATACAAGATGCAGAAAGATGCTGTTTAAAGATTTTCAGGAGGAAGAAATTCTCCTGTATGCTGGCTAATTTCCACAAATTGCCCCAAACTTTTGCAATTACTGTCCGAGCGTTTCCTTTTAACAGAAAACGATGGTGTTGGATTAGTCCACGTGGGATTTTGTGCTGAATGTGAACAGTATCTGATTTCTGAAGATGTATTACCACAGTTTCCCCTGTAAGCATTCAGCAGAGGGGTGCCTCCTCTCATGAAATATTGCTTTCTCTGCATAGAAATGTAAAATCAATGATGATTCATCATTTGGCCTCACTGTTTATATTAAACAAACAAATTTAGTGTAATTACAGTGCATCTGGATGTATGTCATGCTATAAGAATCCCTGAGATTGGGACCAAAATTAAAGTAAAATCAAAACAACCTCTCTGCTAATGTGATCTGAAGAGCTTTTTCCACGTCCTAGCCCTCCTGCGTACCTTTATGGCTTTCTGAATGTTGACACAGGAGTCTCGGATGATGCAGAGCAGGTTGTTGAAGCGGCCCATTTCCTGCACCAGCACTGTGTTCATGCTCTGGTTGTAGCTGGTGGGAAAGCGCCTCATCACTGCCTCCAAGTCAAAGTCTCCAGGCAGCTTGCTCAGGATGTCAGCTGCCACATCAAACACCATGTCATCTGAGGATTTGGCGTCTCCGCCTGAAGAGCGGGACTGATCACAGATACAGAGTGACAGAGGATGGATGAGAAGGGGAGGCAGGACTTGTGGTTTGGATTGATTTGACAGTTCATCGTTTTCTGGGAAAATTATCTTTTGCCGCCTTTTGACTTGTCAGATTATGTATTCCTTTTTAGGGCTCTTTTGCACTGGTACTATTTTGATCCAGCGGAAACCCTGATGTTAAGAGGTTCTGACTTCTTACTTGAGTTTGCTTATATTTCATCATCTTTGTGTCAGACTGGTTTCGATTCATGATTTTAAAAGACACAAAAGGACAGAATATCCCACTCATATGATTTACCTCTGAGTTTTACCTTCTCTTTTTTAATTTATGGCTATTTGTCAGGCTAGCCAACAGCTGCCACTGTAATACCGGTGATGATGAGAACCCAAAGAGATACTTACCACACACACACACACACACACACGCATACACACACAGAGGCTCTGAAGATAGAAGGCTTCACAACATTTCCCCCAATTTCTCCCACACAGCAATATGACAATATGACATCTTATCAACAATTCTAAAAATCGTTCATGCTGATAATCATTCACGTAAATCTGTGATGTTTCCGCTTTCCTCTCAGTCCAACTTGCAGCATTTACCTATTTGATGCTCAGTCACTAGCCAGCGGTAATGGATAATCATTGGCTAATGGCAGCGGGGTTACAGTAGGGGAATGACAAATAGCTGTTTCATTCCGTCTGAAGCGTCTCGCTGTTTATCAGTCATTGAGACTGATGAGAACATATTAGATGCTAATAAAGTCCACACATGACTGAAGCCATTATTAATCTTGTTGAAAGGAGTTTATATGAATAAATGTCAGACTCCATTGAGCTCTAATTTTATATTTGAAGTCTAGAAGTGGCAAAGCCTGGAAATCATTTTCCGTTTGTCTGTAGGAAACCAGGTCTGTAGCTGCCTAAATTTACTGTTTACTGTTGTTTATGATAGCTTGTGTACACCAATATAATCTAAATGAATGGTATCAATATGCACAGGAATACAGTATAGGATGAATATATAGTTAAATGTTCACATTTGACACTCTGGTCTGCTTCTACATGTACGTCACTTGTGCAATATCATGTTTAATTGTAACAGCAATTTAGTTTTGGCACCGTGAGAAATCTCTGCTAAGTGAGAGCATCTTAAAATAAATGAATGAATACATGGATAAATAAATATCCCGTGTCACTTTGCAGGAGAAGGTTCTGTCGTTTTGAAGTAGGTCTTGATGTTGAATCTCTTAGATTTGATTTGCAGCAAACATCAACTGGAGCTGGGAAGAGGTAAGATATAATCCTCAACAAGCCCGACCAGTCTAACTCTACAGAGCTGAGATATAATGATGTGGGATCACACAGCTCCGCCACAGCTACTGCGAGTCTCACTGCATCTTTGCAGTTTCAAAGGAAGACAAACTAATAAGAAGGATTTTTTTGTTCTTTGAGAAGTCTCCACACAAACAACTGAAATATTTATTTATATTTTCTTCTTTAATTAATGTTGCATAGCACATTTTAATGGAGGGTAATAAAATATTTAATGCTGGCAAGGACACTTGGTGTAAACTATGGAGAAGCATGTTGATGCTGTCTACATTTGTGTGAGACTATTTTGTTTTGTGTGTATGTTCGTGTCATGCATTAGCTTGGTAAGAGTGTGTTGCATGGTATCTACAATTTGAAAATCTACCCAGCTGAGCATCTGGGCGGGAGGCCAAGAGGGGGCACATTGGTTTGGAATGTGAGCCGCAGCTGCTGGCACTTAAAACCAGTTCACCTGTATGAATGCCAGGCCACGGTGCTGTTTCATGTTTCAATTTTGCCCAGTATTAGGGTCAAAAACCTCCAGGTTATTTAATAATGAATTCGGGATTGCACTGCTGCAAGAAATTCTTGTCCTTGGTCTTCATTATTATAACAAAACCGCAAAGTATTTATCTTCTTTTTTTTTTTTACTTTTTCTCAAAGATGAATGTGTAAATTCTGAAATTTTGGGTTTTTAGTGACTTGTACGTACTTGGGCCTTAGTTCTTGACTAGTGACTGATCAATATGATAACTGGTGTTTCACAAGTCCAGGCGGACTTACCTGTGTAAGCAAGATGCTGTCAAATAGTAGCTGTGTTTCAGCCTGATCCTTGGTGATATCTGCGTTGGCGTTCATGCCGAAAATCTCTGGCGACGGATTGAGAGGCAACGACTTGGTGTAATCTATGTAGCTGTTGTGCTGCACCAGAAATGCAGAAAACAGGAAGAGAGGAGTGAAATAAGAAGACACTTTTTAACGCAACATCAGGAAACATCTCGAGTAATAACACTCATTGAAAAACAAGTCGGCTCCTTAGATTGCTGACATTTATTATAATGACTATGTAAATGTGACTTCATGAATAAAAGATGTGGTTGGAGGGGGGTGCAGCACTGGAGAACAAAATGCCAAATAAAATGGAGCGCACCATAGATTGCACTTGTGTTAACAAATATATCAGCCCTCACTGATGGTGGCTTCCTGCTGTGCCTTGTTACACACGTTTTATCTCCTAATGACTTTTTAAAGGTAGCTCAACAGCAGTGCTAAGTGTGAGTCCTGTAATATGCTTAGTTTAAAAACAAACACATTAAAGTGAGTTTAACTTTTCTTGAGTTTCTAAGATAGTCCAGGCACCTTTGAGTAACCATGGGTACATCGTCAAGGAACTGCCTCATTTGTGCTGTTCTAGTTGATGGAATGCTACACTGTCAGAAGATATTTAATGAACACATGTACGTATTCATTTTTAAATAACATGCTGCATAATCGACTGTATATATCCTGTAGTTTACTCACTATGTGTCTGTGTGTATGTGTGGGTGTGTGTATATATGAACTTGAACACTGTGTATGTGCATTTGTATCTGATGTAGATATACTTACTTCATTCAGATAGCCAAGCCAAAATACCTACATCTCTTACATGATGAGATTAAAAAGAAGCGACTTAATAGTTACCAGCTCTCCTTTGTGGTGACTCTGCAGCCTGCTAAATTAATTAACAAAGAAGTTCTTTGCATCTAAAATCAGACTTTGCCCAACTTTATGTGAACACCATGTGAAATTCTGTACTAATTTCCCCTGGTAATAGGATTTGGAATTTCCTAATCTCTTTAAATCTTGTTTGCATCCTTGTGATTACAGCCAAATCTAAGGTAAAGTTGTCATAAAAAAACTTTAAGACTGGTGCAGTGATTCATAGCAATTGTGTGCGCTTTTCTGCTCTTACATCTCCCTCAGTTGGTGCATAGTAGAGCCCGCTGGGATCAAACTTGTAGTCCGGGTCTTCAATGATCTTTGAGGTGTAGAAGATCGAGAGAATCGTGCGAAGCGTCCGTCTGTCCCAGTCATCTGTCACACGGCCTCCATAGTTACATTCCCCAGTCATGTAGCGGATGGCATCAAATGGCACTTCCTGCAAGAAGAGAGAAAATTGTGAATTTAAAATTTTGAACAGGAAAACAAAAATAACCAGGCAGTAGGGTTGCACATTTTAAAGTTAGGCGAACATTGATAAACGCAGGTCTCCAATTTGTGTGTACGTTGTGGCTCGTGTTATGATCTGCCAAAACTGGACAACTGCCTGAAATTCACTTCACGACTAAGAATTGTAACGGAAACTAATATAATAGGAGGTGAGAGGTTGGGGTTGTAGCCATTGTGGCATTTTCTGGAGGAGGATTTCACTTACAAATTCAGCAAACAATACTTGGTTACAAGATGAAAATGTCACTCTGTCCAAAACCAATGATCCTCAGTAGCTTATTTCTGCCTATTTTTTCTCAGCTATAGTGGAGGAACTGGGACTGGTGGAGGGTTGGAGTGCTATCTGTTTGTGGGAAAATGTCAAGAGGCTTTTTGAATATGGCTGATGGAAGCAGATACTCAAGAGAAGAGTACGCACTTGTAAAAGCCAGAATTTCTATTATGGACTTAGATGTTGAATATGTACTCTATGTAGGACAGTGTTCATCTGCATGTGACAGTTGAGAGTTTTATCACCAGTTCTGAGTTCATGTGAGTTTACATGAAGTAGGTATGACAGAGCAATGCTGTGGTAGCGTGTTCGTCCCTGCCTTCCACACTGTGACATTTAGTGATTAGGGCAACATCTGATAGTGTTGATTGATTACTGACTTGAAATACAGGAAAACAGGACTAATGTTAATGTAAGAAATATAAAGATTGTTCATAAAAGAAAAGACATTTTAAACTAACTACCTGGTACTGCTCCAGGAACATATGTAGCTGCTGTACTGAGATACGGAGGTCAGTCTCATTGAATTCATACGGGATATTCCAGCCCAAAGGTCCAAACTTCCTCCTCTCCTGGGTCAGGGCGTGGAAGAAACACAGGCCATACAGTAGTTTCTTGAACACAGCCTGCGAAGTGGATAAGCATAAATGGAAGGTGTGGTCTTGGATAAATAATTAGATGAATAACAGTAGCTGTTTACTGTTTCCGCAGCTAAAACAAACACACTCTGAAATACACAGCGGGGGTGACAGCAGACACAAAGGATCTTTGGACACCCACTAAGGAAGGCATGATAGATATGCACATACACACTGACATACACAGACACAAGCATACACACACTGACCGGCTTGCTGCTGCTGCCGAAAAACTCCGGGTCAGAAATGGGGTCCATTAAGAAAGAGCGTGCAATGTTGGCACGAAGGCCCTTTGGAGCCTCATTGGTCATCTTCACGCCATTTTGAAGTACTGCCACAGGGAAGGTGGGAGACGGGTAGCTAGTCAGCCAGAGCCTGAAGTCTGGATGGGTAGTGTCTATATTCAGCTCCTGCTCAAGTTAAAAATATTTAGTTAAGATATATAATAGACCTGCACTCCTGTATAGAAAGTGAATTTGTGTGTGTATGTTCTGACCTCACAGACTCTCTCCAGTGTTGACATCCACGATGTGGCCAAGTGGCAGTTCTGCAGAACCACCCAGGAGCCCTCTTTAATGCCTGTCTCAATCATACGCATAGCAATAGGACCCTGGCCTTGGCCCAGAGAGAGGGAGGTCAACTTGTTACCCGTAAAGCCCTAAGAGAAAAAATCATCCATGCAAACGCATACACATGCCACACACACACACGCATACACCCTCTTATGTAGCTGCTTTTTGCCCAGTAAGGAGCCAAAATGCTTTCAAGACCTGTGCGGGAGCCTGGGAAAGCAAAAGGATTCAATTTTTTCCTTTCATTTTGAGTTTGTACACACAGCAGGCTTCAAAGCTGTTGAATTTCCCAGGTGTCTCCGTACCATTTCATCTCCGAACTTGAGCAATGCAGCCATAGGGTCTGAGCCAGGGGAGAGGATGAAGATGAGGGGAGCGCAGCAGTGGCTATCAACGAAGGCCTTACTCAGGTTGAAGGGTGGCGCTTCAATAAAGGGACGACCCAAGCTGTTGGAAACAAATTCCTGTACCATGGGAATAATCTGGGGGACACAAAAATGGAGTGGAATATAAAGGTCCTGAAATTTCTCATTACATCTTAATAACATCCTTCTATCCTCTACCTTTTGTTAAACAGCATATAAACCAACCTTGTCTGGCCTGAGGCAACGGATTACCAGCATCTTTTGAAACTGGCTCAGCTTCTCCTGCCATTCCTCAGGGAAGGGAGTCTGATGGGGGTTCTGCAGACATGTGCAACAAAACCACACAATAAGGTAAACCAGAAGAGTGCCTCAAAACCTGCACAGATGACTAAATTACACCTTTTACTGCTGTTTAGAATGACCAATGTTGGTTAGTCAGTTTTTTCATCATGAAGGGAGGCATATTTCCCATTAGGTTCCCTTAAAGACACAGGCAGCTGAATGTTTTTTGTCAACTTTTCTTAAGTTCTGGGGAGGAGTTGCATTGTATTGAGCTGTTGTAAGATTAAGCAGTATAATTAAGCAAAAAGAGGGGTAATCTGTAATGTAAGGAGAGTAATTTGGGGAGATAGATAAATATGTATGAAAAGGGAAAAAATTTGGAAAAGGAAAAAGTAGGAGAAAGAGATCGGGAAACAGAAAAGCCACTGGGTACTGGGTCAGACCAATATGTTTGATTAATTTGTAGAACAAGTGAGCCAGAGGAAGTGAGCAATGGTAGTGAGAACTTTTGGAATTATTTTCCCCTGGCTGTTTGTTGAGAGACTTCTGGGTATGTGTGTTGGCAGGTGCTTTGAGATGGATACACCTATTTAGGGTCTCCTGGGGATTCTCAGTGTGTGCAGGGGTGTGTTAGCGTGTGTGAGCCTGAGTGCGGGTATGCTTGACTGAACACATGTTCTTGCATCAAGATTGAATAAATGTAAATTCCACAAGTGGAACAAACTAGATTTAATTAGATATAAGTGTTGCGGCTGATTCTGTTGATTATAAATCAAAGATGGCGTGTGTGTGTGTGTGTGTGTGTGTGTGTGTGTGTGTGTGTGTGTGTGTGTGTGAGATGGCAAAGAGACAAGCATGTGTGCTGCTTCACGTTTGTTTGTGTGCACTACACGCTGATTAAACAGCTGTTCTTGTATTTAGATTGTATTGATGTGACGGCACAACAGAAAAAGAAAAGATTTAATTAGATAAAACTTCATTTTTTTAATTCTTTATAATATGAAGATGGAGGGAGGGAACATGTGCCACATCAACTACCTGACAGGGAAAAACAAATATACATACCTGACATACATACCTGAATATTATATATTTATATTATTTATACACATATATATATATATATAGTATTCTCTTCAGGCACACACCTCTCTGTACAGGTATACCAACAGTCAAATTATTTATCTTGGATTAATATATTTTTTTTATTCTTATTTTTATTTTTTTTTCTATATTCTATATTTATTATTATCTCTTATTTTACTCTATCCTTGCATTTCTGACTGTCTTTCCCCCTGTGTGTGTGTGTTTTGCTGCTGTAAATTTCCCCGTTGTGGGACAAATAAAGGAAATCTTTAACTTGGAAACTGCATCATTTGCATTTCTGTGTGTTTTTCCATGACGAGTGTGGGTGCATGAAGCGCAAAATGAGTGATCTGAAAAATTGAGTGTGTTTGATTTAATTCAAACAGTTTCATTGGTCCACTGTGACCTGTTTTTTTCAATTTTTCATTTCATTTTTTCAATAATTTCATTGGTCTGACGAGGCTAAATGTTTTGGCGGCATGAAGCTCGTTTGCCCGTAAAACTCTCATTAGCCGCATCATTGTTTAAGCCGCAGGGTTCAAAGTGTGTGAAGAAAGTAGTTGCTTATAGTCCGGAAATTACGGTACTTTCATATTTGAAGATTTAAAAATGGAAGCAGTAGTAAGGAAAAACTGCTTTGTAAAAACTGAGAGAAAGAACACACGTGTTCAGTATGTATCTACACATGTGTTCACCAATATAATGTAACACAAAAGAGACTAAGCGAATAGTAGGAAAACCATTATATGACATTAAAGCATAACTGCTGTGTAGAATGTTCAAACAGCCTTGATGCAGTTAACTGGGACAGCTGCATGAGTATTGAGGGATTGATCCTGCTGAGTTACCCTGCTGAGCTGCAGGGGGGGCGAAGCTGCCAAAACCACTGGAAAATAGGTTCAAACTTCTCACTCTGCCCTTACGTTACGTTTCTCATCCCAGCCCACAGCACACTACACTGTTTTTCTGAAGTTTTCCTATATCCCACTCAAATAACTTTCTACCTCTGTCTATTTAACTTCCTCTCTAATTGACAGACCATCACTCTCTGATACTGAGGAGATTTTTTTTGTTGAAGATGTTAGCATGAAAACTATGTTTATACAATCAGTAGCTCAGCTCAACACCAATATGTCATCACATGATGTATTCACTTTAAAGAATACCCCAGATAAATAATAGCTATTTTTAAATCAGAGGGATGGGGGGCGGGTTCTTCTCCCTCCAGTTCTCCTGGGTATTTCAAGTTAATGGTGCCATTTCTGTATATGTAGATTTAAGAAATGTGCACATTAACCTCAGTTTTTGCTATCAGGTATTCAATCACACCAATCTTTTAGAAGAAAAGACAGACAAAAAACAACTATTTGTCTTTGTTCTAATAGTAACAAACATGACACAGCCCCACCCAGAACAGCTGGTCAGCTTGATGGCACTCACTGAATTGTCGTAGACCATTTTCCATTCATTCCTGAGGCGAGGCATGTCACGACGCAGGCCTTTGAAACTCTCCATCTCATCCAAGCGGCAAATCTCATCCCAAGACTTCTTGGGTAGCCAGGTGCAGGGATTGGAGTGGGGGTTGTCCAGGCCCACACCACCCGTCAGAAGGAAGCGCCACTCCGCTTCATCCACCTAAGACATGAATTACTGTCATGCGGGTATTGAAGTGTTAACACATCAGCGGATGACCCAGAATTAGCGATTAAGTGATTTAAAGGTCCACCATTTGGGGGATTATTTGTGGATTAAAACTGAAAATTTAAACTACAAGATACAGATAATCTATTATAATCAAATCGCGAACAGATTGTATGTACACGTGTGCAGTGTGTTGATACTCCTACCAGCTTGTTGTGCATGAGCAGGTTAACACTGAGGATGAAGGAGAAGAGCAGCTTATCCTTCTCAAACAGTGAGCGACACACATTGATGTAAAGTGTGTAGGTAAAATGGTCTCTCAGGATCTGTAGTCTGAAGAGGATATATACACATTTCAATAATCTCATTCCAAAACAAACACAAATCACAAACTCCATCCAAAATCATGCTCTCTTAATGGTTTTGCTTTGTTTTACTAGCAAACCAAATTTTAAGTGGAGAGTTATTTTACTTTAAATGACCTGCTTAAGTGACATGTAGGAACAAGTACTTGGCTTGCATTTGTCAGCCCTGCTCACCTCTGCTCCAAGTCGTCGCTCTTGTCTGAGTTGTCGATGGAACTGATGAAGAGGTTAATAAACCAGGTGAGGGAGTATTGGTACATTGGCTCAATGTTAGCCAGGTCAGCAATGGAGAAGAACAAGATGGCTGAATGCACGGCGATAGGTGTGTAGCCCATGCGAGTCTCATCAATCTTCTGCTCTGTCACCTCTGCCACAGCCTGCTTTTCTGAGATGTCATTGGCTAGCACTTTGGAACAGGAGAGGATCTTAACAGCTGTCTCGTCCTCCAAGATGTTGCCCTCAGAGGAGGAGAGCACCTCTAGGATTTTGTCCTCAATTTCCTTCAATTGTCTGAGATAAATGCAAGGACAGTATATGAAGTCTACGGCTTCCACTTGAAGGAAGGAGACATTTTATTTGATTAGTTTAAAGCACTTGACCTGATTCAGAAGTGAGCAACTGTACCTTTTGTTCTCTGCACCCTGCAGGATGAGAGCCTGTTTCTCCTCCTCCAAGTCGGGCCTTTCCCGGGCCACTACAATGCCCAACAGCTGGTCCTGGATGCCCTCTGGAGTGATCATGAAGTTCAGAAGGGTCACCTACAGCAGAGAGGAAGAAAAACAGACAGACAGTTCAGTTTACAGACATAAATATGCAACAATAACTATGTGTGCGTTTGGGGGCGGGGGTGTCTTGTCCCACCCTTGCTCTTGGACATTGAAGTGAGGTACTTTACAGTATAGTGCTGATTACCTTAGCTTCAGAGCTGTTCTCCCCATGAACTTCCTATCCAATCAATTCCAATAACCACTCAAGCTTTGGCAAAGCAGAGGTAGGATGCATTTACATTTTTTTCCTTTCTGTGAAGTGTTGCAGCTAGAAGTGAGGGAGCGTGTCTTTTACCACAGCTTTAGTCATCCTGCTCTGCACTTATCCGGAGGTTAAAAGCCTATATCTGCTATCTACTCTCTGGCCTAATAAACGAGTGCACTTCTCCGGGGCCTAATTCCATTTCTATTGATGCTGCGGACCCACTCAGCTGGTGGTAAAGACTCAGAGCCCATACATATCGCCCGTTTGTCCTTTTCACACATACACCCTCCTCCTTTGCCTCCTTCTGTCCCCTGAGCTCCTGAATGCTTGCCCTCTTGTATTTGTAAGTATTGCATTTCAAATAGAGCTTAATGGGAATAGTGGAAGCCTCGTAGTGTACTCTACTCTAGGCAAAAAATACTTCAGCAAAAAAGAAAAAAAAAAGAAAGACTGAGCCAGTTGTGAAAAATGAGTTGAATCTATCTAATAGCTGCCCATAAAGAGTGAAAAGGGCCGCTGCAAATAGATGCTTGAAATGTGATCTTCAGTAATGCTTTCCAACCCCTTGCCTCTGTATAATGCAATTTCCCCTTAATGCTCCTTTTCTTGGTTTTTTTTTGAGAATGTATTCCATTGGGGAGGTGGTATCAGAGAACCATGATTCACTGTTTGCTGGGGTATAAATGTGCCACTATTGGACTGGTATGATGCATTAAGTGGGAAATGACAAGCAAAGGTAAGGCTCGTATTTCTTTAGGTTAAAAAAGTTTCAAAGTTACAGTAAAAAAGAAAAATATATAAAATCATTTCCATGAATTCAAATTTCAAAATAAACAAGACTAACTGTCTATGCACATGCCAGAAGCTCTTCAAGGATGATCTTCAGCACAGAGGTGCATTGAGCTAAATACTAAATGTGTGGCTTATTAGAGCTAAAAATAATGTAATGTAATGCAGTGGTCCCCAACCTTTTTATCATTGCGGACCGCTCAACGCTTGACAATTTTCCCGTGGACCGGGGTGGGGGGGTGGGGGGGTTGTTGTTGTAACAATAGTAAACGTGACTCCACAGTGTGCTCGCATGCAAGCACCGACATGTAACCGAGAGGATCCGGTCGTTTTTCAAAATAAAAGATTTTTCAAAATAAAAGATTGTTCAGACTCAGATAATAAATAAATCGGAAATGATTAATTATTTCTTGTGCGGTGTGAACTGTATGATGGAAAGTCAGCTCTATCATTTGGCTTGAAAACAATCACACAGACTCACAAAACAAACTAAGTTGACTGCTGCCATTAGGTGTAATGAAAACAACATTTTAAAGGCAGAGGAATGCAGATGTCTGCGTTGGCCTTTAATCTATTACTCCGTTTTGGTAGCAGCTCTGTGGTGGAAACTACATCCATCCTTAGCTGTGACGGGGTTGAAGGATACCAGCTCTATCTGCATGGATGGGAATGGTAGAGGGGGCATGGAGGATTGCATAGGGCTCATTACCACAACAATGACACCTGCTGCAAACAGCAGCGGCATGTGGCTACTGTCAGGAAATGCTCTGATTACACGACGTGTGCTTTGACAGCCTTGTTGACCTCTTGGCAAACTGTAGCAAGCTTATCATTTAGCAAATAATCTTAAATGGTACCATTTGAATACAGCAAGCAATGCTTCCAGGATTGTTATTTGTATTAGAATCCTTGAATTTTCCAAGCTAACAAAATGTGCTTCCACATTTGAACCAAGTGACAGTGTGCTGGGATGCTAAAAAATGTAGCAGTGTCTGAGGCAGTGTCCCACCACAGTACCTTGACAGAGGTCTCAGGCAGGTAGTGCGGGTTGCGTAGCTTGGTCGTGATGTAGAAACGAAAGTCAGGAGCATATTCGATGGTGGAGTCTCCCAGGCGGATACACAAGGCACCCCCCTGTTTAAAGGTCTGTCTCAGCAGCAGAGGCTCCAGGATAGGGTCCAGCTCCTCACCAACATTCTCCAGCAGCACTGAAAGAAAACGTTAAATTGTTAGCAATATTTACCATCAAGTAAAGGGCTACTCTTTTCAGGACAATTCAGATTCTACCTCCTCAAAGCTAAGCCATCAGCCCAAATGTGAACATTTTCAACACAAAGCATTTTACCCACATCACATAAATCTTAGCATTACTGCACTGGGTACTTGTCTCTTTTAGATCACAATTAAAAGTATTATGAATAGGTGACATGGGCCCATATTGTACAGCATTGAATCATATGCACTTTATATCCTAAAAGACCATTTTGGGTCTTTTGCTATAGGGTCCTTTGCAGAGTCCAGGTTAATAATCTGCTGTGCTGGTTCCTAAAGCCTTAACAGCCCTCCATTTTGCATCAGGTTAGCCAATAATGTATTTACACAATGGCTTTTCTCAGGAATAATAGAAATTCCTGTTCTTGCCTCTGGAAAGCACCTTCCAAGTGCTTGCTTTTAAAGTTCTCTATGAATTAAAAACTAGTTATTAATATTTCTTTACTAGATTGCAGGAGAACTTTCCCAGTGATGAAAGATCATACTCCACCTAGACACTAATAATAGCTGTAATAAAAGTAAAAACAAGCATGCTGCACCTATTGCTGCTACATACTGTGCAGTACATTGCTGTGATATTAAAAAGGCTACAAGCACTGAACCCTCAGCTCTTTTCTGCTCCTTGCAAGAATCACTCAACAATGAACTTTGTTTGCAGCCAAGAAAGTCTGTGACCATGTGCATGTGCAATATTGCAAAAATCAGTGAAGCAAGTAAAACATCAACAGTTACAAATGCTTTATTCTCATGACATCATTATTAATGTGATTTCACATTAAGTATGATAATGCTATTCTTGTGTTTAGGACATTAACACATCTATAATTGACAGTATGCCTTGAGGAGGTAACTAAGTTTTTATACAGTATTCAGTGTCACTGACAGCTGATAAAACTTTCTCTCTCAAGATAGGGAACCAAATCAGGTCAGCCTTCTCCACATTGCTTTGCAGTACCATATTGTCCTGATGTTTCAAACCAATACTGCTAACATTTCAGTAGATTAAACAGTTCTTTGTGTCATATAATAAACATAAGCCTAGCCCAGCAAGGGATTTGGCAGGGAAACATTAGTTCAGCCATGCAACAATAAAGAATACTAGCTCATAATTGGTATTATAGGCTTCAGTACAAACAGTTAAAAAACTGTGAAGTAAGAAACCCGGGCTGGGAGGGTGGAACTGTAGCCTCTAGGGACTATTGGGCACCCTGCAATGACAAGATACTCTCTGAGCTGTTAGCCTTGCCAGTAAGCAAAGACCCAGTGGCTGGCTGAGATGGGTCGTTATTTAGATGTCTTTTTAATGGCTGTATAGCTTTTTCTGTCTGTTTCTTACTATAACTCTTATCTTGCTGATCCCTCTCATACCCCTGAAAATCCTATGAGATGATGAAGTTTGCCCACCTCCTCCTATGCACATGTCAAAGGGTCCTTGGGCAACACACAGAACCCAAAACTGCTCCATTGGTGTGAGCAACAGAATAAATAACTGCAGCCACTTAAAAGTATGAGTAAAGATACACTGGGAAAAATAACATAAAACATAATCGCGTCTGCCTACACGTGTCTTATGACCCTGACACTGGGCAGGAAAATGTATGTGCAGAAAACATGACTGATTTCCCCTGAGCTTTTGTATGATTTTCAGCAGTTTGACATAATAATGGTATAGTGGGCCTAAATAAAGGTTCACTGAAACATCTCACTCAGAAATATCGCTTCTATGAATTCTCCCATCACAGAACAGAGAACAAAGGAGACAAACAGTCCTTGTCATTATTAATCATTGTGGTAAAGAGAGACCTCACCAGGCACATACAGGAACTGCAACAGTGTGGGTGAGGCACAACCCCACACAAACACACACACACACACACACACACACACACACACACACACACACACACACACACAAACAGACCAGACAGCAGAGGCATCAAACCAGAGAAACACTTTTCACTTACCTGGCGTGCCAAACTGAATGCAGTTCTCCAGAGTGCGTACAAAGTCAGCATCACTCAGTTTAATGATATGCAGAGTATTGACCTTCTCCATGTTTTTCACCCACTTGTTGGCCTGGCCCTGGGGATCAATCATCAGAGGCCACCTCCTGGCGTTACTACAAGCATACACAGTAGTGGGTGATCAAATAGTGCTGGCTTGTCAGACTGAGAGATCCTGTAACTGTTAACCACAAGATATCACAGCAGTAGGGGGGGAGGCTGGAGGACAAGAATTGTAGAGAGATGTAGAGAGAAGCTTGGGGGTGAACATTTACTCTGAGCACAGTTAGACAGCTCACAGTAGGGTAGCTCACCATGGGCCATAGTATTGTGATTAAAAAGCAATGTTTCTGCCTCATTTACACAAACAAGCAGATGTCTTGTGATATTACTGTTTTAAAACACTTTAAGGTTGAATCAGAGAACTTGGACTTCTGGGAAAGCTTACAGTTCTGTCGCACAGTGGTTGTAAAACAGATTTGTTAGGGACAATTGAATACTGATCCTCTGAATAGTTGCAACCCAGGTATATGAGCTGTCAAAAACACACAACTGTACTCTGTCAAAACACTGGAATCTGTTCCTTAAAGTAATGGTAAAAAGCAGAATTAAAAATAAAGAGCAGTAAGCAGTTTTACAGAAAGTATTCATACTAAGAATAGGCGATGGTGCTTTTAGGTATAAAAAAAGGTCCATTCAGCAACAATTTATGGGAATACCATGCCTATAAAATGCGAAAAAGGAAAAATGTATTTGAAACAGTCACATAGAATTTGCAAATGCAATCAAATGCTCATAGTTTCAGTTTGTGTTCAAGTCATTATGTTTTGAAATTTTGAGACTGTGCAAATCTTGCCCAGATTTTTCTGAACAACAACTGAAGTACAGCTTTATCAGGCACTGCACTGTACAGCTTTACTGTATGGGAAAATACACATTTTGTACCAACACTGGCCGTCAACATATGCTTAATTTTAAATGACTTTGATCAGGAGCAGCAAAAAGAGCTGCTTGAGACATCCACAGTTGCTGCATCAAACTGATGATGATAATAGAGTGCTGAGCAGTAAGGAAATATTGCTTTCTCTAAAAAGCTTTAATGTCAGTTTAAAGTGTGTCCTCAATACTTACGAAATGATGATACCGTTGTCTATGGAGAAGCTGTCTGACGGCAGCCCAGCGATGGTCCATGCACGAATCTTTACTGGATCACCCAGAGAATTCATCAAGGACATGTTGGGGGAGCACGGGATCTCTCTGCTCTTACAAAGATTCATCCACTCCTCTGTTTGATCCTGGAGAGGAGTGCATTTTTACTTCATAATGGCATATTATCGTGAACAATTTAGATATACACATATATTAAGTGAGGTGAGACCATAAAAAAATCAGAACTAAGGCATATGTAGATTATTTAACTTAAAGAGTGTAATTTTGAGACTTGCATAACTGTTCACATGCATTCAGACACAATTATATACTTGTATAACAAAAATAGCACATTCACTCTCCTCCATTCTGTTTTCAAGCATCAAAATACCCTCCATCTACGAAAGTACAAAAGATGACCTTTAAACACCAGCTTAGACTTGGAGACCTGTAAGGCTCAGAAAAAGTAAGAAGTGAAATGTATTGGTGCCTCCAAATTGGAGTGTTTACTTTCCACTAAACTGCTCTCAAGCATTTGGCTTTTATAGGTCTGAAGTGCAGTTCTGGGATTTACATAGGTCCCACTGTGCTTAATAGAAACAAATCTTTAGATTCACAATTAATGAAAATGTTAACTGCAACTGTACCAGTTACATCTCAGAGTATGATAGACTAAGTATAAAATAAAACTCTAAACAAAGAGTTTGTACAAATAAAGGTAGACGATTCAGTGCTGTGCCAAGTCATATTCTCTAATAGTGATAGCAAAATCAAGTACCTCAAAAATCTCTGTAGCTGCAGAGCTGTACATGCCGTAAGTAATTTGTTGATATCCACCTCCACATATACACTACCTCCTCAGCTTACCTGTCTGTAGCTGGAGGTGAAGGCTCCCAGGTAAGCTACTATGGCCGCTGAGATAAGAATGTCCCCCGTCAGGTTATTGTAGAGCTTTCCAAGATTGAAGGCCATTTCACTCCAGCGCGTCTTCTCTCCACCCAGGCCACCAATAAGCTGCTCAGCCCGCTCCAGCTTCTTACTGCACAGATCCACCTGGAGGAAAAAATTGGAAAAGGACAGCAAAAGTGTGTTTTCCCATGTTAAAGAACAGAATGGAGGTTTTGGCAGCAAGAGGAAGCTTGTATAAGTCACTTGTATAGTCATGGGCATTGATCAGCTGTTGGTTCTGAATGGGTTTTTGTATTAGATTAGATTTTATATTTTCTGTAGTTAAACATTTAACTGTTTTTTTTTCTTTACATGCCTAGATAGCCACACATACCTATTGATCCATCTGAAAAGTCTTATTTATGTTAAATAATGACTGAGACGAATAATAAAATCACACAAACAGACAAGACCACACAAACCTGATTCTCCAGATCAGTCTTCTTGTTTTTGTTAGCTTCCAAAGTCTCCTGAAGCTTAGCAAGTTTATCTTGGACTTCTTTGAGGGCAGTCTGCTTTTTCTGGAGGCTCTCCATGGCCACCTTCAGCTCACCCTCAGCCTGTGCCAGTTTTTCCTTCTTTGGAGCCACCACCTTCGCCACTCTGAAGGACACATTAAGCATTTCATTCAGGAAGATGATATAATGAGTAAATATTCACAACACAAGGAAGATTCAGACACTGCAGATTCTTGAATGGGTTGGATGTAGTAAGAAAGAAGTGAAATGAGCACCATGATCATCATGACAACATTGTTGAAATACTGTAGAAACTCAGTATATCCACAGGCATCAATACTGAGTGGAAATGAACAAAAACAATTATTGAAAAACAAATGAAAAAGAAACATTAATTTGTGTGAAATTCTCTGTTACATGCATGTAGTACTGGCCAGTTGTTACATTTATACCTGTTTTAACTGATCACACTCTGTAACTCCATGATGACTTTTTATATAACTCATAGCGTAGGATATTGTGTGATGACATTTATGAGGTGTGATGATATTAGTATGCTTATAGCAGCTGACTGTTTACTAGCAGCTTTATTGTGCGGGGGCTGAAAAACAGTACAACTGTAAGCAGGGAAAAAAAGATTTTGTCAGCATATGCTGGGTATTTATATCACCCCTTTAGCCTCTATAAATGTGGGAAACATTTACTGTTTGTCAGAACAATAATGATGCAAACATTTCCCTTTAAATAATCTATGCCTTGATTCGGCTTGTTATATTAATCACTTGGCACATGCATGGTACACTTGCACCAGGGAAACGATTATTCCTTTGACGTTACCAGCAACCAGGCTTCATGTTACTCACTTAGACAGATGAAAAGCTCTCTCGAGCTTTGTGAGTATGCATCCATTTTAATAAAAGAGAAATAGAAGGAACATTACTTACTTGTCATACTTGTCCATGGCACAGACCCACTTACACATGCCTTCAGCTGCAGTGGATGCAGTTCGAATTTTCTCTGGTACAAAGTCTGGGTTGGTAATGTACTTGTTGCGGATAATGGTGATGAGATTTGGTGGGATGTTGTCCTTGTCATAATCATGGAGACTTTGGAGAAACTTCATGTCTCCAAGGAGCTTTTTGGCCGGGCCCCAAAAGTCCTCAACTTTTTTACCGGAGCCTGACGGGTCAGGCACACGATCTGGCTTGACGCCTTTGAGAATACAAATAGCTTCCATGACCAGTTTGACAGCTGTGGGTGGGCTTTTCATGGATTTCACCACTGTGATATCCTGTAAATCAAAAGAACCACATCTATAGGTCTGCCCTCTTCACTTCATTCTATTCCAGTACACCTGGCATAAGGGCACTATCGTTAATAAAAACAACATATTGCTCCTTGTACCTGAGTGGTAAGGGTATTCAGTGCAGCCAGGGCTGATTCCAGGATAGGCATAGCTTCAGCCAGGTCAGCATCACACTCATCCTTGATGGCCTTGGCTGCCATGGCTTGATCGTTGGCCACTGCCTCATCTACTTTCACCACCTTCTCTGTCTCAGCCACTTCCACAGATTCGTGTTCAATCACCACCATCATCTCATCTACCTCCTTGCTAGCCACAAGTAGTTGTGGCTGTAGAGCCTCCAGTTCCACTTGCATAGTGGCCACCTGGTCTGCTGCTGACTGCAGCTTCTCAAGGCCCACCTCATAGCGCCGTTTCATCTCCATCACCTCACTACGCAGAAAGAGAGAGAGAGAGAGAAAGGGAGAGGTAAATACATTCTAGGTATAGACATTTAGATTTGTCTTATGCTGACTTGTCAAGTATTTTCAAGTCAAGTATATCATGGTTAAAGAAAACTTGATCTATAATTTGACTTATTTAAAGCAGCATCTGAAGTCATAAAACTAATAAATAAATAACAGTTCAAATCACAATGTATGGATACAGTAGACCTTAAAACTTGATCTTACGTTCTTTTGGTCTTCAGCAGAGCCTTGAAGGTGGAAATGAGCTCCAGGTATGAGGTTGGGGTGACATAGTTGTGGCGCTGCAACTCAGACAAAAAGCGAACCGACAGCTCTATGGTTGACGTGTGGAAGCTCTTGCACATGTTGATGCAGCCTTCTCTGGATTCATCAGTCATCTCAATGTCCTCCAGGAAGCGACAGGCTACCGCTTGCAGGGCATCCTCAGGCCAGGTCTAATAAGGAAGGAAATATACTGTACTGCCACTGTGCTGCCATACGAGTGCTATAATTTAATCTTAAACTACAGTTCTCTGGTAATGTCATCAGTTATCACTGAAGGAGGCCCAAACACTTTGGCTGAGATTCATCATACATTTTACATATTTTGGCAATTGGCATATCCTCCCGCTGTGATGATGCACTAACATTGTGCTTATATTTTAATTAGTGCAGCCAACAGCAAACCAGAACTCATACACTCAACACACACCTGGAACCAATTAATGGTGCAGCAGTTAATGAGGGCGGGGAAACGTCTCAAACGGTTCCTAAACGCATCTCCGATGGGACTCATGGCCAACACCACATGCAGCTGTGTGCGACAGCGTTCCACAAACATATTGAAAAGGGACAAGGGGCTGCCATCCGTCTGCTTTTCACGATCACGTTGCCGGTCCAACACACGCATGCGCTCGCAGATTTCCTGCTTCTCGTCAACTGCAAACAGGTTAGGCACCTGGATACAAGCACAAGATAACAGAACAGTCTGTGTTTGGGTAATGGCTTTGTAAAACAGAACACCTCTACTCTACTGCATTTGTCTACTGCGTATTTGTCAATTACTCATCCATCTTTCAATCTATCTACACATCCATACTTTCTTTCTCCTTACTAGCCCTTCATTCATGTTATTTATACCTCAGTTCATCCATCAGTCTATATTTATTCCTTCCAACCACTTTACCTCACCAGTGTTGAGCAGATTGCCAATGTCCTCCAGGAATGACTCCATTTTAATTTGAGTGTCTGTGAAGAGGAAAACGCCGTGAGCTTCGCCCTGTGTGGACTTCCTCATGATGAGCTTCAGGTCATCGTGCCATTCAGTGGTTCCGTAGGTCTTGGAAATTTCCACCTGGAAAAGTTCTGCCTCTGCCATGTGGGCAGCCAGTCGAGTGAGGGACTGACGCCCACTTCCGCCCACACCCACCAGCAGGGCGTGGCCACTCGGCTGCTTGAGGATGCGGGAAATGCGGCACACGTGTTCGATAGCAAAACGGAAGAGCACCAGGTTCATGGGCGCCTTGCTGATGTTGTTGAACTCCTCCAGGTGCGACTCCACCACCTGTCGGAGCTGGTCAAGGTTGTGCACCTCGCGATAGTTGCGGTCATCACCCTTGGGGTCATGGAAGTCGCAGAACATGAGGCTGCGCAGGTCATCCTCAGTGACCTTTCCATCATGGTCCTGGTCCAGATGCTGGAAGAGTTGATGGAAGTTTTCCTTCATGTAACTCTGAGACACCACCTGTAGATGGCTGACAAGCCAGGACCGATCTGTGTCTTGAACCAGCCGATCATAGTATACTCTCAGGACCTAAAGATCAGCACAACATATAAAGAGTGAGCGTGAAAACAGATTAAGCAATAGAGAGCAGGAACACAGGAAGTTCCAAAGAAATACGATATTTAATAGGCAGGGGTTAGCTTGCATTTCCTGTTTCAGTATTTTCATAATATTTCCTTTCAACTCCATTCTTAGGTTACTTTAGGTACATAGCTGTCAGGTGTTTCCCACTGTTTGTTGTGTGCAACATTACCTCATGCACCCAGAGCCGTTTGATGATAGATGGTTCATCTGCAGTCTCTGGCCGTGACAGGCAGATGCCCTGAATGACCCGGGAGACATCACGCAGATTGAACAAATAATGTGACTTTGTGGGGGTTGGTAGAAGGTTTTTTGTGGCCTCTTGGTACACTGACATTGTACTATTAACGACCTGAGATGTCAGAGCTGCAAATGGCTTGGGGAAGGAAAACCTGTTGATGAAATGGTTGATTCATCATTCAGAGTCCATTAAGATTATTTCTTAAAGTTTAGTAAAACAGTTGAATGTTTAATTATTCATTGTATTATTGCAACATTTAACACTCCCTATTTCCATTATTAGCATTAGAAACAGATTTCTAAATTTAAAAAAGTTGTCAGTATGTTGTCTATGTACATCAATTGCAATTTTAAAATGCAAGTGATACTTCTGTTTGTAGGAGTGGTTGGGTAGATTTGAAACCTATCCAACAGATTTGATTGCTTTAGTTCTTGTGGTCTCTGAGGTAAACACTGTAGCAGTGACATATAAGAGCAGGCATGAAAATGGCTCAGGGGTCAAAAAGGTGAGAGAAGTGCGTGAGCGCAGCGCGGTGCGGCGGGGGGTAGTGCGTGTACACTATGAAGCAAAATATTCAGCGCTTTGTCCACCAACACTCTGTTTCAGTCTTCTGTAGGAGGCACTACAA
>JBAJHX010000043.1:19484725-19495224 GCA_037176925.1 Amniataba percoides | reverse complement strand
TATATATATGTATGTATATATGCAGACACACACACACACACACACACACACACACATATATACATATATATATATACACACACACACATACATACATACATATATATATTTACACACACACACAAGGACCTCATGTGACAGCTTGGGGGCATGTCTTTACAAGGGAGGGGGCTTTCAGTTTTGTTTGTACCTTATGCACATGCATACACACTCGCATACAGGCGGTGTCATTCCCCTTCGTGCTGATGGCGGGAAAGGCACCAGGCAACAGAAAAGAGATTCATGTTCTCAAAATTATGGTTGATAAAACTGGCTAGAGATGGTGCATCATTCTTACCTCACGTGTCTTTCTGATAAACACAAAATATCATCAATAAAATAATACACTGCAGGCGACTCACTGTAATGTAAACACTCTTGCCAGTGCCAGTGGGGCCAATGAAAATAGTGGGCTTCTGGTGCGTGACAAGGAGCTCCATCAGTGCCATGTAGCATACTGTGTTCTCAGTGGGCACAATGATCTCATTGAACTGCATGTCTTTGCATATGGAGGGAGAAGTTTTTAGCTCCTCTGTCCACAGCTCCCACCTGCCTGGACCCTGCGGAGAAAATCGAAAAAAGAGAGAAAGGGTTGCATCTGAGATGGCCACTGTGCTCCACTGGACATTGAATACATACTACGTGGTCTTTGACTGCAGATCAGCCTACAAAATATCAACAGTTTAGATACATATTATGTAAAGGCATCTGAGGCTAAATATGGTATCAACAATGGTCTTTTGTTATCTTGTGTATTCAGACTTCTTTCTGATTCTTCATTCAGATTTTTGCCAATATGAAAATTTCCTTTCACAAATATCATAGCCAAATTGTCTTGTACAATATATAACCTTAATAATTAAATATATATAATTAAATCAAATATAATGCAAAATAACTGCAGAAATGATAGCATATAATAGTTTTCTGTCAACAACTTTTTCATAACAGATTTCAAAGAGGACTGTATTTTTTTCTTTGGGTCTTTGCTTTGTTCATAATCCTTCATCGTAGGCAGATGGAGCCACATAACAGAGACTGAAGAATGACACTTTTCTGCTATATATGTATAAATGAGGATACAAATATGACAGTAAGACAAAAATAAGTGTCCTAAAAGAAATATTTAATACATGTATGTCACTTTAATCTTCTAATCTACAACTACGACTAGTACTATTATTACTCTTTATGTGTAAATCATAACTAAAATACTCCTGTTTTTGTATAAACAGATCACAAAGTCTCAAATTTAATTGTCTTTTTGAAACATCAGTCCAAGAAATGCAGCAAAGTGCCCACGAGATGCACAATTAACAGAAGCAGTTCTACCTCCTTGATAAAGCGATACTGGTAGACTGTTCCCTCAGTGGGCAGGGGCACTGTGAGCTCTTTAGTTGGGGCCTCCACATTGGCCAGGATGCCGTGGCAGGCCCGAGTCTCCTCACTTAAAGGACCCTTCAGTACCTCCCTTACCACACCATCAAACTTAACCCGGCTAGGATCATCACAGCTGGCACCGACTGACCACACCAGGCAGAACACAAAGATGCCCTGTGTAAACGGAAAAGACAACCGTCACTGCTTTTTTCACTGCTGAATCATATTCATTTCTACAGATCATGTGTGTCAATTGGTCTTGTTGCATGAGACAGACATTTACTGTACAGTTGGATGTCTATATATGGGACTTGACTCAGGTAACTATATCAAATGAGTGGAAGTCGCACATGTAACATGTGGTAACATTATATACTATATCATATCATAAAATGCATTTTTGTTTCATCATATTTATATTACTTACCATAACCCACAAAATGAAAAAATCCCATTTTTTTCAACTACATACTACCACACTGTAATACCCCAAATATCACAAATCTCTGTGCAGAGTTGGGGTGTGCAGTTCAAAATCTTGTTAGGCAAACAATTACAGAAATTGATTCAATTGTACAGCAACCGTCTAAATGCCTCTACCAGAGTACAAATGCCAGAATCCACAGAGAGGAGATGCCTTTGTTGGAAAAAAACAGCAGGAATACTGTAGGAATTGCAAATGGCCTATCATGAAGCTTAGCAGCCTCATGATAGCTCCTGCTGTTAAAAGGCTGATTAATTCAACACTTTGATAATGATTGGCTGAGAAACATGGGAGATAGTTGAAAGCATTCATCAGTATTGAGTGCCACAGGGGGATAATAGCAGTGCTTTCAAAAGAAAAAAAATCTGTTGGAGCGAATGCAGGGGGCAGAAGGAAGGGCTCATCTGCAGTGAAAACTTTTTCACTCTTTGTGAGCCTGTATGGAGGGAGCAGCCTTATTGGGATAAAATATGTAAAATGGAAAAGGCAGGCGGCTTGGTGTAAACTGGATCTGAATTTACTAATAAAAAAGAGGTTTTTGGATGTGTCTGTTTTCAGTTTCAACTTGAGCTGTGATCTTATTGTTTTGTACGAATGTAGAAGAACATCTGAAATAGAATGCGTCCTATACTGCCTTTCAAATATTCGTTCTTTACACCAGAGTTTGAAATAGCTGTCAGTTTCGTTTTACAGCTATTTTCAGGGTCAAAATGACAATTGCATAAGGGTGTAACAGTCTTTGGGGACGCTGTTAGTAAATTCACACAATTTGAAAACTGGTGAGAAAGAAACATATGTGTACTGTAGGAAATGTGCCCTTCTTCATATTCTATATTAGTTCAAATTGGTGTCATTGGTCTGTCAGCATGTTGTCATGATGCCAGTGTTCCCTGTAGTTCTGCAGTGTCTGGCTCCATTGCCTCTTGTCAGTCCTCATCATGAGAGAGAACTGTCTTCTTTCACTGACTGCTTATATTTTCGCTGTTCAGCCTAGCAAACTAGTGGTTTTACCCATTTAGTCAGTTTCAGTTTCTCTCTTTACATATGCCTTTCTTTCCCCCATCCCCACCATGTAATTCTGCTTCCTCAAGCAAAACCCCAGTCATACAACATCAATGCAAGGCTAAACAAAACTTGACAGCACCAGTTTTTCTTTTTTTTTGTTGTTTTTTTTGCAAAAACATTCTTGATTTGTATTCTAAGCATATAACAAGATAATAGTTTATTTAGATTCACAGTGACATGAAAACGGTTGGCTACTTGTTTTATTTGTCCCACTTAATTAGAGTACAAAGATCACTAATTATTTCTTTTCACCCAAATATAGAGCATGCATGGTACAGAGCTGTTGTCTTTCCAGTGGGTTCATGTGCAACTTTTTAAGAGAGGATCACCTTGTTTGTTGTCTTTTCATTACTGTATCGTGTACTATTTTAGTATAAAATGCTGTAAGTTCAAGCAAATATTTCTTATATCTTAACAAAGGGTATGGTTATGTTGAGACTAGTGGGAGCGGGAAGAGGTTATTGATTGCTTGTAGACTGTGAAACTGTCTGTAAGGTTGTGAGACTACAGTAACTAAATAATGCTGTTGAACTCCCATAATGGATGTTTTATGATACAGTAACCACTAATATACAGTAGCCACTAAGGGGTTTAAATATTCACTTGATATCTTATTGTTGTTAATAATACAATAATAATACAGTAATTAGTAGTAGTAGCAGTGTTTGTACTGGGTGCATACACAAACCTCCAGCCAGGAGCAAACATCTTTTTCACTCATGCTCTTCATTTTTGCTTCGTCATGAAACTCATCCATCATACAGTCCATCAGATTCATCAGGGACTTGACTAGATTGGTGTCAGAGGTAGGAGACAGCTCCTGAAATCAAACAAAAAAGGACCCCAACACCAATTGAAACTTAAAAAAAGTGACTATTCTAAAACCCTAAAAACGTGCCTCTAAAATATGCAGGATATTTATTCATTTTTATAATGAGGAATTGAAGTAAAATCCTGATGGAGATGCAAAATGAAAATTTAATTTGCAAACCACTTCCAAAAAATGAATTGTATTTCCTGAGGATAGCTCAGCACCTTGGTGGCCTTTCGAATGAGCTGAAGGCAGACTGGCAGCATGCGGTCAAAAAGGGCAGTGATGAGGTCTTTGTGTACCGAAGTGACTGTGTCAGGGAGGGTATTGAGCCAGGACAGCATAAGCGGCTGCCAGCCAAGCATATGAGGCTCCATGTAGATCATCCCACAGCGAGACACCTGTCACAAACACATATCATATATCAACACATAAGCATGCATCCAAACTACAACAAACAATATATGTATAAGAATCTCATTTTTAAAGTGGTATGTGACCTTTAACTAGAACTCCACTGGTGTGGTGGTCTTAATTTGACTGGACATTGTAACATTTCTGAAGTTAATCCATAGCTACATCATAGTAACATCATATCCTGTACACTGGTAAATACAGTAAAAAGTATGTGCCCCATATGTGATACCATGTTTAATGAATACCTGATTACAATATTACAGCCTTTTCTTAAAGATGAGCTTTTTAATGAGATCCCATAGCTCAGTCCCACCCAAGGACTAGCTTCAGAAAGGAGCACAGGTAAAATTAGAAGAAAAGAGGAAAGATAGGTGAAAACATAATGTATGAGCTGTAGCTAAGAGACATGCAGATATGATAGGAAAGAAAAAGAACAAAGACGAGTGTGGTTTTCAAGATGTACATAGAAAGAGAAAAATAACTTTCATAGACAAAAAGAGAGGAAGAAATGAAGAAAAATAGGGAAGGATAGATCAGCAGTGCACAAAAGGGACCCTGCACAAAGTGGGGGGAGTTCACTCTGATCACAAAATGTTGATGTCTTTGCATTCAGCCCGATGAAAGGAACAGCTGCCAGGCTACAGAGAATCAAAAGTACAAGTCTGTTTAATAAAAAAGTAGAGCCAGGGAGATGCAAAGGTATTCTCTCAAGGCATCTATGTAATGCAATGAAGAGTTTTTCAGCGTCACTGTTACTGCCTCACAACAAAGAACCCGTAGGAAAGGAACAATTAAAAAGCTTTTGTATGTACGAAAGATCTATACATGGCTTGCAGTGCTTTTAAAAGGAGCAGAGAGGTGCCTCACCTCTGTTATCCCTCTGCTTTGCAAAGTTTGGTGATTGACTGCATTTATGTAAGAGTCTCTGCACCTTTGAAAAACCTGCAAAAATACCTGGGAGGGTAGAATGAACATCCTATTCTCCTGGTAAATGTTGTGACTGGCTAGTAAAAAGAAGTAGCTGGTGGTGACACTGCAAGTTTAGCAAGTATCTGTCCATGCTGTTCCAAAGCCGACAGTAGAGGTAGGTTCAATTAAGTTTCAAAAATAGTGTTTATTTCTGGTAATGTGCATGTTAAAATGCAAAAGGGTATGAAATGAGAAAGAATTTTCACATGCTTGGGACAAGAAGTCCCAGAATGGTCAAATAAATTAAGATGTTTCAGTAGTCAGGTAAAAATACTAACTGACTTCCAGAGTTCATTCTCAGCCATGAGCACCTAAACTAGGCCTTGACTATGCAAAGAATATGTTCTGCATAAAGCCACATATATGTTGTATATTTGTTGCTTTTTGACACCATTTGGGTAGATGACAGGGCATTGAAGCGGACAGCAGTAGAGCATGGCCACTGAGATGAATACTATAGTGTGTGTAACAGAGACATTAAGGGCATTATGGGTAAAAGCCTTTGCGTAACTGGAATGATGAAAAAATGACATGGGTGAGGTATCGAATATGTTGAATATGAATATTTTGAGAACCAGTGCAGCTCAGTGTTATAAGAACAAAACTGCCTTCAATGCACAAAATGGTATGTTTATAAACGAAAAGGAGAAGGAATCCCTCTTTAATCCAAATAAAGGTGTTCTTACTGTGGCTGGCGATGCCACCTCCAGGTCCATGGGCTCAAAGATGAGGCTCATTTGCGGTGACATCTGAATGATCTCGCCGCTCATCAGACACAGCTTCTTGTTGTCGTCGAGTACCGTGTTCATGTTCTCAATCCACACTGCATCCACTGGGCCGTCAAAGATAAGCCATTTTCTGTCTGGGCTCTGAGAGAAGGAAGTAACAGGATCGTTTACACCATGAAGAAACATTTTCAGCGCAATATGTAGCACAATAACATGCATTTGTCAAAAGAAACATCGCAAACAGTCATCAATATTATCCTCAATGGTGTTTATCTTCTTAATTTTATGCAAGTAACTCAAAGATTAAGTGCTACAGTAATGATATGGCTAATATAGCTGAAGTAGACCCATGAACAATGGTGTAATGCTTAATATTGAGGCACAAACAGACACATAGGAAGTCAGACCAATAGAGAGACAGATAAAGACTTAGACTTTTAAAACCTGGGGGAGGCTTTTATAAATCATGGAATGACTAGGTAAACCTACCTCTGAATGTATTAAATATTCTTGAGCTTTAAAGTTTAGAAGAAGAGCTTAAAAGTGCACAAAAAGAACTTGCGTTCTAGCACTTGGTTTATAAAGACAGCGCCTGTATCCTTTAATCATATGCACACACTGTTTTCATTTCTTTCCCTCTAACAGAAATCTCTGTGTACACTTTCAAGGTCACAGAAAACTCCTGAGCATTATAATCCCAGCAAAGATTGTTTGCTAAATGAATAAAATTAACACCTACGCTGTCATAATGGAGGTTGACAACAAGCGTCAATTCTCCAGTTAAATGGGCTGGCAAGGGCTGTGCTTTAAATTGATTTGTTGAAATATGGAGATGCCTGGGCTGGGGCCATCTGGTGCTCGAGATGGAAGTGAGTATGCTGTAATGTAATGATCTGACACAGAGTGTTGGCACAGAAAAAAAATTACATTGTGTATGCAGAGAGTTTAATACACTACACTGCTGCTGACTCCAGATTAACACACAAAAATTAGTTTAGTAAAATACAATGCAGGAAAGAGAAAGAAAGAAAACAAAGAAAGACTTTTGCTCAGGGAGGAAAATGACTTTTTTGAAATTGAATTAAAACAAGTCGTGTTCTCATTTTCTATTTTCATTGCATCAGTATGTATTGCCTCAGTTGTCATAAGCACTCCTCAGACTCCTTATTCATTGACAAAAAACAATTTGTACACTGACAACTTTATACACAAAGACAATTTTTAAAATGACAAGTTCATTTGGAAACAATTTGAGGAAAGGTCGAACAAATGATTTTCTATTATGACATGCCTCTCCTGCCATCTGTAAATCGACTGCCATGTGTGTCTAGAGTGTGCACGCATGAATGAAAGAGAGTTATTAAAGATCTAAATTTAACCAGACAGCAAAATGTTCCTTTTGTTTATCCTGTCAACGCAGCCTCTCTTTCTACCGGCTTGAAATTAATTGGAATGTCATGCCTATTGTACAATGATCCATCCTAAACTCGTAGACTGAGTAGACAATAATGCATCTAAACTCATCTTCTGGCTGCACAGCTCCCCCATAACATGAAACATCTTGATATGCTGCACCTCTGACCAAATACAAATGTTCCATAGGTGCAACGTGTTTTTCAGATTTTAACCCAGGAAACACATTAGTTTAATAGCATAATTCTACATTTCTACAGTTGTCAGTGCTGTCTTACAATTAGGGAGTCTGAATATCTATTTTTTATCAGGCAAAACAGTCACGTACACAGCACAGCACAAAGTAGCTGAGACAGAGATATATGGTAACTCTTTTTGTCCTAACTTGTGACACGAACTACCTTCAAATGACTGTTTCTATAGCAACAGCAGCCCTCTGTGATCTATGCTAATATTATGTGTCTGTTAAGATGTCATTACTTTAACATAATTTGACTAGTCAGGGTAATTTATGTAAAATTTGTCAAGATTTGAGTAGGACATGAGACATGTACATTGTTAAGACGGGGATAAACAAGTACTACCTCTGTAACTAATTCAGTCACATAGCAACAAGTAAACTGAGCATTGAGCTGAGCAAGAAAAGTCATCTGCCACCTCTTCTGGAAAATCAAACCAGTGGAACAGTTACATAAAGAAGAACCAAAAAGGAAGTCAACAGACTAATAAGGAATCAGAAAAACAAATGCCTAGACTTTTTTTAAAAATGTTTATGTCGCAACATCTTTAATCTCTTTTGAGGCTTTGGACAGACTTTGGGGTTTTCAGAGCAGTTAGGGTGTCATAAACTAACCACAAGATCATACATCTTAATGTTGGGATGAAAAATCTTGAATGCAACTAACAGAGAGCATATTAACCCCTGCTAGCAAAGCAGAAAGTGAGTTAAATTCATTTGAGACTACGCTCATGGCTACTTTTTGTGGCAGCAACTATGCCCAGTAATTGGACATGACCAAAATATGGGACCAGTGTATTTTAGTTGCCAGTTTAAACACATAGTTGTTTCCCGGGTGTAGACTTTAATAAATGACATCATTCTCTAAAGATACCATTTATAGGGCACCTGTCTAGGGTGTTCCCTCATTCACCAGAATGTGTGGCAACTCCACAAGGATAAATGATGTGTGATGTGTGATGATGTCCCACTTCCCACTGTAACTGAGAGACCTACTCCAATAAACAAAATGTTTTGAGTTATACAATAAATATAAGGTGTTCAAATATGTTTTACATTCTGTCAACATAAAGAACTTCCTCTGATAGATTGGTAAGAAACTGTTGAATACTTAAACCAGGCAACAGCTAAGTTAACAGCTTAACCACAGTACTATATTGTATAATGGGCTTAACTGCCGGTAACCATAACAACAGTGCATTTCAAGAGTGTGCCTTTACATATTGAAAATATTTTTGTTATGATAAAACATGGCCATTGACCATTTTACCTGGGAGGCAGCGAAGGTTCTGTAGCTGACTGCGAGGATGCCATCAGACCACTCATGAGAGACGGGATCAAACTGGCCATAGAGCTGGCCCATGGTGATGGATTTAGGATTGATGACTGTGATCTGTACCTGGTTCTCCTGCATCAAACACTGGTGAAAACCCAACAGATGTACACAATGTACATATGTAGGAGAAAAAAAGACATAATAAATTCAAGAAAAATACAAATTAAATACAACATGCATATACATAGACAGGCCTACTGCATAAATATACATATATGTATATATACGTATAACTAAATACACCCTTGAAATAACAACAACAATGCACATAGCAAGCCACTCATTGCACCAACTTATCTCTGCCAAGACTCATAAATTACTTAGAAGATTACTGTCTGTATGACAGAACTTGCTAACTAAGGAAAAGAAGCAAAACCTGCAACAAACAGCTTTTCAGACAAGGTGTCACTTTGAGTTAAAAACAATGAGAGGAAAAAAAGGCTGCTGAAAAAAACACAACAAAAGGAGAGAAAGGAGAATGTGGGGTGGACATGATCTGTGGATGTGCAGCGACAAGGATGACGATGATAAATGTGGCATTCCCAAGCGTTCCATCAGCAGGCCTTCATCTGTCTCCGTGGTGGGATGCCTCTCAGCCCTCTCAGCCATGTAAATACAACAAGCCAGTTCTGCTCTTCTCGGTGAGATCGATAACTACTAAACAAAGACTACAGCACTGACAAATTGGATGGATGTGTTTACTTGGCACAAACATGTAGCTCAGATAAGCCTTGGATATTGAGTGTAACACATATTTTTACTTGACATGGAGGTTTATATGATTTTCTTTTTTCTTATTGAGTAAGTTCATGTTCCAAGGACTCAGGAAGCCCCATCAAAGTTTGTAATAAAATACAATTAAAAATGCATGGTTAACCATCTGAATTAAAGGCATTTTTTCCAAGTGTCTGACAAATTGACCAAGTTAATACTTGACAGGAACATAATAAATAAGTTAGACCTCAAGGACAATTCAATGGGAATGCAACCAAGGAAACAAAGTGGTTTAAAGTAACAACTGATCAAGACTGCTGTGTAAGGAATCTTGAAATATAGTTTTCTCCTCTTCTGGAGCCATTACCTTAAATCACAATGCATTCCTCACTTTTCCGGCCATCACAGTTAGCAGACCAAGCTTTTATTTCTTAATTACTACCGTCAACATCAGTAGTAACCACACAGCATCCATTTTTCTCTATAGCATGCTAGTTAGATTTAAACAGAGCATACCTTTTCATAGACATCATGCAGGGCTGCTGCCAGCACACGATACGCGCTGGTCTTGCCTCCAAAGGGCTCACCCACCAGCATGAAACCGTGCCTCACTATCATCATCTCATAGATCTGCAGGATTTTCTCAGCAAAGAAATCTGTCAGTTGCAGGTTCATGCACTTGCAGTTCTCCTCAATGGCTTCCAGCAGCACACGATAGTCTCGCTTTGGAAGTTTGACCCCCGGGAAGAGGTCAGAGGTGATACCCTGAGATGCCAAAACAAAGCAGTAGAGAACAGTGGGGGAGGAATTTTAGAATGGATTAGATTAGACAGATTAGATAGATAGATAGATAGATAGATAGATAGATAGATAGATAGATAGATAGATAGATAGATAGATAGATA
>JBAJHX010000043.1:19448843-19484625 GCA_037176925.1 Amniataba percoides | reverse complement strand
AGATAGATAGATAGATAGATAGATAGATAGATAGATAGATAGATAGATAGATAGATAGATAGATAGATAGATTGTGAGGACACAATTGTGTGGTGATTGTGTGGTGAGGACAGTTAGATGACACACACACACAGAAACTCAGCATAAATAACCAGTCACAGGAACACACACACACATACACACACACACACACACTCCAGTGAACTGCTCTGACTCAAACAGGCTTAAATTGCTCTTGTGCATCATTGTTCCAAATGAACTGACTGGAATTAACACAGGCTGACATCACTTGACATGTATCGCTCCATTAATCAAGACAGGAGGAGCTCCACTTTTTCGCACCTCAAACAGCTTCAGATCATGGGCCAGGAACTTGGGCAGATTGACATCAATAATGGATCTCAGCAACAAGGTGTCTTCATTCTCCTCTGGAAAAGCTAGCTGCAGTACAATAAACCCATCCCAGAGGAAGAGGAGGATGTGAATAAAAAGTAAATAAGAGAAATGAAGAGAGGTAAAGAGGGGACAAACATGTAAAGGGATGCAGCTGAATTACAGAGCTCTATGAAGATTGACAGACACTTCTGTTTTCCAGAGGTACATTTTTAAAAAGGCAACAGGCTCTGCATCCCCGCTATAGGCTATACAGAACCTGATAAAAGAAAAGATATGTGTGCATCAGGTCACTACAGTGGGGACATGTTGCCTGTATGTATGAAAAATACAGATACCTGTTGATAGCTCTCTCTTTGGAAGCCAAACTGACAGCTCTTTCCTTCCACTAGCACACACCAATACACTGCTAAAATAGTTTGTCATATTTTGTTTGGAAAATAGGAAGGTTTGGGCCAATTCTTCACTGAGCAAGATTTGAAAAACTGTTGCATCCCAATTAGGCACTTTTTTTAACATTTGTGATTTAGTTTAGTCACCCAAGATTGCTCTATTTTATTAAAATTGGTTTTCCTGAAAAGAAATCACCACTAAAATCTCTCCAAACTGTCACAACAAAAGAAAAACAAACAACGCCAATAGTGGCATTATGCATATGTGGCACTGGCACTGGAATTATGTTATGAGAAGATATTCTATTGTATGAAAAATGAATCTGTGCTGAGATACCTTGAGGTTTCCAGCAGCAGTCAGCACAGACTTTACAGCCCTCATGCCGTAGTCGTAGTGATGCTGTGAGGACAGCTGCTCCGAGCAGAGTCGATAAGTGGCCACAATTTTCACTGACAGTGGTCGTGCAGTTACAAACCCGCAAGAGTAGAGCACAATCTCTGCGATCATTGCATAGTCAGGCACCATCATAGCCACAGTCCTAAACAGAGCCTGGTGTGAAGAGACAAGTTTTTAACTTAAAAACATTCTGAACTGAAGTGGTTTTACAGTTATTAGTTTCTGATATACTTTAAGATTTATTGCAATTTCTACAGCAGTAATATTTGGAGACAAATACAAGCCTGTATTTTGAAGCACTTTTAATAGGCCGCTGATTTTCCAACTGTAACTCAAACTCCTTAATTTTGTATGTGAATACGTCTCAAACCTTGAATTCCAAAAATCTAAGTTAGGACATTTAAAATAGAGAGAGTGGCTGAGAGTGTGCTGGAAGTGATACTATACCTTGAGGTTATCTGGTAGCTCAGAGCGTCCAGCGTAACCAGGATTCATAGTGATGAATACAGCACAGGAGGGGTCCAGTTTTAGCTCTGTCCCTTCAAACATCAGCATCTCAGCATGGGCAGCAATTCCTGGAGAAACAGAAGAAATTCGATATGAAGTGTACAAACGTACTGTAAGCCTGCACTATTTTAATCTGCAAATCATTCAATGTAAATCTGTAATTCAGCTCCACTGCAGTTTTATGGTGGTTACTCTTTGGACTCTGTGTGCCATATCATTAGGTGGCAAATATACATGCTCATATCAAACTTCAGGTCAAAAAACTATTCTGAAATAAATTCTAGCAGCAGTGATTTAAAGCAACAGAAACCTAGCAACATATTCAAACCTTAGCTTTGGGCTGAGAAAAATCTTTGTGCCCCGTTGGCTCTTGTATCTTATGACGCAAGTCATTTGACACCTGTAGCACACATAGGACACGCTGCTGTGCTGTGCTGAACAAAGCTGCACTTGAAGTTCTGCTGGCCAGCCTACACAAATTGCCTTAGCTCAATGTTGCGTCTCTTTGTAGTCAAAAACCTGCATTTTTACTGGTGAGAATACACCAAATTTGTGTCTGGTATACTGCCAGCATTTGTAAAGACTAAAGGGAAAGGCAGCCACAACGTCTAAAAAGCAGCACAGACCTCTCTGTATGGTGAGAATCTGTTGAGCCACCACAGACAGCACTTCCAAGTCAATGCGGTTGAACTCATCAAAGCAGGCCCAAGCTCCGCAGGACAAAAGGCCCTGATTACACACAGACACGCACAAACACATCAACACACAGGCACAATTTATTAATACATTTCAATATGCATGTATGAGCAAGTTTTGCTCAAGTTTGTGAGAGCTATTTCAGTATGGCAAGTGGGAGGACATTTCAGTGTAAACAATTTCAGTGTAATACTTGTGCACTATCACATGCAAGACACACACAACTATCATCACATGATATAATAATATAAGCAACTGCAGCAGAGCACAAAGGAATCTCTAATCTAATATTCTAATATTCTCACACCATGATATAGTGACAGGAGCAATGTACATTATGAAATTGACTGGATATGTTTTTATTTCCATAATGGCAGGCAGCAAACACAGCTACACTACTGGAGTGCATCACATTTGTAGGAGGTTGTGGTGATGTGTAAACATTGACATTTGACCTCAAGTGTTTGGATGCTATTCAAGGACAGAAGAAATTAAGAATGTGAAAGAATTTTAACCCCTGTGTCACATTCTATTATCCAATGCTTTGTGCTTACAGGTGTGCGAGTGGTACAGTCCAAGGTAGAAGTAACAATATGTGAAAGAAGAGGGCAACAGCACTATGAATATCTACCTAGAAGCATCAAAAGTAAAACATTTTTTATACATGTCTAGTTTCACTCGTGTGTTTGAAAGAGGCTTCTTTGCTTCTTTGTCAGTCTTGACTGGTGTATGCCTTCACAACTGTGTGTGAGAGATAAAGTTTAGATGGCAAGGAGCGAGAAAAATCTAGTAATTTTAACTTATGATAAAAGAATCATGCTCACTTTGAAGAACTTGCCCAGGGCAATGTAGTCCAGTCCATCAGAGCAGTTGAAGACCACACACTGTTTGGCCACAGCTTTGGCCAAGTCTTTGGTTGTCTCCGTTTTTCCTGTGCCAGCTGGACCCTCTGGGGCCCCTCCCAAATGGAGGTGGAGTGCACCAAACAAAGTTCTTAAGTTGGAAGAGAAATCTCATGTAACACCTCTTGGCCTGTCAGTGATTAATTCAAGTCTGCGTTTCCTCACTACATGATGTACCTAACTATATTTTCATAAAAAAAAACTTCAGCTCCTGCTTGCTCACAGATTTTGTTTCAGATGTATCATATGTTTTTATTGACGTATGGCTATAGCTTCAAATATATAAAATGCAATTATAATCTAAGTTAACATAATAATCTAAAATAGTGCAAAGTCATTATGTAACTTTACACAGTAAGCAGTAAACTGTCAGCCATAAGCAAAGCAGAAAGAAACTTGGCAAACTGCCTTGTGGCTAACATTATGCACGAAGAGCTTTAATGAACAGTAGTTTTCAGTAGCTCTGTGACAACATACTGTTACTTTAAGGAAAGATTAATGAGAAAACAGACAAGAAAAGGAACTGAGCATCTAAAATGGGAGAAGTATGCAGGAGGAGTTCTTGCAGACAGAATAATAAGTTAGCTGATTTACAGTGTAGGGTAAAATCCCTACACTACAAATGTGCGGTTTGTGCAGTCATTAGACAGATGAGACTTTCAGCAATAAATACACTTTAGCAAAGGACAGACAGTGAACTGTTGAGGGTGCTTGTGTAGTCACTTTACCGGTAGCAGCGATCAGTGAGCGGGGTAATGACCAGACGTGGAGTGTTGCCCAGGTATTCATAACCATAAGGCAAACCAGCATTGATCATCTTGGTCTGGAGGTGGTTCTCCTGTGCAGGGTGTGATGAGTTCAGAAGTCAGTCACTGAGTGTGTATCTTGAAAAGAATGCATCAATTCCCCCATACTCTGGCCCCTACATACCACCCAATAGTAGCGCAGTTGGCTAAGCCACTCAAAGTCATTCTCGTCACTTATTCCTTTTTGCACCAGTGTAGCAAGCACATCCCTGGCGTGGACATCCAGCACAACAAGGGCTCCAAGGGTCACCCGGTTCTGCTTGGATAGCTTGCCACGTACAAGTGACACAATGTCGTCGATCTGTCTATTGTTCTGCTCCAGGTATGCATCTAAGGCCTGAGGGAGAGGGGGCAATGATTAAATAGAAGGCAGAACATGCTGGAGTGTATCAAGACAGAGAGAGGATGCTATCAAAAGCCCATCTATAAACTGAAGGCCACAAGTTTGATCTCTGCAAGTCCATCACTGTCAAAATATCGATGAGAAAAACACCACACTTTGTTTTCTTTTATAGCACTAGTGCTGGCTGGGCCTGATATTCACCTTACAAGGTAAAATGCACACTCCTATGTCTTCACATATATTAAAAGACAGACATAATCTGCTTTACCAAACGATATACAGATGCTATTCCTCTGATTTGACTGATTTAATACAGTTAGTAATTCTCAGTCAGACCAGCTGATCCCTTATTAACCTCAGTCTCTGTTATTTGTATCTGATGACAGCTTGGGGTAAGTGTCATTAGATAATTCACCACTGTCAGAAACACATTCACTAAAAAGGTAATCTGTCTGTTAAAATCCTTCTTTTTTTACTGTTTCTCATCCTCTGTCTGACATGACATGACATGACATACTCATGTCGTTATGGTTAAGACTGTAAGATGTGTAGGTTCTGTAAAAAAAAAAAATGAAGTCTGCAGCACAATAAAAAGATGTTTAACCAAAATTTAAAAATAGCTGGTGCAGTGGACGGGTTGTTATCCTATCCAGATGGTTAGTCTTTGAGGATTCTTTAAATAAATTCAAAACAGCAGCAAGTGTTATTAAGTGACATCCTGAGGTTTTCAAAAACAGTCAATCTATCTTTTAGAAAAACAGATGCTCAGGTCTGTGGCTCGAGTGTATGAGAGTCACAAACAAGGACTAACTGGAAGTAAGCTTGTGTATGAAAGATCCCAGGCAGCAAAATAAAGTGCTGCATACTATGAAAAGGAACACTTCTCCGGCACTACAAATGCAGACATATATACATATGTCTGCAGTTCACAATAGATAATGCACGTAAAGAAATATGATTCACAGTTTATCACCTTCTGTCCTGAATTAATGGCTTCATGGATATCCTTTGTCCAGTAGACCTGTGAGACGCAGAGCACGGTTTGGCCTGGCCAAGCTCGCACCCAGTTGATCCTCAACTCATTTGGGTAGGCAATTATTGCCTCCCCAATTACCTACAAGGGACCACAACAAAGACAGATGTTTTAGCTCCCTGGTGCCTCTATCATGGAAGTATTTAATGTACAGGATCAATTCTGGTGTCAGTCATCAACTGAAGTGTGTTATACCCTTATCTAAACAAGAAAAGAAACCACATTTCTAGCTTACTGCATAGAAGTGAAACTTATAAAACAGTGTAACAAGGATCCACACAACACCTTATGCAGGGAGGCAATCATGCCATTCTCCAATTCCAGAAGCCACTTCTCCACCTGGCCCCTGGCTTTAGAGGTGGAAATGATATCCAGCAGGTGCACCACTTCACCCTCACTGCTCTTCATGTGGGTGATATCCAGCACATCAGTGAACACCACACTTGCAATGCCTTCAAAGCACTTTTTCAAATGGGGCTGAACCCTGGAGGAGACGAGGCAAGAAAATTGTATCACCTAGGCATTGCCTAATGTCAGCACTATATTTGATCTAATTGTAAACTGGCCCTTCAAACTGTACTGTGAGTGCATCGTGGAGACATCTTATGGGTCTACCTATATAAACAATGACACCTTATGAATTTTAATACATACATACTTCCATTTAAACCAATACCAATATTCAGTGCACACATAATTGGCAAAGCTTATTCACATTTTACTTCACACAAATAATGTTATTGTGTACTGGCTCCTTAGCTTTGTCACAATGTGCACAGCAGAAATTAGTGTGACTATGACTGTGGAGTTGTTTGTGGGCTGCATTTACTTCACAACTAGTATGAGTTCATTCTCCGTATGTACCTGGATCAACATGATCCAGACAAATCTCCATGCTGTTAGGTACTTAAAGTCCCTATGAGCACAATTTGAAAATGTCTGATGTTAGTGAGAGTTTGTCCAAAAAAGACACTGTAGATTAGATGATGACATTCCCTCCCCACTCAGATCTGACCCTGGGACAATAGAGTGAGTAGACTGAAAGTGAACACTGTTTCAAGTTTCTATAAGTGAAAACTTTATTTTTGTAAAAACAAATATCCTCAGACTAGCATGTTTACCCCATTCATATAAAAAGTCTACACATAGCAGCTATTAATTATTTGTAACCCTATGAGTGAGGGTGGTGCAGCTGATGCTGTTGTTTTGCTTTAATATGTGCATTTATTAAATAAAGGAGTAACTGCGCAGCCTGAGCTGCTGATTTTCATCCAGTGCAAAAAAAACAGGGGAAGCACATCATTTTCTCTATACCTCTGAAATTAAAGCAAGTCCTTTAGTCAATCTAACACTGAATTCAGTGAGCAGTTACTAAAATTCTCCAAGAATCAAACTTGCACTTTCCCTCATTACACTGCCCTCCCTGGCCTTGCAATACTTCCACTACTGTAGAAATCCCTTCTTTACAGAAGAGCTCATGATTGCGTGTGTTGGTACTGATGTGATGACAACTCCAACAGGTCAAGAAGAGAATCCTCCATTCTCTTCTTGACCTGTTGGTAGGGTGGAAACAAAAAGAGACATGGAAATGGCAAAAAGAGAGTAAGAAGCTAGAACATCCTTTCTCTAGAATCACATTCTTAACCAAATGCCCTGGAGCACTTGGCTTCTGGGGAAACTACTATCGATGTTGAGCAGGTGTTACAGGTAACTGAATATCTTTTAGTCCCTTACATCACATTCTAAGGAGCTATGGCCATTTTAAATCCTTTTCTACTTCCCAAGGATTATCCTACAAAACAAGACCACTGATGCTGGTAATTGTAATCAGGGATACTTCTTGATAAATATGGTATTTCTGTTTACCTTGTGGGGTCTTTGGTCTCAGAGAGAATTTCTAGCAGTTCCTCGTTAGACAGGAAGAAAAATCGTGGAAAATAGAGACGCTTCTTCTCCAGGTAGTTATTCAGACCTTTGAGGATCATCTCCAAAAGCTCATTGGATGTTTTTAGTCTCTCTAGCATGTTGTCAATGGCTACCACTGCCAACACGTGCTTGTCCTAAAAAATAAGAGAGAATAACATTTATGTTATCAATATTAACTTTGGATAAGAATTAACTTTAACTTTTAACTTTCAGTTCAGTTCAGGCACTGACGTGGGACATTCTATTAGTGTCATGAACTCTTAATAACATTTGGTTAGGAGAAACATATGTATTTTCACAAAAATGGATATTTTTACCCATGTGGACAATGTTAGAGCTATTTTTAATGGAACACGTGTCTGCAAGAAAGAAGCAATTTGACCACATTCGCTTCCCTGTCAAATGACACAGTCCTCTGCAATTCCATAACTTTCAGTCATATCAAACACTAGACAGAAAAATGGTTTGTTGTGTTCATGATTCCAGTTGTGCAGTGTTGCCACTGCTGCCTTGAAGGGAGCAGTAAAAACACTGCAATCTCCTCCTTTAGTAACATCCACTCTGTGCTCCACAGTGAGGCCCACTTGTCACACAACGCCCTGAAAAAAATCTGTGATGGGACAGTAATAGAGATTTCACCTGAGGCCTGTCTAGCACCAATGAAATATTTCAGGTCTCATATCATCTCATCTGTACACTAATTCAATATCCTCTGGAACTGTCACCTCCAGGAAGTGCCTAAATAAAAAGTCTATCTAATCTTCAAGGTTGGACAGTGTATGCCTGAACTTGCTCCCTGTGAAAATGTTCTGAAATGAAGAGCACAGCCTGATATCATCTTCTGAATGAAACTAAATAAAATGCAAAAAGAAGCTAAATGCAGACCGAGAGGGGAGCCAAAGTGAAAAACATGGAGTAACATAAGAACATGCCATCTATGTCCTTTATTGCTGATAACTTCTAATGTAAGTAAAATGTAGAGATATTGACAACTATCTCTTTTTTGTTGCTCTACTGTTTTAATCATCAAAAACTCAGCCTGTGTATAAACTTCTTTTTTTCTTCTTTTTTTCTTTGTCTTTAATTTTAAAGAACTGGATGTCCATGTGTTTTCACATGTCCTCACAACATATTCAATATTAATCAGTGTGTGTAACAAAAAAAAATGTACAGTAACAGATGCTCTGGAAAATATCTACAATCAATACTTGTAAGAAAGAGCATCTACAGTACATTCATGTATTGCTTCAATTTGGCATAATTTCGGCTGTGCATCAGGTGAGGGTCACTATCCATAAGAAGGAGGCACAGCCACTGAAATATACTTTTAATCTCCTCACATTCTGTTGCAAACCACAACCACAAAGAGTATCTAGACTGGGATAATGATTATTTTTGATCTCTCATGATTTGCTATTGATTTCTTATGATGACTGAAGTGGAAGCAGTGGCTACTGACTCATGCCAAAGTGACTTTTTCTCCCCTGAGGTCATCATATGATACAAGACATAAACAAATGGTAAGAGTGAAGGATTAAAACCATTTAGCTCTCTCTCTTTTAGAGGCAGCAGTAGGTAGAAAAAGCAGACACTCTCTCTAAAGGCTAAATCGAATGATCAAGCTTTGACTGTGTTTCAATAGGCCATACAATTACACAGGCTATGGGTGTCTGATTGATGCACCGTGATTCTGGCTTTTCATAGATTTCATCAGGCTTGTGATTTTGGGCCATTCTTTAAGAGGACAATGTAATAAGAGGGCTATTTTTATATTCCCTCTGCCAGCAGGAAGCTATTCATGAGCACATTGAGGGGATAACAGCGTTTTCATGCATGTATTGTGTGTGATAATGTGGCTTTTATGCACCAAACAGATGGCTTCAATGTGGAACAGGATCTGTTCACCGCTGATATAACAGTCTTTCGGAAAAAAAGACATAACCTAAGTACTTTGACACTCTGCTATCATCTATAGAAATGTCTTGTATGTCTAAGGTACATGCTGCAGAGTATTATATCTGCACAATTGTGGGTGTAATATTACATGAACTATTTTCTTATTAACTATTATTGTGTTATTACTGGGTGAATTAGTAAACACTGTCAATCATTTTCTCCATGAGCTCATTTGTCAATTGTTTCTCCCTTCCTCAGCCTATCAGAGGGTGGCAAAGTGCAAAAGCTGAAAGAAAGCAGCTTCATGGAAATATGTCTTTTAAATTGATGTGGCTCTGTTTTTATTTGCAATTGTCCATGCAATAGTAGATAAATGACACATTAAGGGGGAAAACGTGGAGGAAAATGAAGTTAAGATGTGGAGGGGCTGCAAGGCATGCTAAGATCTGTGGATCTTGAGCAGCTCCCAGTGGTTGGTCTGCTGACAACAGCCTGGGCAAAAAGCCTGCTGTGATTTGTGCGGAGGAGAGCTGTATTGTAGCCTGCCTTTTTGCTCAGGCATTTCTGTGCTAGTATGGAGTTCAGATTATTCCAATTTCATGCACTGCTGATCAATGCTATGGACAAGATGAAGGGATGTGTTCTTTGTCATATTTTGATGCAGTATAAGCCTCTACGGAGGGGTGTTTTCCTTATAACTGGCCCACATGGTATGGCGAATTAGAATCATTAACTTTGAGCATTGCAAGAAACATAAGAGGAGAATACTGTAAATCAATTTGCTTTCTAAAATTCATCCATCATTAGTTGAAAATATTAATTTTGTTTACCCACTATTATCATTTGAGATCATACTATTTTCCACTGTGTGTTTTTTTTGCTGCTGTTGCGCTGTAAATTTCCCCGTTGCGGGACAAATAAAAGAATCTTGAATCTTGAATCTTGAATACCCTTTGATATTTAACTACAAAAGTGAAGAAAATACTGTAATGTCATCTTTGGTGGCTTTATACATTCAAGTTAGTCACCTCCAAATTGGAAGGCATTCAGTGTATGATGTTTCTTTGTTTGTTCATTTGTTTGTTTGTTTTTTTATTTTATGATACAAACTTTATGCTGAGCAAGTTTTAATTATGTGGTATCTGAACTGCTGAGATACCCCAAAATACAAGCAATATGTTCTAATGGATTCTTTTTTCAAAGAGACTTCAAATTACTCAAATTACGAGACTAAAACGGTTCCCTGTGCAGTGCTAGTCAATAGCTGGGAAATGGCTTTATAGATAAGTATAGATAAGTTGGACAATCATATGGGGAAAAAATACATTGTGTTTAAGAACACAGTAGGGGATGGGAAAATGTAAAATTAGTTAACCATTTTGGATATGCATTAAAAGGTTATTCTTGAAGACTATAAAGAGCAAAATAAATAACACTTCCACTCCATTCACTAGAAGTTGCTAGTGCAGAGTCATGTACTAGACCCCTTGTGCAGCCTTTTAGCATCTGATCATTGTTCTGAAACAATGAGTAACAGTGAGAAGTATAACAGTTGCCTGCCTATTCATTTGGAAAAGCGTTTGACAATCATCAGTGCCCTGAAACTACATAATTACCGTACTAAGGAAGAAAATGCCAACATCACATAGTGTATTTACTTTCTGATTAGATTCACACAGCAGGTTACAATGACAAATCTTTCCTTGTCCATTAAGGTAACTAAGCAGATGTGGGGGCTCACCAGTTTAACAAAACACAAATACTTGGCAGTAACATCAGACACATTACAGAAATATGTTGTGATAAAACCAATTTTTTCAATGCTTATTGATATAGATGCAAATCAATACCAAGTAAACTGCAGGAACTGTAAAAGTGTTCTTCACAAAATGAGACATGTTTGACATGAGACCTCAGTACAAGTATTATAAATGTTGTTGGATATGCCCATCTTAAATTAATGATTAGATAAATAAATATTTATTGAAATATAACAAATCATTCAATTACAAAGTATATCATTGAGTTTATCTGTAGATTTAACCATATCTTCATAGAAAATAACTGGCAGAAAGACAGGCATAATGTGGGTATAATCCCCCAGCACATGTAAAAGACTTACTGACTTCACTTCACTAAACTTTCAGGGACCCTGAAAGCAGAAGTGTAAAAAGTACTGTAACAACACTGGAGCCAACATGCCCCATAATACTGTGCACACTAGACTAGACTAGACAGTACGCGGGCACATCTGTGTGTGTGGACTCCCTGTCCCCTGGTGACCTCATTTTCTTTGTGGCTCAGTATAGCCCTGCCCCTTCCAGACAAAATCCATAATTTCTATTTGATGGTGCAGTCAGGCTGGGCTTTCTAGAGGACACTGCCTGAAATTGATGTGTCTCATTTCAGGTCTACTGAGGACGCCAATTACCCTTTGGAAACTCTTTGAGGATGCTCGTGCAACACTTGCTTTCTATCCTCGTTCTGATGTTTCTGTCTTGCTCTCTATCTTTTCTTGCTGTTTCCCTCCTTTCTCTGCACTGTCTTTCCCTTCCTAAGTCTAAATGCCGCTTCCAATGTGTTCCTTCATTATTGTGCATGTTTTTGTGTTTATTTTAGTGTCTTCCCACCTGGTCAGGTTTATGCTGTCAGAGCTGGGCATTGAATTTGATCTGATTACAGTAAATGCTATATATTTCAATTTTACATAGGCTATTATATATTTTTTTCTGACCAACAATTTTTACAGCAATTCATTATTTCCAAATAATGGTTCTTTTTTTTCATAACTAAAATTTGTGGTGCTGTTAAGGTAGAGTGGATCATTATCACTCATTTACTGCTCTATATGGTCAGTACATGAATTAGATGGTTGAGAGTGTTCCTGTTCAACCAAGATTGGCTATTTAAACAAAACCATTTCAACTTGAAAGTGTATTTCATTGTAAATCTAACAGGACAAGATTGCGGTTCTGTTACTAACTAAATACACTGCTCTTATCTTGGCCACATCTTCCCATGGAAAAGAAACCCTCAGATTCCTCCTTTTGGATAGTGATTGTCTACTAATCAGTTTAAGAAGCTCAACTTTTTGTCCATGGCCCTCCACAGAGGGCCTTTTATTCACACTCTTTTATTAAAGATGGATGTCAAAAAATCAAATGTAGCAAAACAAAATGACATCAAAAAACTTACCAGGGACACTTGTTTCATCGTGTCTCGCCAGGTTTTGTCAACCGTTGTGAAGCGTCGTCCCTCCTCAGGCATTTGAGTGATGATGTCTGGGGAGCTGAAAATGGGCTCCAGGTAAAGCCAAGTGGACTGCACCTTTAACCATTCGTCCAGGATCTCTTGGAGGAGCAGTAACTTGCCCTCCCATTCCCTACAGGACAAAATGGAAACATGGAATGGGGAGCGCAAACTTAGGGTAGAGACATACAACTACATTTGATCATGTGTATTGGTGTTTCTATGTGCCCTGTAAAATGAACTGTGTCAGGTTCTAGGAGTAAGTTGTGCAAGGTCCTGACAAAGTGGTTTCTTAATCCTCACTGAGGTATCATCTTCTCCCACCCGCAAAGCTAGATAATAGCATTATAAAATTCTTGTATGATATTACAAAAGAAGTTCATCAAAAACTTTCTAGTAGCTGCGATATGGCACAATACATTTTTAAAAGCTGCAGGGAGCCCTGTATCAAACAGTGTCTGGCAGCAACATAATATTGCAATAATCTTACAAATTACAGAGGGTGGGGGGGTTGAACACTGAGGCAGATAAAACTGAGCAGTATTATTTTCCCAAGTTTCACAAAGAATATTTTAACTACAGTTTAGAGGCAGAAAAAACAATTTGGTCCTTTAGCCTCAGATAGTGTATATGTACTTACTTTAAAACATTAATAAATTGCTTTAAAAAAAAAAAAAAAGATGAGCTAAAAAAGTTGCTAAAGCAAATCTTCTCTTCACTTACCGTATCTCCACCTCAAAAGGCTTAATGAAAGGTGAGCCCCTCATGGTTTGTGTCTTCACAATATGATCGTCCAGCAGCATCTGCACCTCATCCACAGATGACAGGATGGAGGTGCCCGTCTCTCTGTAGGGCAGGAGGATGAACTCCATGTCACCCCACTCATTTGCCATTTTTTCCATGGCCTTCTCCAAGGAGTACTCCTTGCTGGCTGCCTCACTAATGCCTTCAAAGCTGCTCAGATGCTGTTCTAGGTGCATGGATAGGAAGTGAGCCACACAGGCCTGGTCATCGGTCGGCTGCAGTGAGATGTCAGCCACCTCTGACATGGCAGCCCAGTGGCGCTCACGCAAGCCTGGGTTGCACAGTACCTATGAAGGAGGAGTGGTACAAAAAAAGGACTTAAATAATATAGTGGAAAAACATTTAAACTATGCTTTATGATGAAATGACAAAGTAACTGAAATTCAAAATATCTGAGCTTCTATAGATATTCAGTCCTTTTGTTAGGGTCTTACCTGCATCATAGGAATGTGCTCCTTGAAGTCCTCCACTTTGGTCTTCATTATGGTGGCTATGTTCAGAGCTTTGGGTACATCACTAAAGCCTTTCTCCAGCTTGTACAGAGTGCGCCAGTAGTTACCAACATCCCCTTCTACCTATGTCAGTGGAGTTTGATATTACAAAAGCGCCAGGAAAAACTAGAATGACTATGAATCAACTAAGTAATATAATAAAACACTTGATTATAGCAAAAACAGTTCCTGTATCCTCAATCTAGCTATTTTTTTGTCCATGTGTCCAAATGCACTTATTGTACATCATCCTAGATAAAGGCAGCTAAATAATAACTAATCAGCTTAAACATCAATAACAAAGAATTTACAGATGTGAGTTAAAGTTTGGCCCCATTACAATATGGACAAGTGAAGGTAATGACTAGGATGCTTGGGGTGGTTGCAATTGTCATGGAGCTCGAGCTGGTTGCTATGACAGTAACAGGTTACTATGGTGATTCAGCTGGCTGCTAGTAGTGTGATGTTATGTGGTTGCTGGTTGATAAGGAGGCACTCGGTGGTTGTTAAGTGGTTGCTATGGTGTGTGACATGGTCAATTATATGTTGGTATGATGACTGAGGTGGTGGCTAGTGTAATTCTGGATGGTTGTCAGGGTATACTGAGTGGCTGCTAGGGTGAAACATGTTCATAGTAGTCACAAGTGGAACAGTGTAAGTATCTGAAGTGTAAGCAGCAGCTCTGCTAGTGGAAGTAGCAGAGAAGGTAACACTGACAGTTATAGCAGTACAGCAGCAGAGCTGGGTGGGAAGTTGTTGGAGGAAGTGCTTAGTCTTTAAAATGCAGTTAACACTGACAGCAGGGACATTACACATAAAACTCAGACTTGTATGGAGCATTGTTCTAAGGAGGCCTCTCGTCTTAGAGAGAGAATCAGTCAAGTGATTTTTCTATAATTTACAGTCTGTGGGAGAATGACCAGTAGAGCAGGGTGACAGAAAGGATATAGTAGCCATGTTAATATTCAAGTAATGATAATAATGTAACAAATACATCCAGGCATCTGACTGGCTTACAAATTCTTACAATTGCCTTGTTGGTGAATTTCAAACAAAGCATAACCTTCATATTCCTCTGATACTGTTGACTATCACGATTTATCTCTAGATACACATTTTACACAAAATCTGACCCCTTCTAACACATTAGATCTTTAGGTCACACAAATACAACTAACCTTGACTGAAACACTGGCATGCAGTTCATGACATTTACATAAAAAAGTGAAAAGGTGTCTCTGTTCACTGTTAAGCACCTGATGATTAGATAAATAAACATTTACATAATATCCTTCATAACAAAAGAGGTAACAAAGTAAGCTCTACTACCTTGTCTGGGTTCACACCCGACAGCGGCCCATGGAGCCACTGCTCATAGTGGTCTAGGAAATCAGTGGCCATCTCATAGAGGCGCAGGAAGGGTGTGAGCTTGTCCTGGATCTTCTTCCGCTGTGGGTATTGGGACACAGACCAGCCATAGGCTTCCTCCTCTAGATTGAAATCATTTATCTTCCCAGAGTGGTAGAAACATTAAACAGACGTAAGCAAGGAAGAATGGATGGAAGACAGAAACATACAAAGACACCTAAGAAAAGTTGTTTTAACAGCCAATGCTGCCCTCTAGAGGTTAAATGTTTAAACACACGCTGTAATTCTCCTACAAATGCATTGCTAAAATCCACAGTTCAATGACTGTATATCTTTCAACCAGAAGCATCCACAATTATCATTTTTTTAATCTCTGCTCTTTAATATAATTTGTGTGAAGTGAAGTCCTTCTTAAAAACTAGAAAATGCAATTTCTGAAGAAATTGCGGTGTGAATGCTGAAAGCTGAAAGGCTTACGCTAAACTGGAAAGCTGAAGCTGAATGAAGCCTGAAATGCTGTGATTTATAGTGATTTGATTGTCAGTATAACTAAATGTTTTCTGCATGATTCACTGAAATGTTGTTGTCACTGTTGTCATTCGCCATAGTTTTGCTTTGACAGAGCTGATTCTACAGATCAACTGTTCATCTCCTGTTTGTCTGCTCTTGAATTTGTATTGAAATCCTCATGTACCTTTTCCATGGCTAGCTCCAGTTTAGCATTGAGGGCCTGCGATTTCTTCAGGTACTTGCTGAGATCTGTCAGCTCACCAAAGGTGGTAAACTCCTCCACCTGTATGAGGTAGCTCTCCAGTTCTTCCACAAAGCGATCACGGCACATCTGGAATGCACATACAGAAAAGCACTTGTGGGAATCAAGTTTTTTTCTTATTTGTGCGGCTCTTATGTGAAAACATCCAGTTTCCAGTTAATGAGCTGATAGATTGATAACAAATCAATTCAGTCAAGTGAGAGTGAAAAGACAGACCTTAAGACTGCTCTGATACTGCTCTGTCTTTTCAGTAATCATCTGTTGGTGCTCCTTAAATATGGATGGCATTCGCTTGAGCCACTGGATGGTCTGTTTGTTGAGCTCCATGTCCGTTGGCAAGAGGGTGACAAAGTCCATCAGGAAACATAGCTGTGTGGTGGAATCTGCCAATCTTTGCTCCAAAAGAGGCATCTCTGTAATCTCAACCTTATTCATGAAGGTCTGAACAAGAGTACAGTGAAACAATGAAAAAAGAGGTAGTAGAAGCTAGAAGGTGTGAAATGAACTTAAGATGCTTGAGTATTTCTATAGCTTCGTGTTTAGGATGGACAGAGGGCATATTATAAGAAGTGCCTGAATATTATTATTTATTATCACAGAGTATTTAATCTGTAATTTCACTCCTAACAGCTTTGTGGACAGAGGTGTGTAGAACAATTGTACAAAATGTAGCACACTGTACTAAGCTGTTCTGTCAGACAAGTTACCTTAAGCTCCATTAGTTTCTGTGTATCAGGTGGTGTGCTAAGTGCCCTCTCTGCAATCTTCTCAAATTCATTACAGAGCCTGTGAGTGGAAAAGCATTCATTCAGTGCCGTATACAAAGGGTTTTGCAAGCTTACAATGTCATTTTGGCACAGCTTGAAATTAAGAAGCACCATTGGGACACAGGCCAATAGAGCAGCTAACACTGGGTCTAACCCACTATACACTTCATTTGACCCCAGTATTTACATTGAGGTTCCAGAGTGGCCAACTATGCATATTTCAGCCATAAACTGAATGCCAAACAGAAAGTTGTTAATCCTTGTCAACCTTTTTCAAAATGATGTCTTGCTTCATTTGCTGCATTTTGACGTTACTGCGTACATGACCAGAGAAAAAATGAAAACAGGAGACCAACTTACTTCTTATTGATTTCCTGATGGTCTTGTAGCATCCGAGTAACCAGCTTTTCCAGTAGCTGTTGAGCACGCTCAGCTAGAGAGTGGATAAGCTTATGGGATTGAACCTCAAACATGCCAAGACGGACCACCTAAAGCCCAACGTACTGATCAGTGGCAAAACTTGGATCACTTAAGTAATTACTTATTAATGTATTACTGGAATAAAAGCAAAGACACAATAGCATCATCATCACTGTCACCCTACATGAGCAAACAAGTTTTAGGTTTTTCTAATTTCACTAGATTCATTAGACACCTGCACAATTCTACTCGTGTAAGACTTGTTTTAAGTTTCTTTAGATATCACCAGCACACTGTCTGAAATATAAATAAATAATACATCAATTGTAGAGCCATCACATAATCTTTTCTGGTGAGTTCCACCTTGTTGATCAAGTACCTTGGTTGACGTGTACTGGATCTGGTCAGCAAGCTGCTGGTAGTGTATCACCTCAACCATGATTTCCTGGAAGGAGTGCTGCTGGCTGAGAAACTGCTCCACATCTTCCTCAGCCTGCCTCGATACCAGTGAGGCATATTTATCATACTCATGGACATACTCCTTGGGCCTGACACACTCGGTCCAGAACACCCTGCACACCTCCTCCTGATGGGCTTGAACAATCTCTGGCAGGATGATGGGCTTCAGAGTCCTTTCAGACTGTAAGCCGTGCTAGGAAGACATGAAGTATAAAGGTAAACCCAAGCAGTGGTAAAAGTAAGTGATGGCTGTAATGCTGTTACTAACTACTGTGATTCTGTGTATAATGCAATGCAGTTCAACAGCACCACAAACTAAATCTCTAAAAATTTCCCAACTATCCGTGAACACTATAGCCTTCATGAAGGAGGGATTTATTTCAGGGCTGCTGTATTAGACCGCATTTGTTTTTAGCTAAGTGTATCTAAATAACTGGAAACAGAAAAACACAATTTTCCACTTACCCCTTCAGGGAACAGTTTGGTTTCCACACGAGGTACCATGCTGATAGATGTGAGCATGAACTCAAAGACATTAATTAGAGCCTCTTCATACAGTTTGAGGTCAGGCTCAAACTTGATCTCCCTGTCCTTCAGGGTCAGATGCAGCACAAAGCCTGGGTGCTCATAAGCTCGCTCTGACTGCTACACAAGGTGAAAAACAGAAAAAGGAAACAGAATAAGAATTTATGTAACTTCATGTTGTGTTCATCTCTTCATCTGGGACAAAATCTACAAGTGCATTATATTGACTTTTCCAGTCCTGTCTGTAAACGTACTCTAAAAATGATTGGCCTTTTAAATCTTTCTCTTACCGGTTCTTGGGAAATCAGTTGTGTGTAGTCCTTCATTGAGTCTATTGCAAGGTTCTGTATCTGGGAGGTCATCAGTGTAGCTGCACAGTTGAAGAAAGGCAGTAGCTTGGGCGATTCAAGGGTAGGCACCAGCTGGAGCCTACACCCCTCGTAGTAAACAAAGTGCACCATATCTATCCAACTGGAGAAGAAGACAGACAACTCCATTTAAGGTTATATTCAGAGAATGAGTTAATGTGCAGTTAATACTCAAAGTATGCACGCAAATATCAAATGGTCTAATAATGGAATAAAAGACTTTAATGACACCAACAGAGAAACTAGGGCAGAGAAGAAAACTGTAATAAGTAACTTGTCAGTTTGGAGGTGGAATGACTTATAACAACCATAATTCATCCCCTGTACTAATGTTGCTGATCCACACTTGCTAGTTGCTGATTTACTGCTGCATTTAAGCCAGGCTGTCTTCTTCTATTCATAGTACAGGCAGTTTGGCATCATGTCACCTGAGTGAGTCAGATTGTATTCAATGCAGGTCTGCATGCATAGTGATATACATGATGGTTAGGTAGATATACTTGATGTTGATGTGATACTCAGATTCAGGTCTAAATCTCTGGAGTAGTGATAAGCAGCAAATTTGCAAGCACTGAAATAAATAGATGATTCACAAAAACATTTGATTAGCTGTGGAGGAGAATTTGTATTTGCTGATATAATATTTTATTAACAGTAAGTTCAAGATTACTTTCTTCACAACAATTTATAGTCCTGAAACACAGAAATATGATCATGAATTTCGGGATAGCTATAACTCTTCAAAGATGAAATTATGATTCTTTGTATTTTAAGAAATCTTGAGTTCTATTCAATATACATTCCTTACATCAGTGGTTCTCAACTGGTTTGGCTTCAGGACTCACTATTACCCTTTAATGAAAAGCCACAACCCAAATCGAGGAAAATCTTCAGCTTCTCAAACTTATTTAATGAAAAGGTGGTGCAGTCTGAACCTGAGATACTACAGAATATCACAGTATGCCAACACAAAAAAACAAGCTTATTGATAAACCAAAATAATCATCAGGCGGCAATGCTAGAGAGAAGTATTCCCTTTTGCACTCAGTTAGCTGAATTTTAATTACAGGTTTCAAGAATATTAACGTAACTGTTGCTGTGATAACCCTGCATCAGTGAACTATTAGCCCTATATTTATTATATTCCATCAGTAGCATTTAATAAGCCATTGATCATGAAGCTTTTACAATATACATAACATTTCAGTAACTTCAGCCTTTTTTTTAACAAACTCAACAGTGCTTTTGAACACAAACAAGACATAAAAAAGTCCAACTAATGAGAAGTAGTTTCAAAAAGACTCAAAAATATGAATACTCACTCACTGAATATATAATACTGTACTAATAAACTTCTTTGGTCATTTATTCAAGCATTAATCATAAGGCTGACATAACAATCAGAACATTTCAGTAGCAGCCATTTTTTTAACAAAAATGGAAATACATGAAATAAAAATGTGCAACTACAGAGAAAAACTAAAAGGCTCAAATTACCTAGCTTTATAACCAACACTGCACTATGGAAAAAAAAAATCTGTTTCTTCAGTAGCAGGTTTTATCCACAAACTCAAAACAAATTAAACAAAAAGTGCAATGCAACAAGACTGAAGTATACAAAATTAATGTTTCCTCTGATTACCTATATTTTAAAAATCCCTTTCAAAATAAAAGCATAGACTTTTTTTCTTAATATTTTCTTTGGCCCAGGCAACCAGTTGAGAACCACTGCCACACATTACTGTTCATACAAATCAAAGACAAGCATATTTTATTCTGATAGTCGTGAACAGTCAGTAATAATATGCACTCACTCTTTCTGGAGGATTTTTCTGGCATTATCAACCTGTCTGGTGACAATCTGCTGAAACGCAGAGAGCTCCATGGACTCCTCTCTGTTGTGGAACTCCTCAACATCGATCAGACGGAAATGTCTGTAAACAGGTCATCCAGGAGCACGAAATGAATGTGGATCTACTACGGCAACTGCATTGTTTCAGGTGGTCAGTTTTAATGAAGAACACTTTGTCATGGGTCTGTCACAACTGTACAGATTGTAAAGCCCTCCGAGGCAAACAATGTTTGTGATTTTGGGCTTTAAATAAATAAAATTTGATTTGATTTGATTTAAAAAATCAACTGATAAAAACAGCTTGAGAGCTTGAAGGCCTGAAAGTGCCGAGAAAATTTTAGAAACTAGGAAAAAACTACTCCTTATGAAAACAGGAAATGATTATATGAGGTACAATTCATGTTAATTATTTGCTCTGTAATCTTCATTTTCAGTAGAAAAGGTGTGTTATGCACTCAATTAACATTAATGTATTAAAATACATGTTATGTATGGTATAGATAATTACCAAATATGATTAATGGAATTTAGAGTAACGTTCAGCTATGCATAAGAGCCTTCAAACTATGCAGAGATAACTTTCTTGTTATCACGTGTGTCTGAACTTATATATGATATATGATAAAATACTATAAAATCAAAGATTGTACATGGAATCTTTATTTCCTTAAATTATGCTAAATGTTTTTAAATAGTACAAATAACAAAAATGTATTTTTCTGTTAAGTCAATTAACTGCATTTAAAAAAAAAAAAATCTTAAATATATGTTTACCAAACTCACTCACCACCTAAATTTTTATTTTAATTTCATTTTCTATAATAAAATAAATGAATGCAAAGTGAAACAAATATCATAGCATACTTACTTGTATTCAACCTGCCAATTGTATTGCACCTGCATCATAGTGGGGTTGATAGAGTGAAGCTTATTCCTCATCCTCTTTCGCGCTTGGACAAAGGCTTTGTTCCATGGTTTTGGCACTACCTCCACTCTGACAGTGAAAGATAACAGAGGGAATGTGAGGAACAGACTTTTTTTCCCTGTGGCAAAATATTTGATTAATTATTTTAATGGCTTTCAACGACTGCTTATTAAAACTCAGTTTTATCTCGTACAAAGGTAAATAAGAAGTCTCTATGTGGCCTTTTCATGAGAGCCACGCTGTGCAGCATACTCAAACACTTACTCAAGTCTGTGAGGTGGCAGATTTTTTACTTTGTCCTCGTCATTGTCTCTTGGACCTCTGAAAGTATACCTCACTGCAATCGCAAACAAAAGCTAATAAAACAAACAATATTTTATTTCCACATTCTTGTGCATTACAAATGATCCAGTCATGATTTTTGGGTAACAGTGTTAAAACAAGAGAAATTTAAAAAAAACATTCATTCATTTGATTTTGAATATCAAGAGGCATTTAGTAACTTTTTTGTATAAATAAATTATGGTGTGTGGATTTTAAAGGTGTGACAAAATGTAATTAAGTACAGATTGCTGTCTTGACACTGAAAAGGTAGTCCTCCTTAATCTCATTAACCAGCAGCTCCCATGGTGAGCTCAGGCTCCTCAGGTGGTGGGGCACTCTTTCCTGAATGCTCTTCAGCCAGGAGTCCTGCAGAGGAGCCACACTCTCCAAGTCTATGCCTTTCTCAATGTAGAATTTATATCTCTGCCAGGACAGAAAATTATAAATCATTTTCAGGGGCAGTGAGGACATTTTAAACAAACTTAAATTTTTTTGGTGCCAGAGGTGATTACTAGATGATGGAAAAACATCTACACCCAGGGAATCACTGAGAGTAAGCTTCAATTTTGGAGGAGCATTTGATTCAGTGACCTACTATTCCTTTCCCTCTGGCCAGTGCTAACTTTATTTTCCTGGCTATGTACCTGAGGTAAACCTACACTTTACTCCTGGATGTAAAATACTAAAATAAAATAAAAACAATGTATACAGTTTTATTCCTCAGCCTTACCAAGCCTCATTATGTCAAAACATATCTTTTACCAAAAGATAAATTACCTCACTAAGAAGATGCATGCATAGCAACTGCAACCACTGAGACCAATACACCACAGCAGTCATAACAAGGCTACCATATCAAGTGTCTTCTAATTATTATGGAATACACTGACAGGCACGTCTTCGTTGTGTGAACAACCAAAGATGCCCTGTGATATAACATATGGTATCAAATGTGCACGTATTTCACCATTTCATCCTTTGTTGTAAATTCAGGAGAGCCACATGCTGGAGAGTTGCCATCCTCCTCCGGCTGGCTAAAAAGAATGAAATGGCAAAATGGAAGTCAGAACAAATGTCACTTTATCAATAAGCACAGTATCCATCTACTAAGCAGGGGCATTTAGCAGTGGTTTGGTTTTTACAGTAATATTTTTTATAGAAGTATGTCATTTTATTTCAGTGTTTAAGTAGTTATTTACTTAGTTGGTCATGTCTCTCCTATGGTGTAAAACCATGTAGATGATGTAGAGGTGAAAAACACATTCATCAGACAAAATAGATAGATAATTTAACTGAAAAGATAATGCCAAAAATAGTGAGCTCACCATATGATTTTAATCAGGGTTTCACGGAGACTCTTGTGCTTTTTAATGAGTTGTGTGCGGGTGCTGCTGTGCACTGCCTTTCTTTTCTTCAGGCTCTGGTCTCCAGCATAACTTTTACTGCTGTCTGCCCCCTCCGTCAGCCCATCTCCTGCACAGTTTAAGCAGTGACCATGACACGATGCAAAGATGGCCAGCTCTAACAGCATGTGATCATAACGCAGGTGTTTGGGTACGAAACCAATACTTCTTAGCTAAGTGAAACTGTGACTAAACTTTGGAGACTGTACCCACTTGTTGCAGCTGCTTTAGCTCCTTGAGCTTTCTGCTGGAGTTCGGGCAGTAGTGAAAATGAAGGCTGACTTTCCATCCAGGGCTGTTTCCTGTGGACCTGGAGAATAAAGTTAACCATTAGTTTGGTGCTGGTTTCACAGATAGCGGTGTCTGAATGAAAAACAAAAATAGGGCAGCTAAAACAATACCGTTTTTTTTTCTTTTTCATATTTTATTGTCAAAAGCCCACATTCCATCAAACAGCAAGCAGGCTGATAAAACAAAGTTAATTTGTGTGTAAAACAGCAGTCAGACGTTTTCCAAACTAGGTCATATTAACGAGGCGTTGAGTAAACTTACCTTTTGTGGATTTGTAGGAAACGATGCTACACTATCCGTGATATTTGTTTTCTTTCTGGCGGAACTCATGTTAGTACATTTTTGAAGTTATGACGGGCTAATGCCGGCGCTTTGACGAAAACCTTGTGACGTTGCTAGGGCCGTTGCTAAGGAAGTACGGCGCACTCAACAGCATACACACACACACACTCACACACACACACACACACACATTGGGTCGAAACGCTACTCTACATTATTACACACAGTCTAATAATAATAATAATCTATTAGTCGACTGAGTAAATATACTTTGGTCAACAGCAGCACCAAAGTCATTTTTACGTTCCTGTCGATGTTACATCGAAAAGTGTAACGCTAACGATGATAAATAGACCCCAGCACTGGTTAATAAGTTGGAGTATTGGCTAATAGTGAGCTTAACTCTACTATAAAATGAAGGGACAGCAATAAGTTTTCCCATAAGGGTTTTATATACATATATTAATATATAGCTGGCTGTGTTTTGCCTGCAAATGCCTCTTTGATAACGCCGTGTCAGTGTTTTATGTTGCGTAAAATACCTTAAATCTCGATATCGGAGTTTGATCGTCCCTAGCAACTAGAATGTTGGGTGTTCTGCTTGCCTAGTGATGGAATGTTCCATTCACTTATGGGGGAGTACTACCGACGCAATAGTAACTGAGGGAATGGCGTAAAAAGCATTCACACATACACACTGTTACTGTTAAGTGGTAAATATAGACTAAATATAGACTAGTCTACATAGTTAGGTTAGGTTGTGAGTCGCACGATCACACTTAATATCTTACTGATGGCAAAAATCTAAAATTCATTTGCTTGAACATATTTATTTGGCATCAAAATATAAGTTGAAAACAACAGTCATTTAGTGTGTCAAGTTAAAAACAACAACATTAAAGACTTTTCATTAATCCTCCTTAATCCTCACAGATGAACGCCATAAATCAAGACCAGATTAATGGCTGAGCTTTTAACAGTTTTTTAACAGTTAGCTCAGTTACCCACACAACACTGCATGAATGTGCCTGCTTAGCTGTGAATGGATGGTTCTTGGTGTGTATTAAAATATGTGACATGCAGTGACTCTCCTGGATAACAACAACAAACACTTTTTTTGTTTAGTCCCCTTAATATATTACATACAAACTATTAACACACCTATTTACAGGCAAGCACAAAAGGATGACTTTGGCATGGATGAACTCAAAAAACAAACCTTTCAGAAAAAATTACCCAAAATGAACACATCACTTTGCTTCTTGATTCTGCAGAGTAGAAAGTGAATGTCTTTGTACATGGAAAAGACATGGAACAGGAACAGAAATATTAACTAGCATTGACTGAAGCTCAAAAATCATATTTGCAGCTATTTGTCTGCTCTGCTCAAGATTGCTTTGAACAAAATGTTTCGTTTTGATTTAACGAACACACGTTTGATTTAACTAAATCTGCAAGTAGTTAAGACTACTTTTGGAAAGTTCTGCTCCACGATGATGAGGAAGATAAAGTAACGTGCAGCTCTCTGAGCATTAATCAGGCCTGCATTTGGCCTTAGAGAGGCTGATGGGCTGGTCTTTGCACTGCAAACAGCAAGTTATACAGCTCTGGACACTAGATGGATCTCTTCAACCCAGGCAACGTGAGCTCAAACCTTAAGAGGAAAGACAAATAAAGAGTTCATCAAATTAGACTTGACCCAAGTAAGAGAGAGTCTTTGCCCTGCAACCAGGTCAAACTGTAGTCAGTGTCTTAACATGTTTACAACCAGCTTAATGGAACACTTTGACATTTTGGAAACGACACTTCTTTGCTTTCTTTTTGAGAGTCAGAGAAGATCAATACCTCTCAGGTTTGTCTGTTAAATTTGAAACTTGAAAATGAGTAGCCTTAGCATAAAGACTGAAAACAGAGGTAAAAGGCCAAAACAGATTAAACAAACAAGATACAACATGATAATGAGGGAGCTTTATAGGTGCATGTAGCTAAAATTAGTTTCAACTCAGCATGTTCAACATGTTCCTGCTTACACACCAATCTCTAACTTTGTGTTCTATTCAGAAAAAACACAAATTATTTTCACTCAAGTCATGAAAAAACAGAAAACTAGGACCCATACCATTCTGTGACACCTCTGATGAGATCCAACTGTGAAAAATCAATCAGCACCTGTGGACAGAAGCAGATTCTGATCAATTCACTCATTCAATTAGGCTGAGTGACAACCTGAAAATGTATGAAACTATTTCTGCATTATGTGTAAAATAAAAACACTCAAAACACTGAACCGGGCTGACTTAAAGTTGGAAATGTAAAGGCTCTATATGTTTCACCAGCAGCACTGTCTAACAGCTTTTCAGCTGCTGATAGCCTTTACAACTCACAAGCTCACAAACTCACCAGCAGAAGAACCTACCATGCCAATGTCCTTTCTCTCCCGTGAGTGGAACATCCTGCCGTTTTTCACTGACACATCCAACTTTCTGGTTTTTGCTTCTTCAAGTGGCACATCAAATTCAAACCTGTGACAAATGACAGTCGGCAGAAAGTTTCAAACACAGTCACAACCTCAGAAACTCACAGAAACTACTTCAAGTCGGTGATCAGATAGGAGACTGATGAAACTGTCAGCTTTGCCGCAGGATGAATCCAGTAAGCTTACTTCTCATTGAAAACAGGATTGACTGTCTTCCTCTTGACATGTGTCCTCTTGCGGTGTCTCCAGGATTGGTCAGGGAGCAGATACAGGCGGACATAAGAGTCTGTGCCATTGTCACTGCAGCTGATGATGTTCCTGTAGCCAAGGTACACACTGCAGGTTATGACAGCTGACTTGGCATTACCTTTTAATAATTTTTTTAATAACTTACATATAAACTTGAAAAGAAAATCCTCTGTATGTTGAATTGTAGCATTTTACTCTTTTATTATGTTCAATTCAATTCACAGTATTCAAACCAAGAAAATACTGACTATACTATTATTAAGTATTCTCACCACAAAAATGTTTGTGATGTTCTGCTGGAAAAGTTAAGATAAGGATTTCTCTTCATACCACGCAAATTCTACTAATGTAGATGTTCAGTATTTCAACAGAGGAAGTGTTGATTTTTAATGCTGTCACATGGGCTTCAAAATGTGAACGTCTGAGATCTAAAATGTGATTAGAGCTGAGATGAGCAAATGAGTACAGTCCTGGTTAGTATTAAATCTGCTGCAGAAACACTAGTGAGGTTGGATTTGTCTGATGTACCTGCATGCATGAACTATGACGAGGAGTTTGTGCCTCAGGTCTGTATAGCGTACAGTCAGGTTGATCTCCCCAAATGAACCCTGATGGTTCCTGATGGCCCTATAGTGATAAAAAAAAAAGAAACATTTGTAAATGTCACTTTAATTACATTCATATTTTACTACATTTTCATATTAAAATCCACATAGTTTAGTTCATAATTCATCTGTAGAGAGGTTAGAGGTCAGCACATCAAAAAGTCTGAAAAAGAACTGCAGACTCACTCTGGATACGAGGCTCCCTCTGAAACATCGAAACGTGATGAGGCGATGGAGTTGTCAGACAGCAGGCTGTGGGAGTCATATCGACGCATGTTCGATGGGGAAGGTGCTGACTGGCCGGTCTCAGAGGCCAGGAAGGAGCCCCGGCGGTGAGCTGAATAGTTTTCATTAAAGCCATTCTGGAAATTAGCTGCCTGGCTCAGAGGTGAAGCTTGGACATTGGTGGTGGTGGATGATGTGGCGGCGGAGGGAGTAGATTCTTGGTTGGTCTGTGGTTTGACTTGTTGTGGAGGTTTGAGGGTCATCTTGGATGGAGGCTTTTCCAAAGAAAGAATCTATTGTGGGATTGAGGACATGGTCACATATACAATGTAAAAACACCAGCGTAACAGACCTTGCACTTGCATGTTCTCAGGATCTCAGTGTTGGGTGACTTACGTGTGAGTTATCGCAACAGGAAACAGATGGCAGCTCAATGATCAGTCTGTGTGTAATGTTAACTTCTCTGTACTTTGTGTGTGTTTGCTAGCATTGTGTACCCACCCTGAGAGTGGCTTTCAGCTTGATCTGGCTGTTTGCTCCAGAGCGCTCCAGAGGGAAGCGTTGGTCTATAGTCATGTCAGAGGTGTTGATGAGGCGCTTCAGGGGTAAGTTGAAAACACCAAGCTGAGTCTTCTTCTCAGGCTCTTTGACCTGGACCACAAGAACACAAACTGAAATGATTTAAGCAGTAACTACAAAAGAAACGGTTCTAGAACTACAGAGGATTGAGTAAAAGAGGTCTAGTGGGCTTCTTATGTTTTTTAGGGTCTACTATGATGAAAGCCTATACACACTGACAAGTACAGATTCAAAGGATGAACACAAAAAAGTTGGATGATTTCTAAATGTAGCCATTTATGAAGCTTTATTAAGGTATTTACCTTTTTAGACTTTAACTTTAGAAGACTTGCTTAACTTTACCTATTTGAAATCACAACAGAAAAAGGTGGGAATATGTGCTAAAAGAAAATCAACCACAGCTCAGATTCTTGAGCTTTTCAGCAGTGATTACTTCACAGCTGAGTCACTTCTTCAGATAAAACCCTTCTGTACAGAGGGTACAAACCTGAACACTGAGGTGCTGTGTCTTGACATTATGCACAAAAAAGGTGAAGCCCTCCTCCCACACCGGGTCTTTAGACGCAAACACAGTCTGTGGATAGAAAACACAGTGACCGGTAAAAAAAAAAAAAACACCACTTACAACTTAACATGAAACTTTTCACAGTTATGAGTCTTCTCTTTTGTACAGAGCTAAAATTCACAAAAACAAAGTATAAATACTAATGAACAGATATGATATTAATTTCACTGAATGAAATGAAATGAAAGTAACAGAGAGAAAGCCGTACCTTGCTTTTCTTAACATCCTTATCAATGGAAAACTCCACAAAGGAGTCTGGACAGGCAGTCTTCTTTGTGAGCTGAAAACAAAGCAAGTCAGTGAAGGATATTTTTTGACTACATGTTTTAAACTCCGGGAACAATGAAGAATATGTTAGTTAGCAATTGGTTTGAGTGACTGAATTATTTTCATCAAAACTATATTTACAGCTACTTGCCAGTTGAAATCTCAACTGCATTTGTTTCACTAAAACAGACAGGAGGAGGAGCAGGAGGACAAGAGGAGGACAGACAGCCTGTTGGAAAGAAGGGAAGGGGGGGGGGGGGGTAATACACTGCACACACACCACCTGGGGCACGTGAAACAGATGTTGACGTTGACAAAACACAGGGAAGGAAACTTTTATCAGTGGTGGAGAAGACTGAGAGCCTCCCTGTTGGAATGCAGCTGTGCTACATTCCAACAGGGAGGAAAACTTAATGCTGAACAAACACCTCCGAAAAACTCAACATGCTGTCAATCTGTGATAAAATACATTTACTGATTACATGACAGCGTTTCCCGTTTAGAGTGATTTACTTCTCAGAATCTCCTGGAGATGAGCAGATAAGGCTTGTTCCTGTAGTTTTTCTTAGCCAACTTTGCCACGTACTGCATCTCAGGGTAATAAAACATGAACATGGAGTGATTCAGTGTCACACTTTACTTGACACACTGTGACTAAAGGCTGTATATGAAGTCTTAAAGCTTGTGACTGGATTTTCACACAATGAACAGCAGGGGGCGTAGAGACGGATCAGCCGCTCCCTACTGGGTTCAAGTCAGGTGACACTGTGTTGAGACAGATCAGTTTAACAGGTCCGGCTCCAAGTTTGTGAATAAACTCACCATGCCAATAGAAAGCCTTAAATACAAGGTGGATGGGCATTACAAAGTGTGTCTACATTTCAGTTACCAGTAAAACTGTAAAATGCTTTTATTCATTCATCATATGATGCAATCAAAGAGACAAATCAGCCTGTTATTGCTTTACAAGCAGGGAAAATGAACATGGGTATAATGATCATTTAATTTGCTCCACAAAGTCCTCACCAAAGACGTTTTCACCTTGTTTCTCCAAATATTATGGGAAATTCACCCTAAACTGGGCTCAGGTGAAGGAAAGAAATCCAGCAACATGAACACCAGCTGGTAATAACACACCCATCAAAAATGCCTGGCATGCAGCAGACAAACGGGAAATACCAGTTCCACACAAATACACCTGCAGCACTAACAGAAAACATGTGATCACACTGAGGCTTTTGTCTGATGTCAAGATACAAAAGGACTATTGAGTGTAAGGCAGTAAAGTGAAAGAGAAGCTATTCCAAAGAAAAAATAATTCCTAACATGTTTTCACTCTAAAGCCAAGAAATGGTCTTTATTTTAATTAAGCTATAACAATAACATGGAACCTCCATAGCTCCCAAACTGCCTTGAGATGCTCACGTTCAGTGTCCATGTGCTTGGCAGTGTTAGAAAATGAATGAAAAATCTCCAGCTTTTCAAAACTGATTGAATTTTTTCAGTAACAGCAACTTTATGTGATAATATTTACAATAGAGATAGAGAGAAAATAAAATGTACAAGTGATGGAATACAGGATTCATGATCTGAAGGAAAGGACTGTAATGTACAATGTGTATTGCTGTTTTGGGAACACAATGAAAGCTGGGAGCATCTGGGGTTCTCATAAAAAGAGCACAGTCTTACATTACATTATTGGAAGCCTAAACAGCTCTGGTCTTACCCGCGCTTCCTGTGAGTGCTTCCCATGTTTCTGATGCTCAGAGATCTCATGGTGGTCTTTCTGGAGACAAACACAATAACGCATATCAGCACATTTGTCCACCTGCATTGCATCACCTGCCCTCCACAACACACAGTCCCCATCAGAAGCCACTTACTGGCAGGTTCGAGGCGTTATCCAGATACACCGCAAGCATGGCGCAGGCAAGGCCGTCTGCCGACTGAGAAAGAACGATGGCAGGGAGACAATACATGATATGTCATCTCGGGTTACTCACGCCACACATAACGGCAACATACAGCTAAGACGTTCCACAAAGGGTCAAGTAAATGGTGATGGAAGCAACAATGAGGCTACCTCTGTCAGCAGGCTGGGCTCGTTCTTGAGGGAAAACCACTGGAGCTTAAGGTGGACTTCTCCATTCTGGACCCCTTCAAGAGGAAACCACTACAACAGCGAGGGAGACTGATTCATTAACATGATCCTTCGTATAAAGGGGAACCATGAATATTTCCGGTCTTTTAAAATGCTGCATAGTCAAGATATTTCAGAGGAAATTAAAACAACACTGCACAGTGTAATGGCCCGTCATTTTCTCAGGACTACTTTTATTCCTACAGAGAAAAACTGCACTTGCTCTGAACAAATCACTTTATTCATTTTTAATATTAAATAAAAGCCCACCTCATTCATTTCTCTCTCCCTCTTCACTTCTCCGAGGTCAAGGCGATAGCTGTGGTGATAACGAAACATGATGACTAACATTTAAAACTAATGAATTTTCAGCCCAAAGGCCAAAAATACTCCTACTGCTTCACTCATTCCACATCACCACTCAGAAAAAACATGTTTGTACAAGCTACAGTTCGTAATAATAAGTAATAATTAAGAGGGTCATTCAGCAGATACACCATACTTTACCAGCCAATATATCTAAAGCCCATCTATTTTTTTTTTCTCTGCCAGGAAACCCAAATTTCCCCAATAATAATAAGTGATTAGGTTAAACTTGTCAGAGTGGATTTTTTTTATATTATAGTAAAAATACTATAATAAAAAATAATAACAGAGCTCCTGTTTCTGTTTCCTTTTTGTGGTCGGATCTCAGATATGTGGCTTATTTTCTCTTAATTGCTCTTTCAATCTGTAATTACACAGTAATCAAGGTACAAACTGTAATAATGAGTGTTGTCCTTTAAAATCCCCTTGAGCTCATGATTTGATGATGGTGTATGTGCGTGGAAGTCTTAGATGACCAATATATATTGTAACGTGAACACAATATGTTTGATTCAGATAGCAGTAGCCTGACTTTCTCACTTTCCAATGAAGTCATCTTTATCTCTGTCCTCATCAAACAGGTCCACCTCCAGCTCTTGGCCTGGGGCTTCATGGACCACGAACTGCACCCAGACAGACAAAAAGGTGGATGTTTTCTATTATATTTATACAAAGTAGATTGCACAAAGACATGAGATGAAACCTGAAAGGCTAAGTAAAGGTCTTTTAAAAGCCGTAAAGTTTGACACAATAATAACTGATGTTTTCACACATAGAGCTGCCGTGTGTTACTCTACCTCATACACTTCGTTCCACTTGGGGTATAAATTTTCTTTGATGGTCTTGCTTTTGAAATGTCGGTTGCCGACTCTGAGTACCGCATAGGGGTCTGATTTGCCTTTCACTAAACCCATCATGTACGTGTCCTTCGCCACCAGGTCTCTGGCCTCCAATAAGTGGACTCTCACTACGCCCTAAGGAGCAGACAAGGAAAGAGCAGGGTTCAAACTAACAACATTATAATTACCAGAAATTAGATCCACTTCATTTATTTTAGCAGGCCTTTATCTAAAATGTTCACTGGTACAGTTCAAAAAGATGACTGCGTGAAATGGAAAGTATATCTCACATACACGAGGCAGAGGGAACCTCATATTGTCCACTTTGACTTGGTCAATGAGGGGCACACACATGCGGTTGGGCAACACCATCAATGAGGCAATGATATCCATGATGGTGTCCTCAGACAATGAACTGGGAGGGACCAGACGAGAGAAGAGAGTGTTACACCCAGACAGCAAAATGGCAGGTGTTCAATGAGGAAACACTGATGTTATAAGAGTCAGGGGCTTTTCTGTGAAAACTGACCGGAAGGCTGGGCTGTCCAAAAGGTTGGTCATGCCAGTCCAGTTGATCTGTAGGGTCTGGAAGAAAATATCTGAAGCTTTAATGGCTAACCATACATCTTAACTGACAACAGTGAGGTAACCAAAGTGTGTGTGGGCACTCACGGGGCGGCGGATGAAAAAAATGGTGACTCCTCCCACCAGTGGTGCGTCACCAATGAGCGGCTCTAAAATGACTCTCAGCATCCCTGTGAGCTGGAAGATTCAGAATACATTTACAAGACCAGTAAACATATATGATGATGAAGAGAACACAGAAAATGAGATGCCCACTTTAAGTCCTTTAACACCAACTGTGATTGGCTCCTTCACCACAGCATCGATGTCCACATCGCCATCATAACTGCAACATGAAACAGCGCTGGTGAGAGGTGCAGGACTATGTGTTTATGACACGACAGCTCTGATATAAGCAATGTGTCCAACCAACCTGATATTCATATCCAGAATCACTTCCCTCTGATCCACCTCATGTGTGAATGCTTTCATTCCAGTGATCCTGAGAGGCTGGAATCAGAGAAACACATTAAAAATGAACTCCCTCAACCATCTTTGAAGAGAATGCTCTCTCTCTTTATCAGATGCATGTCTGCTGCAATGACTCCTACCAGCAGCCGTGTCCATGTAAGTGAACACAGTGACAATCTGGAGCATTTTAACAGCTTCAGAAGTGTTTTAGAGTAATAGAGGAGAAATGGATGTAAACTGGGCATGAATGGAAACTCACTATGTGTCCAAAGTGGACCTTGGTAAAACTGAACGTTTTGAGTGCGGGGCTGGAGAGCCTCACAGCCGGCTCGATGTTTTTTTTAAGGAGCTTCTCCATGTACATCCCAAAGAAAGGCCAGGCCTGCTGTAACACCTGAGCGCACAGAGCAAAACATGTGAAAACACTTTGATTCCACACCTTCATCTAATCACTGCACCATGTTTACATAAAGCAAGTATATTTTATGCATGAAACTGTAGTAAAAGCTGCTCTTAAATCAAAGTGATGGCATAGGTTCTAGTTTGTAGAAGAATAAAACAACACAGTTGTAAACTGGTCATGATAGTTGCTGATCTCAGTGTGCTATCATATAGTAATTTAAGTAGTTTAAGACCTCGTCCATCCCAGTGGCCATAGTACATGTGATTCCCAATGCATTCCTATCAAACACATTCAGATGAGTCTAAAATTAAATACATGTAAGAAAACAACTTTCATGTGATACTGTACCTTGTTAACCCAGTCAACTTTCTCAACATCAGGAAAGTGGACCTTAGATAAAAACATAGGATAGTGAGGTTAGAAGTGGTTCTGTAAACACTCGTCAAACCCAGACAACCCAGAGGCATGCATGATGGTACAAAATCAGGAATAAAACCACTGAATTATCCATCATGCAAATTTAGGATGAATTTGGAGTGAAATTGGTTGACATATAATCAGTCAGATCAAACAGAGATGTGCCTATTTGACTGAATTCAACTTTTAGAGGCATAAATTCTGTACATTTTCCCCATTTCAGACATTTGACAGCAGAAGTGGTTGTTTGCTTGAGCTTACCAATGTTTCTCTGCAGCATCAAAACTGTGGACTGTAACAGAGGTTTTTAATCATGTTCTAACAGAGCATCTGTGGAACCATCAGTGAGATCTCCTGCTAACTTACCCAGACCTCAAAACACAAGACATGTAACTGTCTGATACTGAGGGCAGATCATACATTTCCTTGTCTTAAATTATGACTCTGCCCGTCTCTTAACCTTTACAACAAGTTACCACGATCCCACACACAAACATGCAATCTGATGTCCCGTTCACTGTGCATTCCTCTGACACTGGAGGAGCTCATCTGACTGTCTCCCCCTCCTTATTTCCCATGAGTCACAGTGTGAGTGGGTGTGGTGGATCCAACTGTGGAGCAACCTCCTGCCACACAACAACACATCTGACTTCACCCACTTCTGAGTGTGTGAGGATCTGCCCAGGTCTGCCATGTCATGCAAATACAGTGTGCCGTTGTCAAGGCAACAGAGAGACAAAGGCAGAGGTGCCCTCAAGCAGGGCAGTTCACACTTAATGCCCCAGCACAGCTGCCCACAGACAGTCAGCGTCAGTGTGGTGGTACATGACAGCACAATACACACCCATGATGCCATCTGCAGGGCGCTCTGCAGCTCCTTGTTCACCACGTGTGTTTCATTGTCCACAAACTCGATGGCCGTGCCGATCTTTGCCTCCTTAAACTGGCGATTCTTCTTCCACCAGGTGACCATCACCATGCACAGCAGCACCCAGCTGATGCTGAGGCCCAGGTAGCCCGTCAGGTACACCGGGTAGAAGACGCACATGGCCCTGCCGAGGTGGATGAGCGCCTCCATCAGCACTCTGTTGACGGTGGAGGAGCTCAGCCGCTCCGCGCTGCCCTGCGGCCCGCCGGCCTGCGACAGTCCGGGGGACGCCATGGGGTGGGAGTCCGGAGGAGACCCGGTCCGAGGAGTCCGAGGGGTCCGGAGGAGCAGAGTCCGATCAGAGTCCGATCAGAGGCTGGTCCGGCAGGTGGTCTGATCCTCGGTTCAGCTCTGAGAGGGAGAGAGGAGCGAAGCCGCAGAGCCGACGAGTCCACGGCAGAGCTGCTGAAACCAGAGACGAGAAAACTTCCGCGTTTGACGTTTGCAGCAGGTAGACACACCTGCGGGTGGAGACCTGAGAGCAGACTGACTGTGAACGAGTCACTGATCCAGAACACATTCTCCTTCTTCTCCTTTATTATCAGGGTGATTCTCTTTTTGCTGCAACATTTCATGTCTGCATGTTTTACTTGCTCTGATTTTTTCCCAAACTGTGTCAAATATTAAAATAATGTAATTCAATGATGTATGCAAGTGTTTGTCATACGTCAGATGCTATTCAAATGTATTTTAAATATTATTTCACATTTTACACACATTTTGGTAACACACGCACTTAATTTCATTGTGCGTGTGCCAGGTAATCAACTTCATCGAGAAAAATAGGTTATAAAATTATCAATCTTTTTTTTTCCTTTCATAGTTAAATAGACTACACTAAACTTTATTTAATCATGTAATTTAATATGGTGAAAGTAGTGATGTTAAGAGGTGAGCCGAGGCTTCGGAGCGTGTGTCGAGGAATGAAGGGGGCGTTCCCGCGAAGCGCGTATCGAGGCTTGCTTCATTTGGGGGAGGGGCCAAAAATGATGACGTCCGAAGCCTCGCTGCCGGCTGTACCACGTGATTGCTTCGGGAAGCGGTTCAGATTCGGCCGCGAGGTTTTGCAGCTATAGAGACCCGTCAGGCTCCATTCA
>JBAJHX010000043.1:19425412-19448743 GCA_037176925.1 Amniataba percoides | reverse complement strand
GTATGATGTTCTCACAAATCATTCTTTCATTTGTTAGTTGTATTAGATACACGCCTCAAGGACAACAGACACACATATGTTTCTTTCATATCACATTTGCGTAATTTCTCGTGAACAGTGGTTGGCCTGTTCACGATAGAGATAACTGGCCAATGAAACTCGGTGTCGCCTAAGTCCAACCTCTGTACGGGGCAGAACCTGCCCAAGAAGATAAATGTGAATCACACCCGGAAATCGGGGCCCCCTCTGATCTGAGATCCTGAGAGAGCTCTGTCATTTTGAGCCCAGCGCTGTAATACTTTACCTGTGACCTGAATAAAGTCTGCTTCTGATAACTGAAGATTGCTGCCTGTGATTATACACTTGGCCAGCAGGTGGTTTCGTTTGCACATGAAGCTTCGAGAAATGAACCCTTTCTCGAACCAATTAGCTCAAGTGGTTCAATGCCTCATGAGGCTTCATCTCACCATCACTAGGTGAAAGTCTTTTTCTTATTTACTATTTTATTCATACTTCACATGTCCCAGTTGTAATTCCCCCCGTTAGAACGTGTGTCATTGCGTTGAAATAAAAAACTGCAATTCCATACAAGCCATCTACAGGAAGTGACATCATTTTTGGAGAGAATTTCAACTGTGGAAACTGAGGTAACTGTCACTCTCTCCTTACTATGTTTGATTTTAAACATGTTACTCCCTTATGGGTCACTCTTAAAGTTCCACCCTGTTAAGATAATTTATGTGAAATGTCAATTCAGTTAAATTTTTTTAAAAACACATTTGATTTAGTTATTAAGTAGTGTTAATATACTGAAGGTCAGATAGCTAAAACTTCATCTGGTACAGAGTTATCATAAGATTAGCAAAAAAAATTCCACTTAGGCTCATAGCTCTAACAGGGGGGAACCCGACAGGGTGGAAAGATCCTTAAGAGAGATCTCTTATTACAATTATTATTATTATTATCATTATTTATTGTTGTTGGTATTCGTTCATATCTGAGAAATAGAGTGCGTTGGGAATACTAAGGTTTTGTGTGCAAACACTATATTAGGGACATGAACTGATTGCATTTGGAAGCTAATGCTTTAAAGATGTCCGACATTCAAGATGGCTGACATTTATATTTGTGCCACAAATATAAATTCATCCTTGAGCTTGACCATTATGCATTTCTTATAGTTAAACAGGTCAGTATTGAAAAACAATAAGAAAAATATATTCAATTTGTATTTTTTTCCCCAACTTTACAAACCCAAAATGTTGCTGCAAAAAGAGAATCACTGATCAGTGGTTTCCTAAAAGTCTTTCTGCAGTAAAAACATGCTCAGAGTAACTTTCTGGCGTTTTGACAAAGTGTGAACTTTTCAGTTTCATAATTTTCTCGAAAATGAGCGACCCTCACAGTTCTCACTGCTACAGATTAGTCACATTTGAGACTTTTTCTCAGTTTTCTCAAAGTTCTGCATTTTTTATTGGTCATCAATAGTGCAGTGGCCGTGTCTTATTAAAAAACTCAAGCTGTCTATCTGATTATTCCCTCTGATGTTTCCATTTCTTCTGAGCTGCATCAGCTCAAGTGTTTCTGATACACTTATTAGTTTCTGGGTTCATGAAGCCACGGAATTTCAACACTGTTGTTTTGTACAACTCTGTTAGGGGTTATGGTTAGACCTTGTCATGTCTGTACACCGGATGGAGTGTGCAGAGTGGAGGAGCAGCACTCCTCAAGAATACATTTTATATCTATCCATCAAGTTTTTTCATATGTACATTCATATGTACATTTCATAATAATATAAGGAGAGGGTTTAAAGATGTGCATGTATTTGTCTAGGTGCTAATGCTTTTTGTTGTAGATGAACAAATAAAAATCTGGCAAGAATGAGCAGCAGTATAGTGTTGTCTGTTATTTCAAGTTCAGTTTGTTGCATTGTTGCCCTCCAACGTGCTCACAGAATAAAATCAGATAATCTAAAACACGACACATAAAATAGTGCAGAAAATGAAGGTGCAAGGCTCCAACTCTGAGCTCTTATCATGTTGGCAGCAGCAGCCATGTAGTGTATCTGGATGACCTGCAGGTGGAGCCAGAGAGCCCAGCAGAGGTCTTCATTTTCATAAAGCTGTGTGACAAGTCTGTGATTCAGAGATAGTCTGAGTAACAACATGTGTATGTTCTTACCAAGATTCACACGAAGAGAACTAAAACACTAAAACATTAAAGTACTTTTACAAGAACTGGGAAGAAAGCTGACCTCAATGCAAGGGCTTGAAAAAGTTTATGATATGAGAATATGAGAAAGGTAAAGCATTAATGCAAAGTTGTAATTTTTTGAACTTGTAAATGTGGAAATTCCTTTATTCTGCATAGAATTAAAGAGAATTGCAGTTCAGAGTTTCAATATTAATATCTATCTATCTAATGAGTGACAAGGAGCTTGTGCTCATTATTTGTAGGGATGTTTCAATTTCAGAGGAAGTGAATGTGGTCTAAATGTTGCTATTTATTCCTCTGGTTTCCATCTGGATGTTAATTTCAGATATTTTAATATGTAATGCTGGTAATAAAGAAAGCAGTTGAAAATCTGAATATCACATTGCTGATGAATATCATGCCCCCCCAGGGGAGAGAATTTTTTTCTAATCCTAACCCCCCCTTGGAAACTTCAAGTTCAGTTTATTGACTATTTTGTAACATTTAAACAAGACCAACCCTAACACACACACACACACACACATTCACAGTGCGCGCGCCTCGCCCCGCCCTCCCAGGGGGCCGCGCCCCACATCAAAAATATGTAGTGAAGTAAAAGTGGAAGTAGGGGGAAAAAAAATTCATACTCCAATAAGAAACAGACTCAGGATTTTAATACTTAAGCATGGTAGTGGAGTAGTCCTACTTGGTTACTTTACATGTCTGGTGCTGAACCAAACACTGGTGTCGAACGTGAGAATCTTTATTGTATAGGCTTATGATGTAAAGTGGAAACCAGTTATTGATGGAAATCTTCTCCTCTCTTGTTCACATATAAATATTTTGGTGCACCATACAAGAGATGATGTCCTGGCTCTTTTATCAATTTATTTGTTTGTGGTATATTTATTGTTTCTGAACATAACAATATGGAAATTGACTGTAAACCAATGCTTGAAAACTACTCACATTACTCTGTAAAATATAAAAACTACTACTTGCTTTTATTAACCTTTATTTGTGCAGACATGCTTTATTAAACAGCAGTTAAGTTTAAAATTTCTTTCCAAACCAAAAGGTGATTGCTATCCTTGTTTACACAGACAAGCTTTCATTGTTCGATCATTTCCAGAAGAAGAGCAGGTATACTTCCCATTAGCCTCCCAGCTTTGTGTACAAAGTTCAATTACACAGTGGCATATAGACATATTTGTTTCTCCCGCCCTCTCATTTTCTATGTATTTTGTTATGTCTTCTTACAAGGTTCTATAACGTGTTTGCAGGTTAGGGTTAGGGTTAGGGTTAGTTTCAAGGCACTATAAGGGTCTGACTACTACTCCATCCATAACTGACCCTTGTGATTAGCATGGGTTGCTTGTAAACCTGTCATTATATTATTGCACTCATTGTAAGTTTAAACCAAATATCTCAAGTACATGCGAAAATAAATCAGATGATGATGATCAGAAAAAGTTTGTAAATGTAAATGTTGTAAGGCAGTTTTAAATGTAAGGCGCTTGTTTTTGTTATACCAGTGCATTACTGTGTCACTTGAACGTAATCAAATATTCAGGATAGGCCTGGCTGTCGTGGAAGATAACAAACATGCTGGGGTTGGCCATGTTGTCCACAACACTGTCGTAAATCTGAATGGAGTTGCTGCTCTTGGCCGGTGGTACAATCATGGTTTGGTTTCCGGTGGTGTAATCCCCCGTCAGCACCCGACAGAGGTACATGCACTTCTCCCAGGTTTGATTTGGCTTGGAGTAGGTATCTGAGGCAGAGTAGCTAGCATTGACAGCAAAGTACGTGCCTCTGCCGTAACAAGCAGCTGAAAATGAAGCAGCAGCAGAGAGTTATTGAGCTAATCTTTGAGATGCCTGCTATATGTTCCCTTACATTATTTGTTTTTTCAAAGGAAATAGTCAGAAACCATTGAAAAAAACCACAGGATTTACTGTCACTGTCTACAGGTTTCATTAGAGATTGAGGAAGTGGTTGATTAAACAGTATCCTCACCATTCTTTCCTGCGTAGCTCCTGTTGAAGCCGTAATCATTGATGTGGGCCACGGTGGTGTGGCACGTCCCGTGGAAGAGACGTTTCTCGTTGTTCTGGTGGCCGTTTCGCTGCTCCATGTCACGCCTCTTGATCTGCAGGCTCTTCCACAACACTGGGTTCTGGATCCTCTCAATCTAAGAAGAGGGAAAAGTACATTTTTGTGTATTCAGCTCTGCTTCTTCTGTATGTTATTAGTTATCAAAAATTTGTTTGTGTAACCTGAATGGAGACTTTTCATTCATTCAATGCAATGTGTGGTCAGAGTATGCTACCTTGATAATATTCTGCTGGCATGTGGCCTTAAACAGCTTCTGGACTTCAGTGTATTCTGCTGTCCCAGGATTGATTGTGACAGCCTGACTGCAGGCATTGGCTGGCATGGCAACCCAGTTCTCAGGTACATCTTCACCTGGCAAAACAAAAAATTATGGCATTTGGACGATAATCCACCACACCCTGAATCGCAGCAATCAACCAGAGCCAGGAATATCTAAGTGTCAATCAATGTTTGCTCCCCTCCTTCTGCATGAACTTAATCCATCAAGCATTTTCATCTGAAGTAAGCAGATGTAACAGCGGACAAAAACCACCACACAACAAGAGGTGTGAAAACTATGCATCCCCCCTTTGCCAGCTGAAGAAGAGCAACAAAGAAAATGGAAGTTACACTTCAAATTGTCAAGCTAAATCCACTCTTAATGCTACCAACTGTACCTTTAACTGACTCAAACCTGGTTTGAATGCATTTTACTCTGGCTTCATAACACAGAAACAGGCTTCTGAAAAATAAACATGTTTTGACTTAGAGGAGGCAGGTAGAATACCTTTTAGTCTGTCAATGCGCTTTATCTCTAGGGTGCGTCCTTGTTTGTCAGTGGCAGGTCCATTTGGCATGGTGACTGTGTATTCTTGGCCTTGGATTTTAACTTTTATGTTTGGTAACTTCTTTTCCAATGCTTGCTCAAGCTCAAAGTTGATCATTGCATCAAAACTCTGAAACTGCAGTCCCTGCTGTAGGTACTGCCAGTCTGCCACTGTGCTCGCCAGCTCCACTTTCTTCTTCAGGTCCTCCTGATCTCTCGCCTTCTTCAGCAACATATGGATGTCATTGGTGGCTTTGAGCACGTCCTTGCTGAGCCCCTCGATGGTAATTGAGGCTTGACCATTCTTGCTCTCAGTCCTTATGCTTACGCTCAAGCTCTTCTGGATGTCAGCAATGCACTTGTGGTCAGCGTCAGAGAAGCTAAGGATGGTATCGTCTACAATGCAGCTCTTGTTGTGTTCTTTGGATATGAGCTGGTCGATCCGCTGCTTTGCTGAGTCTACTTCAGCCTGTGACTTCCCACAGATGTGGAAGCAAACAGGGTGCACTTCTAGAGGCTCAATGACGAAATCCTCTCCTGTCTGTGGCCTGTCAGCACGGTCACTACTAAAGAGGGCTGAAGGAGCAAATTCAAAAATCTGCATTAGAATTAAACATAGAAAAGTGATTATGAATTAAGGAATATGAATGCATAAACAACTGCCTTTATTGTACATACTTACATTTGATTTTGGTGCCGATGCTTCCCCAGAAAGTTCCTTTATCTTTAGGGTCGGATGCTTCTCTTTGCTGCAAACTGCTGTGAAAGTCTTTTAGCATGGGTGGTTGGAAAATGACTATTCGGATTGTTTTCAGGGTACTTGAAGTGTTCTGGCTCAACACCTCTATCACTGCGTCCAGCATGGCATCTGCCACTTGACTTGCCTGCACATTGCCTTGACCTAAAATGGCACACAGCATAAGTTACAGACTGGATAATAAATGTCTGCCACAGACTGAAAAGCATCGTCTTAATAAAAGTAATCTGTGAAAGACACTATATAGGCAGTAATGGCTGTGATCATAGTCTCTGAATTAATAAAATGCATGTAAGCACCTTTATATATCTTTAGACATATGGGTGGAATCAGAATAGAGTCTAACCTAATAAAATCCTAATAAAAATCCCAGCTCATTGCAAACCCAATTTAATCCCCAAATAAGGTATAACTGGGATTTCTGAGTTTATCTCAAGAATAGAAAACCAGCACCTGGGGCAGCTTTGAATGACATCAGTAACTGCTGAAAAATCTCACCTGTGCCAATGGCAGGGAATGCGACAGAAGTGTGAGAATTTTTCACACACATTTGAAGTGCTTCTTTCACAACCTTGTTGATTTTTATTGGGTCGGTCTGTCCAACTAGGTGGAGGATGTTCTTACACTTAAGGTTGCCTGGCTGGGTCATTATCATACCAGGGTTGGGCTGGGCACCTAGTGAAGTGAACAGTGAAATAAAATACTTTTGAACCATGACAACCATGGGTGATTGTGTGTATTTAGGTCACCCTTCCTTTCTGAGCAATCTTTTGTGTGTGTTATTATGCTGGCTACAAAATTGGCTTAATAATTGACTTTTTAAGCATGTGATTACCAACCACAGAAATTATTACACTGTTTTTGGTGCCAATTTGAGCTTTAACTGTTTCCTTACCAAGGTTTTGGCACTCTACTTCAACAGTTTGACCAGCTGCATCCAGAATAGCCTGTGAGACTCCTAGAGTAGAGAAAGATGAAAATAAATACTGTATTTTCCACGCTATAGGGCGCACTGCATTATAAGGCGCACTGTCAATGAATGGTCTATTTTTGATCTTTTTTCATATATAAGGCGCACCGACTATAAGGCGCACTGTCGATTTTTGAGAAAATTTAAGGATTTTAAGTGAGCCTTATAGTCCAAAAAATATGGTACACATAAACTGAAATACATGATTGATGATAAAAGGGACTGATATATGTCGCTTTGCTTACATGTAAAATAGGAATTCTTAAAAAAGGAATTACATTTTAAAGGCATCATACATTAAGTATCCTCTATATTTAGTTTACATGAAATCTAAAAGAATCGGAAATTATAATAATTTTGTATTATTGAAACACTCGATTCTGGCCACCATTTACCTGACTTCAGGGAGAAATTCTCATTGGAGGAGTTTATGATGACATCAGTGGTCTCCTTCGTTATGTCTCCTGTGGCCACCTGTATAGTTACGCTTCCCATTTTGGTCTCATGCATTCCTGAGCCTGACACGACTTTAGAAAAGGGACCTTAGGAAAGTCGAAACAAATTAACAATTAACAGCAGTGCAAAAATCCACTGGTTAAAATTTTTAGAAAGAGAAAAAAAAAAAAGATTGATCATGGTACAATTTTAACAGTTGTTAAACATTTTTACACATTAATTGAAGCAGCTCTATGGAGTTTTTAACTGTTTATGAAACAGCCTCAGTTTAATACTGATGACTCTTAGCTATTTAAATTAGTTTCAGTTTTCTTTTCTTATGGTTTGTCACCAGGTCAGATTTTTACACAACACTAGAAAATGTTGCTGAGGTTTGTTGTGGTTGAAGGTTTGTCTTCAGCTGCTACCCACTTTCCTCCATGAAGCAAAGAGTAAAGAGCAGGGACCATGTAACCTGACATTGAACGTGGAGCATGACCACCTTTGTCCACAGGGACTCAAAACAACACAACACGCATAGTTCGGTTGAGCTGCAGTATATAATTGCTCATTAAAATGTCATCTACCTTGTCTTTGTGTAGAACTTGTGGGCACCACAACACCTGAGGCATTTGGGAACTTCTTCATAAATTCATCACTAAAAACCTGGAAAAAATCAGAGAGATGTCTGATACCAAAACACTCACAAATAGCACAGCAAAGCATTAAACTCACCTAATTGCCCCTTTGCTAACAATGCAATAGTGCTAAGTTAATACTGGTTAATGCTGCTAATTTGCTCATTTGTCTCAAGATTCTTAGCAAATCCCTTAATGCACCTTGCTGTTGTATACATAGAGAGTTGTCTGTCTCCATTACAAACAGATACATCATCTTTTCTTCTTTTGGAGCTATCCAGCTTCCTTCTGTTAATGTTCCCAACAGTAATCACGGGTGTCAGCAAATCCACCAGGACAAACATCTAACAGAATTACAATTTTCAAAGTTGATTTCTCTGTTCAATCATATCTTAACACTTGGGACATCCTTACCTTGGTAGTTTGTGCATCTCCAGAGTATAGGATGATCACAACCTCCTTCAGATGCTTAGGTTGCTTCTTACTGCTAAATGTTACGATTTCATCAAACATCAATGAGGCTACGATGTCTTTTGGGAAACCCAGGTTCCCAGTGCCAATGGCAGGGAAGGATATGGAGGTCAGACCACTGCTCTCTGCCTTCTCCAAGCAATCCTTAACAATGCCACGCAAGGTCTAACAGACAAAGCATAAATTATAAATATCTACGGGATATGACTTAGCTGAAGAGGAAAAAAAGTGTAGGTTTTATTCCTTATTATGACTTTTGCACTTTTGTCAGGTTCAAATCAGAGAGGTCATTTAACACACAATATAACTCATAACTGACAGTGTTACAGAGCCCCTGAAATGACATGGTCACAAAAAAACAAAACAAAAAAAAAAAACTATAACGTGCGCACGAAGTACTAATTTGTGGCCACGAAATAGATGTAACGTGTGCACAAAATACTAACTATTATTATCAATATCATTCCTGGACAGCTGGGTAAACAAATCGAGCGCACCTCCTTTAAGGTCAGAGGTAGATGCATTCGCTTAGTAAAGGTGCGCTCGATTTGTTTACCCATAATAATAATGTAATAACATTTTTTTGACCACGTCATCTCAGGGGCTCCGTACAATGTAAACAATTTTTGTTATCATTTATTATCAACTTTTTAATTTTTTTTTTAACTTTGGGATTTATAAAGTTGTTCGTATTCATATAAAACTTCACCTTTTCAGCTGTTCCTTGTCCTTTGTCCCAATGAGGTGTCACTGCATGAAAGACTTGTTTGCTCTTGAGATTGCAGCCCTTAGTAACGATGACCTCACCGATATTTCCAGAGCTGCCTTTTGCGCTCACCAGCAGCTGAAGATTGGCTCCAGCCACACGAAAGATGGCAGATGAAACTGCCCCTTTGTTCAGATTAAGATCTTCAAACACAGTATTCACCGTCACCTCCGTCTAAGAGTGTTAACAGAATGTTTAACAGAATGGATTATCTTCATTTTACAACACCTTTTTTTACATAATAGAACAGATAGAACAGAGAATAAGTGCTGTAATAATCAGAAAATAATCAGTGACGCCCTGTGAGACCACATTCAATTATCGGGATGGTCTGAAGCTGGAATATAGCATTTTACTTAATGCTACATATTCTTGCTGTACATATTTCCTCTATCCGCATATTAAATTAATAAATTAATTGTTTGAGAAGTATAGAAAATACATTACCGTGGCAACCTCGATATTTCCTTTTGTAAGAGTGATGCCCAAGCCTTCTTTGGTTTGCACTTGACCCAGGCAGTCTGGGTCAGATCCAGCATGTTTCACAAGTGTAGGCTTGATGGCTTTCATAGGTAGAGTTTGTTGAACAGGACTGACACCACTATTTCCAAACTCCTGTCTGACAGCTGCCTCCATAGCCTGGACAACACTGTCTTCATTGTCTACAAAATGGATCCTCTTCAGGGTGTTGTCATCATACTTGTCATCACAGTGTTCCTTCACTGCTTTGACAATGGTGACTGCACACAAGTTGAGAGGAAAGTTCAGGGATCTGCTGATGGCAGGCAGAGCTACAGAGATGCAGCCGTGCTTTTCTGCAAGTTCCAAACTTCCTTTAACTGCCCTTTTCAACTGTGCCAGAGCCTTCTGGGGTTTAGCTGGATCAAACCTGGGTCCGACTGCATGGATGACTTTTTTGCAGCAAAGCCGCCCCCCCGCACCAGTTATTACACAGTCTCCAGGCTTCAGCTGTCCATTCACGCTAATTAGTTTGTCACATTCATCCTGCAACTGAGGGCCTGCAGCCTTAAGAAGTGCTGCTGAAAGACCTCCATTAAGTTTCAGGTCCTCATTAGATGCACTGACAACTGCATGCACTGAGTAACTGCACATATCTGCCTTGCAAACCGCTATTTCCACTCCATCAGTTGTTTGAAGCTGGTACATAGGTTTGCTTACTTGACTGGAGTCTTCCTCTTCACCACTAGTCCCATCAACTAGCTGAACCAGGCAGCCAGTGTCACTCAAGAGTGAGATAACATGCAAGGCCTCTTTATCATGGAAGAACTTCTTAGCTCCAGGCTTAGAGACTTTAAAAACTTCAAAGAACAAAGAGGAGACTAAGTTTTCAGCCACATCTTTGCAATCTTTTACATCAACTCTTGAACCACTTAGAGAGATTGCCTCCTTTTTATAAGTCACTACAACTTTGCCTTGCATCCGCTCCAACCAAGATGTGCCAATTTTCTTTATGTATTCAACCATGGCGTTGGGCTTGACCACAACAGTTTCTTCAACTTGTGCATTCTGCCATAAGTAGTCCTCAAGTTTACTGCTAACTTGTGTAACACTATCCTTGTAGCCAGACACCACCACTCGTTGACCAGTGGTGCTGATTTCAATTCTCCTGCCTGACTTATTGTTGATCTTCTTTAACTGGCTGACCAGTTTCTGCCACTCTGGCTTTACGAGGACATTACTGTCTTCTGCGTCAATGTATTTAGATATTAGCAGCCTTTTTAGATGCTCTTCAGCATCATTCAGATCTTTGTCAGAAACAGCAAGGAGCTGCACCCTGTGTCCACTGATCTCAAGTGTTGCATTTATTCCATTAGGCACGAGGACAGCATTTGTAAGCTCATCTTGTTGTTCATCCTTCAAGAAGTCCAGCACAAATCTCTCCATTTCTAAATTCTGACGTTTTAATGCAAGCACTGCATCATATATAACTTTGTGTGCTGCACTGATCTCATCCTTTAATCCAGTTATGAGAACATCTGGACTCTCTTTTCCAAATGTCATTTTGAGTTCTGGGTACACACATTGCAATTGGTCCTGAAGACCGTTTTGACACAGGATGTGGAAAACTGATGGTGACACTTTGATCTCTTGGGTTACGCTCATTTTCTGCCTTTGCACTCTTTTAACAATATTGTTCACAACCTCACAAAGCGTTTCCTCTAGTCTTCTGACATCAGCCACAAGGCCAGCCACCAATATGACACCACTAGCTTTGTCAGGCACTACAGCCACATCCTCTTTCAGTAGCATCTCTCTGACCTTCTCATCAGACTCTTCCCATGCCGTTGGCTCCGGCTGAAGCTCCAGGGATCTAAAGGCTGTCAGAGCTTGTGCAAAGGCAGACTTCACAGTTTCCCTCCACTCTTTGACGAGGGTTTCAGCATTCTTTTCCTGCAGTACTGAAGACACAGGGCTCAAGCACACCGTAGACTGATGGAGGTTTACGCTACAGAAGTGTTTTGCCAAGTGACTGTGAATGGTGTTTGCTGCTGACTGATTGCCTTGTATGTATTTCCAGACAGCCTTGTCAATGGTCTCAGAGAGAGCAGCGGGTAGTTTTAGTGTAGGCCTGTCTTTGCCATAAAGGGCTGTTCCCAAAGATGTATAAAAGGGATAAACTCTGATCTCCTCCTGTTTGATGCAATGCTTCTTCTCCATGACTTTCTGAACAGCTGTGGGGGAAAAATGTACAAACAAATGTCACATTGTCAGATCACCTAGAATGTATATCAAGATGGTAATCTCTGAGGTTTGTTCAGTTAAATATGGTGTAACTGCACTACCTTTGCAGTCTTTAAAGGTGATGATGACAGACTGTTCCAACTGATTAAGCGTGGTATTTTCCACATCCCCACCTGCATTCTCAAAATACAGGCGGAGAAGATCTTCGCTGAAATTTTTTTTGTCTTCAACTACAACTTGAGTTGTGGGCTCAAGAGATCGCACTGAGAGTCCCTTCTTCATGAACGTTCTGTTTTGGGGACATCTCATCACGAAATTGGCATTTTCTGTGAGATTATAAGAAAACATTCTTGTTTTTAAGTATTTTCACAAAATAACACAAACATTGTTTACAATTGACTTTGTTAAAAAGAAAAATAAGATTTTGCTGTTTTAATCTTGAAGATTCTTATTTTGTTGTTCTACATGTCACTCATGGCGAATAACTGACAATTGCAGGTGTGTTTTTGGAACTTGCTTGCCAACTTTCTTCACCTGTTGCATTAAAAGCTTTGTTAAAATTTGCCACCCACACCTGAGTCATGAAACTGCAAATGTAATATGTTATATGTATATTTTTCTTTCTGGAACTATTAATGCGCATGCAAACACACAAACACACACCAAACAAGTACCTTTTTCACTCTGGAAAGTCACCACAGCAGAGGAGATGCCAGAAATGACTTCCAAAGTGAAGCTTTGGGAGACAGCTGGAGAATCAGGATCTTTTAAAACATTCTCCACCAGCATCTCCAAAAACTCCTGGTTCATCGTCTGTGGAATATTTTCTAAAACAGCCGAAGTAGAGCAGGGCTCTTCATCTGCCGACTCATCATGTCCACCTTTCTCCGCTGTCTCAGCTTCGGCTGCAGGTGAGTGTTCAACAGTGCCTGACTGTTCAGCACTGTCTGCAACATCCGCTGTTAATGAAACATGGAGGTTAAGTGACTGAATACATAATTCTTCATGAAATGAGATTACATAACTTAACAGGCAGTCATCTGCATCAGAGGGATGTTTTTTCCAAGTGTTTAATAAATTTAATTCTCAAATTTAAACTGATTCATTTTACAGCCCTCCTCGTCAAGGTTCATTTACAGTATACCTGTGCCGGCCTGAGAGAATGATGCTGCTTTATAGTGCTGAGAATCTTAATTATTGCCTCCGTAATATCCTGTAAAGATACGTAGCATGTCCTAAACAACAATCACAGTAATCAATATTTCAGAAATTTCAGAAACTCTGACAAGAGAAAGGGTGGAGCTTAACAGCCATCTGAGCTGGATCACCGCTGTCACCTAAGATGTCAGACAATGATAATGATAATTTAAACCCGCTAACCCTAACCCATGTTACTGACATTAAACCAGCTACCCAAATAAACTAGAAGTGAGCAATCAAAAAAAGAGAGACACAGAGAGAAAAGAGACAGAGAGAGACAGAGACAGAGAGAGCAGAAGTGTAGCAGTATACGTACACAACTGAAACTGAAACTTTATTCATGCTTATATAATGTTTTTTTTGTGACGCAGTGATTAAGCAGTAAGTGTGTCTAAACAAGAGCTCAAAGTCCTGTAGGGAGGTACAGAGTCTCAAAACTGAAGGTAACAAGCTCTCTTTTTTAAATAAGTATAGAAGGAAATGAAATTCAAACTCCCATGTGCTATAAAGAAGATTTTTTTCCAGACAACTGAATTTCTCAAGCGCACCTAAGCCCCAACCACCGAATAAATATGAGGAAAAATACAATATCTAAAATTCTATTTGTGACCCTCCTTGTAAATTTTGTCTGCTTGGTGCTGCATCAGTCTTTGTGTTCTGCATGGCTGACGACTTGTGATGCCTGTTTTATTTGGTTTTACTACATATTAATAAAATTAAAGGAATATTTGATTAATATATGCTGTCACTCTGATGAGCATTTAACACCACTCACAGAGTATCAGCAACAATCCCTGTGTTTACATAAGTCCAATTCATATATGTCTATAGACCTCATCTATATTACATTTCTATAAACATAATTTTTTATGTTTTTATTACAGCTTTAATCATATAAATATCTCCCCTGACAAATACAATCCATGCTGTTGTACACACTGTATATACATAATACAGTCATACCCACCTACCTCAGTACATCAGCTTGCATTACAGTTTCATCCCTTTATTGAACAATTACACTTGTGAACATGGTAGCTTAAGTTTTATTATGTTCTGTTTATGATGTGTTACATTGTATTATGCTACATTATATTATGTTAAGTATGTTAAGTTTTGTTATTTATTTTTACTAATTTATTTTACCTTTGAGCTGCTGTTATTTTATCTCTGTTTTATTCATATTTTTTCTACCTTTTGTGTTGCTGTGTGTTATTTGTATTCTGTGTAGATGCTGAGTGCGCTGAATCAAATTCCTTGTATACCTGGCTGATTCTGATTATATAGTTACAGTTGACATCACTAATGTGCAACAATGCATCCATGTGTGAGTATATGTATCTTCATTATGTTAAATACAGGTTTTTACCAGGTTCATAAAATAAAACTTAACAAAAATTAAAAAAACTGAAAAACATATACTAATGTCTGGTTTGGTTGAGAGTGACGGTGAAGTCACATATAAAACTTTTACAGCAGTTCATCAGACTTTCAGTGCTTTACTACCCTGTGTTGTCTGCTGCTCTCTGCGGCTGCAGAGCCAACACGCAGCACAGACATTTAACAGTCAACTGATTTCTTGATTTGAGACTATAACTTCCTTCTACACACTCTGTCACGTCAGGGTGTGTGTGTGTGTGTGTGTCACATCACAACACATATCGAACTTGACATTTCATCTCACCGAACACGAAAAGAAAGATATTTGTTTGTATGAAAATAAGAAGAACTCACATTTCTTGCTGATTTTAGCAGACGGGGCCTCCTGTGTAGAAGAGAGAAAAGCTTCATTTTAATCAGATTCTTTCAATCACTTAGGTAACCTGTTTTGTATGAGTCAGCGGGTATGAGCATGAGTCCAACAGCAGCACAGCCTCATTTATCATTATTCACGTGACTGTCAGTGCAAGCTGTGCATCTTGTTTTACTGAGAGAGGAACAACAGAGCCATTACTGAGGAGGATCCCCAGCAAATGCTATTTACTTAAGGTAAAGACAGGAAGTAAGTGTTATAGAAACTACAACACCCACACAGAGGCCCTTTAAAATGAAACAAGGCCCTGCTCCGACGAGAGGGGGGGCTCTCAGGAATGAGACACCAGCCTGTGGCACAGCTGCTCTCACCTGCTGCTCTCACCTGTCTCACCTGAGGACTGACCTGTGCTGGCTCCTCTGCAGGCAGGCGGACTGTCAGCTTCAACACGCCTTTATCCAAAACCACCTGGTGCGCCTCTTTCCCCAACACATTCTTCTGATCTGTGAGCAGAAAACACAAACAAACAAACAAACAAACAAACATGAGTGCCCTCTGGCAGCCTGTGCTCGGTGTCCGGGCTCAGCCAGTGTCCAACTCACCCTCCTCCCGGCGGAAGCGCAGCACCGCCGTCCTGCTGCCGTCCTCGTAGTCCACCTCGCAGTCTCCCCCGCGGGACTTCTTGCTTTGGAAATACTTGATGAGCTTGTTTCGCAGTTTGGGTGTGCTGTTCTCCTCGACCTCCACGAGCAGAGGGTACGCGTACGGGCCGTCCATGTCTGCCGGCCCGGCTGCCTGCGCGCCGCTTTACTTTCACTTTTGATTCCCAGGAAACGAAGGGCGGGACAGCAAACACACTCACACACACACACACTCACACACACACAAATACACACGATCTGCTAAAACTGCACGGATCCCGCCCTCTGCTCCTCACTCTTTCACTTTCTCCTTTGACTCGGGACTTTCCAGCCTGCGAGTCGGTGAGTAGCTCTGTGTCTGTTTCTGGATTTATTAAAAGCTGCTGTTGTTAAAGCGCCATCGTGTCAGGAAAGTTGTTGTTGCAGCGAGGAGAAGAAATGGCGGTTGAATTAGTGTGTGTGAAGTGTAGTGTGTGAAGGTTTGGAGAGAGAAGGAAACCTGCTGTCATGTCATGTGTCTGTTACAGCTTTGTTGTTGTTGTTTTACGCCTGATGTCAGAGTTCAGAGTGAAGAGGTGTGAGATGAAGCCCAGAGCAAACCTGAAGTTTGAATGTTTAAACCACTGCAGTGTGTGAGCTGTGTGCGAGAGGGAGACACCTACAGGAACAAAAGTAAAGTTTGTCAAGTCTCCAGATGTTCCATTTTTCAAAAGGCAGAGGCCCCTTTACACTTTTTTACACGTTTACATCTTCAGCTGGAGGCTGCGTTAGTAGGTAGTCTTTTCTTTATGTGGTGTCTTGGGACAGGACAAAAATTTTCTTAAGTGTTGATGGTGCAGGTGACTGATGGTTGAATCACCTGGTGTGTTGGTGCTGTCTGTGTCTCCCTCTGCTGGAGTGGAAGGAATACAGCACTTCTATCTGCCTCTACACTGTGGCTGTCCTGTGAGCTGATCCACTGATAACTCTGCTATCACTGGATCATGTCTCACACATTTGACTCAGAGTATTTACTGAGCACGCATTATCAGTTGTTCGCAGATGTATCCATGATGTTTCAGGTCTGATAGTGTTGAGAATCAAATATGTCAACCAAACAATGGTTTCATTTAACATTTTTGTTTTTTTTTCACAGCTCTGTTTATCAACCATGGCCGGTAATTTGGATATTCCTCTTCATGGGCCTGCAGTCTGCATTGTGAGTCGATGTGGACCTGCCCTCAGCGATGTCCTACAATGCAAATTTGGATGTGAGGCCACCATCCAAGGTGTGGATTTTGAAGGGGGCCTTCACATGTCACAGAGGCCAGCTGTTGTCCCGGAGAAAAGATGTGCTTTTAACCTGCGTGCAGGTGTTCAGGTGTCTGTGTGGAAGGCTGATCTCACCAATTTTCCACAAGCAGAGGCTGTCGTGAATGCCGCGAATGAGCGTCTCCAGCATTATGGTGGCCTTGCTCAAGCTCTGTCCACCGCTGGCGGTCCAACCATCCAACAACAGAGTGACAACTTCATCAGCAAGAACGGTGCCTTGAGAACAGGAGATGCAGTCGTCACTGATGCTGGCCACCTTCCATGCAAGATGATTATTCATGCCGTGGGCCCACAACTATCACCATATCCCTCTAGGAATGATGTTTCTCATGCTGAACCACTGTTGAAGAAGGCCATCAGGAGCATTCTTGACAGAGTTGTGGAAAAAGGTCTGAAGACTGTTGCCATTCCTGCCATAAGCTCTGGACTGTTCAACTACCCCTTGTCACAATGTGCAGACACCATTGTGAGAACAGTGGAAGACTACTATGAATCCCATAAAAGACATCGTCCTCAAGAGATCTTCCTTGTGAACAATGACGAGCCCACTGTAAAAGAAATGGAGAGGGCCTGCCATCAGTATTTGTCCCCTGTCATGTCAATAAGGCAAAGTAAGGCACCAGCAAGCAAAAGTAGTGGTTACGCCAAAACCCCCACAGCTACTGTCCAGCTTGAAAATGTCCATCTGACACTGATGTGGGGTAAAATTGAAGAACAGCAGGTAAAACTTTTTTTCCTTTATCTTACTGTGTGCATGCTAGTGTGAGTGACTGCCTGTGGGAACATATATATTTTAGATAAACAGCATTTAACAGTTCATTCATATTTTCAGGCCTTCGAAATATATATAACCAATATGATGTTTTCTCATTCTGAAACCTTTTTATTTACCATCTTTGTTTTTGCATCCAAACAGACCGATGTCATCGTAAATACTGTATTCGATCGAAACCTGAGCAGTGGACAAATCTCCAAAGCTATATCAGAGAAAGCAGGTTATAGAATGCAAAAAGAAATGGATCATGCTCAGAGGAGTGGATGCATCATTGTCACAAAGCCCTACAAGCTGCAGTGCAAAGAGGTGTATCACACTTTTTGCACTGAAAAGTGGGCACCCGCATCACATGAGGTACAGTTTGGGCTGAATTGTTTTTGAGTATTCAAGTAAGTAGATAATAATATAGGCTGATATATTTTAAATAAATCACCTTTAGATCAAATTTGTCAAAGTTAATTGTATTATTTTTTGCAATATGTGCAAGTGCCAGAAAGCATTAACTAGAGCTCTTTGTACAGAAAATAAAAAATAGCCCAACCAAAAGATTATATATTGATTATATATCTATATAAACATACTGTCAAGAAAGTAAGGTTTTACTGTAATAAGAGCTTAAATTTGTCTATCTGTCTGTTCATTACAGATTCTTCTCAAATCAGTAAAAGAATGCTTATGGATGGCAGCCACACATCACAAGTCAATCTCATTTCCTGCCATCGGCACCGGAGGGCTGGGCTTCAGTAAAAAAGAAGTTGCCCAAATCATGTCAGATGCAGTAGCGGACTTCGCTCAAAAGTTGCCAAAAAAGCTGGAAGTTTATTTTGTCATCTTTCCTTCTGACAAGGATACATTTGAGGTTGTATTGCAAAAATGTTGTCAGTAGTATGAGAATAATATTGATAAATGTTTAAATCATGGTTCCTTACAGTGAACTTGATTGAAAGACAATATACAGGGACAGATGTTGAGAATCATTCAGTGGTTGTAAAATGTGTGTGCTAATTCGTGACGTTAAAGAGCACACTTTGGGTGTCCATGATCTAAATCAACTGAGTTATTAAGATGTTAGTTAAATGTGAAATCTGCCTTGTTTTAGTTCGATGTCACTGTAATATCCATCTGTAAGGCAGCAGACAGTGGTTATGTGGTTCAGTGAGACGCTCCCTGTACTGTACGCCTGCTGAGAAGTGTTAACAGGGTTTGTCTAGTTCTGCAAGTTTAGCTGCCAGCGTTCTCTAACATAATAACCCAAGGAAATATCTCATATTCTTTGTAAATGTGACTCACACAAAGAAATGGACACACATATATTAATGACTTTCTCTTTCTAGGCTTTTGAGGAAAGAATTAGACATCTCCAGCAGAAAGTGCCTCATCTCAGCTTTTCAGCTGGTAACATACTATGTCACTTATCGATTCATTATTTTTGTTATTGTTCTTATTATTCTTATTGAACCACTAAATCTAGAGCTCATTTTTAAAAGTGGGAATGCATGTGTGACCAGTCCTGTTGCTGAAATGATTAGGCCTTATATTGGGACTGATATTGACAGTGACCCTAAACCGTCTTGTCCACCAGGAATTGAGCACAGAGACGACTTCCACAGCAGCAGAGCTCCCACTCCACTCATCAGCCTGAGCGGGCCCGCAGAAGAAGCAAAACAGGAGGCTGCACAATGGCTCCGTGACCTCTTCCATACCTCTAATGCTGTCGTCATCAGCAACAACTTCATCCTGCACTTCGGCGAGGAAGAACATTGGCAGCTGTCCCACCTCATAAAAAAGGGCGTTAGCATCGAGGAGCTATACGAGGATGGTTGTGCATGCATAAAGGTGAGGGGGAGTGCAGTGGAGCATGTTGTATATGCTGGGTTGCAGGTCGAGGCCATGCTCTGCAACATCCAGAGGGAGTTTGTCAGAGAGGAAGAAAGCGCCGCCTCCATACTTATGATGTCGAGGAACAGCATGTCCTCTAAAAGAAAGACAGTGGCACGCTCAAGCCCAGAGTTCTTAGACAGATCATCCATCTTCAGCAAACACGGGCTGCAGATGTTGAAGGTAAGTACATGTAATTGCAGCATGCCTGAAGTTGTAGGAAACTATAAATCTTTTTAAAAACGATGCAATACAAGATGAGCAGGTTTTAATTGGAGATCATAGTTCTACAGATAGAAGAATGTGTCTTCTAATACTGTGCATCCATTAGATACCAGTGTCTGATTTTGAACTGCTGCTTGACTTTTGGAATATTTTGTTTTTAGATGGACAAAGTGGAGAACTCTACACTGGAGGTGCTCTTTCAACTTAAGCAAAATCAGATAGGCTCCTCTTCTCCTCAAAAAATGTTCCAGCTCATCCCTCTGCAGTTCTCTGAGATGGTCAGCAATATTGGATTCCATGCAGAGTTTGCTCCACCTAAAGGTACGACAGTGCGTCCACATGTAGTGTTTGATGGTACTAAAGAATTGTTTCTGTCTGGTGAATGGACTCTTTACGTGGCCTTAAGATTAAAACTACAGACTTAGATACTGAAAGCATCAAAGTTGAAAACAATTAGAAAACTAGGGCTGCTACTGAAAATTGTCATTGTCATTTAATCTGTCAGTACATTACTCCATTAATTGAGTAGTTGTTGGGTCCAGAAAATGTCAGAATTGGTGAAAAATGTTGATCTCACATCTTTCTTTGTCCACAATACATAGATTCAATTTACTGTCATAGAGGGGAAAAAAACATTCACATTTCAAATGCTGAAATCAGATCTGGATATTTTTTGTTAAAATATTACTGAGATAGATTCATCGGTTATCAAAATATTTGCAGATTAATTAAATATTTGAAATAATCAATTAATCAACTAATGGGTTCAGCTCTGATAGAATCAATACAAGTCTCTTTCCTCTGTACACAGACGCAGCATGTGGAGAGGGCATCTACTTTGCCAGCTCAGTGAAAAAGGCCTTGGAGGTGTGGAAGCAGCCAAAGACGCGGTACCTGCACTTTGTGGAGGCCGAGGTGCTGACAGGAAAATCCTCCCCTGGTAAAGCAGGTCTCATTCTGCCACCTGCTGTAGCGGGGACAGACCCACCACGTCTGCACGACAGCGTGAGCGGACCTGGTGTCTCCGTCATATTCAGTGGCTATCAAGCTCTGCCCAAGTACATTATCACCTGTAAGGCCTGAAGTGTTTTCTTCATAGACTCCTCTGGGTTGATTGTGTTGCATAGTACCAATTCTTTTGAAATGGGCTGAAATACACTGGATTTAGACACATTATTACAGGGGAATAACTGGTATTAGAGGTTTGTTTTTCTTGAAGCTGATCACTGCATAACTGGAGCTTAAGTGAGAAATTACTTTTGAATTTATTATTTTTCATGCTAGGTTTGCTATTTTTCAGGTGATTAAGTAGTACAATCATTTGTATATCAATCAAAACAGCAACAATATCATGCTTTAATAATGATTATATGATAATGATAATCAGATATTTGGTTTGCGGCAACACATGATATCAGATATGCTAACGTCATTAGAGGGACTTATTCTACCTGTGATTGTAAACACAGAGCTGATTGCATTTTGCTTAGAGGAAAACAATATAATTCCTCGTATAACGGGTGAAAAACAAATGTTTGACAACGAGAGGATCATCATTTGCAAAAACACGCTTGTATCCCAACAGTAAAGTGTCTGTAAAAATAATCAGTGATCTAATCTATTACACTGACACTACACGTGTACCGCAGTGTAACTGATGCTGATGTCCTGATTAAACTATGTAAAAATAAAAAGTTTGATTCTTTGTGGGCGGTTTTTGTGGTTGTTTAAAGAACTGTTGAAGGAAACTGTAATGAGATAATCAAATTCAAACCTAGATATGTTTTACGTCACAGTAGGAGTAGAGGGGCACTGGGAGTTTTTCTGAATCCAAAATTCGTATTCACCCAGTCCCAGCATCACTTCAAAGAATAAGGAAACACAAACCACGACAAACACCTGTGGAGCCGTGGTTTACTAATCTTATATATTTGGGAGATTCTTTTATGAAACCCAACAACAAAACCTTCAGCTACATGGATTTAACGAAATACAGCAGACAATTTACAAACAGGTACACTAACAAAATGAAACACATGTATAAGCTTTGATACACAGCATTTTGTATCATATTCTTGATACCATGACACAGCTGTTAGAAAATCACAGTATACTGAGTAATTTAATAGTCAAATAGTGTGTGAAAGAAAAATCTTCATGTGACAGCAAAGTTTGAGTCATCTTGGAGAGCTTGACAACCGATTGGACCTTAAGTGAATTATTATTTTTTAAATGAGTGAAAATACTGTTGTTGATGGAAGGTATTTCACTTCATCTTAACAGAGCTAATTCAATATGCAAAAAAAAGCCTCTCTTTGCAAAATGTAAACAACCATTTGAGATAAACTGAATTTTTCAATCTCTAATTTATGACTTGTTCTATAAAAAAATGAAATTCTCTGGAACCATGACATCTGGCCTTTACATAAAAAAGACCAACAATCTGACAGCACAACAGGATCCCACAGGCGGGAGGGGGCTGTGATGTATGTTCAGATATTAGCAATTGATTTACTGCAGCTGTGTGTTGGATTTATTACTTGCAATAATGTCACATTTGAACAACCATCTACAGCAGTCTGCTAGGAGCTAATGACACATTACTGTAATATCAAGTGGCTGAAACAACCACACAAACACCACTGAGCATGTCAACACGGGACTAAAGAAAGATCACTCCTGAGCGGCGAACATTTGAAGGATGCTACATCTGAGGAATAATCTGGTACCCTGGGATTTAATTGTCCTACATGGTGAGAAGGGGGACCAGGATAGGTCAGGTGGGTTTTCTCCTACAAAATGACAGCAGATACACAGTACATCTCTACGAGGATGCCAGCGGCTCGAGTTAAAGTCCGGAGGGCAAACTGAGCCAGGCTGAGTAACATAAATATGGCACATCCAGCCTTCAGTGTTGAAGCTGATTTATACAAATATAAAGAACCAGTTTACAAGTTAAAAACTTTTGTCAGTATGAAGTTACTTTTTGAAAGATTAAGTCCCTTTTTGTGAAATTTGTGGCTGAAAAACTGCCCAGACTGCAGGTCCTGTTCTCAGCTGGTTGTATATGAGTTCCAGGACCCTCTTTATAGTAGAACGTATGGCTAATACACGCCCCAGAAGGTTTCCATCCACACAGGAGCGCATATTTCTGTCATTTGGTCCCTGACTCCAACAGCTTAAAGTGACATTCTTCTACTCTTCACAGACACAGAGTCACACATACAAACCAAACCTCTGCTTTCATACCAGTGTACTGTGTACACACACACACACACACGCACGGTTACTCTGTGCATTCAGCTATCTCTGTGCCGTCCACGAGCAGCGTGTGAATGATGCCGTCCCGTCTCTTCCCGCTGCTCACAGCCTTCACACAGCAGTTGTGATCTCCGAGCGTGAAATGTGTTTCTGTGCCGTCGTCCACAAACTCCCCCTGTGGGTGACAATCAGACAAAAGAGTGGACAGAGAAAGCAACTGTTCAGCTCCGTAATGCCGGCTTTATAGTGTTTATAGTACTGTGGTTTCTGACCTGGATAGACACATAGTCACAACTGTTATGATTTTGACACTAGAAATTACATATAACGACTTACATTCTTTACTTACATAAACTGAAATTATCTTATTAGGTCCAAAACACCTGAGGGATAGATTTTCTCCTAACATAGCCTTACTGGATGGCATT
>JBAJHX010000043.1:19369328-19418723 GCA_037176925.1 Amniataba percoides | reverse complement strand
ACACACAACTCACTGTTTCATACCAAGATGTCACTGTGAATGTGATTCCAATCACTGCTTTGGAAAATTTCAGTTGTAATATAAAGTTAAAAAAAGAATCAACAGAATAGCATCTGTAAATAATTAGAGTAATAAATGGTTGTTGGGTGTTGTTGTGTCTGTTTCCCGTGGCAACCTTAGATGTGGAAATCCAGGTTGGTGAACATGTTACTGTGTGTTACTTTTACAAGTCTAATTAGTGAAGAGCATGCGCTCTCTCACTCTCATCACAGTTCTTTCACTTGGAGATTTTGAGCTGATAGTTGCAACACACAGGAGAGGAAAGAGGAGATTATGCCATGCAACAAACATCCATGGCTCATGCTTGTAGGTGTGTGTCACACCCATGTGTCATGTTAGATGATATTCAATATCCACTCTTTTTTGTCTTTGTTTTGGGTCTCTACCAACTGCTGAGAGAAATATCTTTGGCTGATGCTCCACTATCTTCATAAGCTAGTCACCAGCTGTGCGAGTCTGTTTGGTCTCGGGCAGGTAGTGTTCAGTGGCTTTCTGGAGCTTTTTCACTGAAAACTATGAGCACTGACAGATAACCTGAACAGAGAAGTTGCAGCCATACAGCTTAAAAATGAGTTTGAACTCTCCATAAAGCTCCATAAAGGGAAGCTGTGGATTCAGGTGAAATTTCTCGGTATGCTCATCACTTTGACTTTTACATTGTCATATTGGTTTTATATTGTTATCTGATATACTCTTTTCATAAAAGAAAATGATTGTTTTACTAAAACTATGTATTATATTATGTCTAAAAATATGAATATGGTGGATATATCTTTATGAGAGTTTTAGACACTCAGTTTAAGATGTTACTATTGCAACAGCCTTGGATATTGTTATTACCTAGCTATACTAAATTGTTGTAAAACTAAAAGAAAGCCAGTAGACTATACCTCTGATAGACATGTTAGTTTGGGAGAAGACCTCACTGATGGGATGGGTACAGTTTATTAGATACAGCCTTAGATAACAACATCAACTTATGATGTAAAGATGTCTGCCACCCAAAGAAGAATTGTTTGGCTACTGAATCAAACCAGAAAAAGGATGCACCATTTTGGATAAGGAAATAAAGTACACATCATCTAAGAGGCTGGTATTAAATGCTGAGTGTACAGCACCAGTTAGAGACCACTGCTGTGTTAGAAGTAAAGTCTTCGGTGGGAATCCTGCAGACCCTGTTTGAAATCACCATCACATGTTGTTATTGAGATCATTATCACAGACATTGCCTTTGACAGAATCAATTTCCTTATTTTGTGCTCTGTGGTGCCATATCAGCTAAATGTTGCATTCTTCCTTTGCGATTCCCACTTCACAGGTCCCTGCACGAAATAAAGCAGGAATGGAAACTGGAGCAGGAAATTGAAAAGAGGGGTCCTGTTGTGTTGTGGAGACCGCTGTGCCTACTGCTATTTCCTCTGAACATGCCAGTCTTGTATGCTCACCAGATGCATGTGTGCCATGTCTAATAACCCTCATGGTCCTTGAGGGGAAAATTCTGGTCAGACATGTGCTGCAGTATTATCCATAACACCATTGCTGTTTCAAATATCGATTACATTTTTATTGTTAGGGCACTGACATGGGCGGTGGTATGCCATTTGGCATCCTCAGTCCGACTTGGCTCTGACTGCATGCAGCCTGGTTGGCTGTAGCACTTCAAAGGACATGCGGCAGGATGGCACACAACAGCTGGCATACAGCTTGGTGTGTCTCTTTGGCTTACAGGCTGCTCACCCGTGTTTACTGAGTGCCAGAGCCAGTTTAGACTATTTGCAGATCATGCCACTTAATTTTCAGGTGGTGAAACTTCTTTTTAATAAAAAATGTTCCTCTTATTGTGTATTATTATATTTCTTTTAGTACACAGAGGTTGACAGGCAAAATATGAGATGGTGAAGAAAGGGGGAAGAAACAAGATGAGGCCAGAAAAAAGAAAGAAATAAGATATTTAAATGATCCACTTTCAACAAATAAAAAACATCTTTGATTATATGTATTTAAAAAGTTTATTTAATTTGATAAAGTATCTCAGCTGTGATTGGATTGTGACGTATTCATTAACTAAATGGGAAACACTTCATGCAATATACTGTAAGGCCTTTATGTAACAGGATGTGACATTTATACAAGTGTATGACTGTACGTGTTTGACAAGATCATTGCAAAGTCATTGTGTGCCTCCGCTCACAGAGTGGGTTTGAACAACCTCATCTGGCAGGTTGGATTGTTTGAAAATCCTAATTAGGTCTGGCTGTCTGGTGTGCCACTGGTCTCCGAGAAACAATTAGCAACAGCCCCACCATGACAGGATGTAGTCCGCCATTCTTCTGCTGGGCTCACTCACCCTGCTGAGAAGAACCTGTGCTGCTGACAACTCACTCTGAAAAACAAACAAACCAACAGGGAGGAACTTTCAGGATCATGAGTTAGAAGAACAGTTTAATTAGTTCAATGACAGCGGTGCTATAAAGGACTGTGGATTCAAGAATTAGTTGTCATTGCACAACAACTTATATCACGCAATCATTGTCAATGAAACTCTTAAATCTCTTGCTCCCTACAAACAATGCTTAAAAATATAAACAAGAATAGAAAAACATTGATTAAAGAATTAAGAAATAAAAATAAATAATAGTACGAGAGTAAAAATATAAAAAATAAAAAGAGTATTAAATATACACCCAAAATTTAACTTAGAAAATATAAAACTAGAGGAGATATAAAAGAGATATGAAATTACAATACTTGACTTGATAAATCCAAGGGGGAAGTCTGGATCTTTTTAAATACTGGTTTGGTGAAACAACAACAACCCTAAAAATGTGTAGATGTATATTTAAGATATATGAGCAATAATATAGTAGTATAGTTTTTCAGTCAGAGACATTATTCATAACAACTGGCTATATCATTACAGTTTTGTTCTTAGCTCTCCCAAGAAAACTAATTCTTTTTAATACACACCTGTAAAAATCATATTAGTAAAGTTAACAAAAGCTTAACACACAAAGAAGAGGTTGGGACTGTGGAGAGAACAGCAGCAGCGAACAGTGCTGATATGGTGGTATAAGGAGAGTAAATGTCTGCTTTACACCTTGCTGAATATGAATGAATCATTACTAATCAGTTGTTAGCCATGCAGCTGATGAACTGGTGGTGAGGCATGAATGAAGCACTAGCAGACGGAAGTATGACTTCAGTGTGTTCTGAGAAACACTGTCCTTGATTTGAATCAATAACATTTATGCAAGATTCAACAAATGATTACAAAAGAAAATGACCACCCAGACACTTTTTCAAAATGCAATCAAGACAAAAAAAGTAAAATACAGAAAGTGTAAAAAGTGAAACTGGATTTTAGTGTTTTTTTTCTATTTTATTATTTTTTTGTTTTAGGTTGTCACTTGAATCCAAATGAGTCAATGTCTGACTGATATGGCGCTCACTGCCTCCACCATTATTCTTTCTGCACACCAGTGACACAGAGTGTGTGTTTTAGTGGCCTAAACCTAATCACATGTGGGACACATGGTTGCCATTGTCAAAGAAGTATGCCTTGTGCTTTCTGCGATATAAAGTGGATGTCACACTTACTGGATTGGAAAAATATGTTGCTAGTTGTTGTAAACCAGGTCCACTATTGTATTTAGCAAAGCAAATTAATGGGACGTATTTAGAATGAGATAAGGTAATGGGATCAGCTGCAGAGGTGGTCCCAAAGTGACACTTTACACATTTAAAACCAGACCACAAACTGCCTCCTCAGAGGAAACTTCTACTATAACACTGTTCTGTTGAGCCCCATTTCAACATACTGAATAATGAAATATGTCTCAGAAATGGACGAAATCAATCTTTTTAGTTGAGAGGTGGAGAAACTGCCTAAATCTGATGGGACTCTCAAATTGTCCCTATGACCCACAATGTAGAGTCATTTATGGCTCTGTTGGTTAGTTGGTCCACCACCTTGGTACTGACTAAAGTAACTCATGCTATTATTCATGGTCATCACATTCATCAAGTCATCAGTGACTCTGTGATTTGTAGTGTTGCCATGAGGGTTTTGGTTTAAAATAAACAACAACCACTAAATGTCTGCCATAAACTTTGGTACACACGATGTTTCCCTTAAGATGAAGTTGAAGAATAACTTTAGTGATCTTTTGATGACCCTGTTCCTTCTTTATCTAGTGTCACCATCTGGGTTGTACTTTGGTATATGACCAAATAACTGCAAAGCTAATGCCATTCCTATTAAGCCTCAGCTTGACTTTATTTTCAGTGCTAAAATGACTGTTTGGTAATGTGAGCAATGCATACACACTGCACACATTACCAAAATATCAACATGCGAGCCTTTTCATTGTGAGCATGTTAGCCTGGTGATTAGTGGCTCACTGAGAGTAAGAGGAAACACGGTGATACCAAATTACCACAGACATTAACACATACATATGTGCAGTTTGGGAAATAACTCCACAGTTATGTTAATGAAAGCACAGAGCTAACTAGATCAGGTACATCTGAAAAAACCTTCTGTAGCATGGGGGGGGGGCAATCATAATTTTCAAGGGAATCTATAATAAAGATACTTTCAGGGGGGAAATGGGATTAAATCAATTTAAATTTCACACTGTTTAACACCATGATTTAAAATCCCTGTAATGTGCATCCATCCACATTGTAGTATCTCTGTTGCTCTGATAAGACATATCTGATTAGAGTGTTCTGTTCTCCCACATGCCGCTGTGCTCTGTCAACAGACTAGAGGCAGTTATATTGAACTTGTGTTACTGATACTCCTCCTGTGTGTGCAGGGAGTATAAAATGCCTGCAGTTTTTTATAATTATGTAATATGGTACAAAAAGAATATATGTGTGTCCAAGTTCAGCAGAGAACCTCTCATATGATTAGCTGTGGAGCTAAATCATGGAAACCATGGATTTAAATTACATGAGTGGCCCTTATTTTCAAAGGTCACCCAATGAGCCTGATTTACAGCCAAAAAGTGAAGAGTTGCAGGTTTTTGTGCTTGCATGTAAGAGATTATGTTGACTTGATTTGAAACTGAGTGAGTGGTTTTTTTTTGTCTACATTTCTTTTCACTTCAGAGTTAAGGTTACTTGAATTAATTAAGTGGTGCAGTCAGAGCTGCAGGGATATTGTTGATTTTAATTAGATTTTTTTTTTTCTTACAGATCAATCACCATTTTTATCATTGCCATGTTGTTATTGTGAAACTTGAGTGAAAGCACAATGAGTATCAGGCACAAATACGGTATATCGAGGCAATATCTTTGTCATTCAGATCATACATCAGTGAACTAATGTAGCACAAACTACTCTCTATACTGTATATGCCAGCATCAAACCAACACAATGTGAGTCTTTATCCAATGGGTTTAAGAGCACAGCCCCAGTTATGTAATCGATGATAATCCGCTGTTACCATAGTAATGCAGCTCACAAGTGGCGTGGAGATTGCACTGCGGTGAAAGTAAGAATCAAAGCGTCTTTCCCACCTCGCTGTCATTCCTCAAGCTCCCATTCTGAGCACTAATGTGTTGGTGTTGTTGGGGGATTAGGGCCTCATTCTCTTTATCACACCGTCACAGGACTTTGACTCTGCTGGAAGTGTTCTCCACACCTCTTACGGATGCTCCTGAGCAGCATTATTGTGAACAAGCATGCAGCCCTGAACGTGCTCCGTGAGGCTTAGACATTCAAAATGTGCAGTATTGCTTGTTTCAAGTTCTGTGTAGGTACTGAGAACCTGGGGGACCGAATTTCACTTTAACAAAACAAAGGATTGTTCAACTCCAGAAACAAGTATACACCTAATCCACTGAAATCACACATTTCATCTTATGTTGAACTCTAATGAAAAACACAAGATAGAGTGAAAAATGAGAGGCAACTGTTCCGGCTTTTGCTGTAAATCTAGCAGGGATTATTTTCCTATAAAGACATGCAATGAATTCAGCATCTGTGCAGTTGGCAAAGCAAAAGCAATGTTGTAGTCCTGACTGTGATGCCTCATTATCACATGGGTCAGCATTAGGGTTCTGTGAGGGGGTACAAATCTAGGTTAGACTGGTTTGTGACATGCATGCACATGAATACTGACCAAAGATTGAACTCAGAGATGATTGCTGACAGTTAGGAGAAAGATTTGCATTTTAGAAAAGTTATTTAATCTACTTCAAATGAATCTAATCCATCACACTGAGTTACCAAATGCATCATGACACAGATAAAACGGCATGACAAAAAAAACTGATAAAGGAGGTATGAACGTCACGTCATGTCAAGAATAACAGCATTGTTGGTGTAGAAACAAAGTGTAATAGTAAGGAAAAAAGAAAAACAGAAAATACATGCCTATGGTCAGAGCCAATAGAGTCTCATGAGCCGCATTGAAAAATTGAGCCAGTAAGGAAGAAAAAGACAAAAGAGAGGGAAACACACAGGGGAACATACAGTGGGGAGATGGTACATATGCAGGCAGGAGTGATAACAGTCTTCTGAGGGTTGCTCGGCGTCAGGAGACCCACAAGGGATCAGCGTAGCCATACACATCTGAACTACTGCCACCGTGCCTGGCTTGGCTTAACAGGATTGGCTGGTGTGTTGTGGCTTGGATATCATTAATCCCGCTTATCCACTTACTGCACCATAAACTGTGGAGGAAGCTGTTGCTATCTCCTGTTGGTTATCCCTTCTTTAAACCTGCAGCAGAGGAAAAGCTTCGTATTACATCCAAAACCACTAACGTGTGTTCTTATTGAGGTTTGAATTACATAGCTCCAGTCACTTCTGGTATTTGGCATTGTGTCCTATTCTATTTTAAAAAGTATTCCTGAAATCTCTGAATCCACCTGCTCCTTGTTGGGGTTTTGGTTATTATTTATTCTTTATCCTTTTTATTCTCATTTTTCTGTACTCACTTTTTCTGTATTCAGTTGGATTCACATTACTGTGAGCCTCAGTGCCAGTCTTCTCACAGCACTCAGGGCTGTGTCCACGTTCCAGCTCCGCCAGAAACAACTGCGGTCTGTGTGGAGTTAACATCTTCACTCTGTGTTCATGTAGCTTATCTCTGCTCCCTCATTGTTCACAGGTGTAAATACTTTTTAGTCTGCACGTTAAATAACATTTTGGAGCAGACACTGGCTGCATTGTAACAATGTTTTATGTCACAATACATAATTACTTATTCTTAAACAGAATTTAGTGACAACTGATGCCAAAATCATCTGACTTTGTAAAGACAACAGGCATTTTAAATGGTGAAGTAATGAAATAACACCACTTCTGAATAACTTTTCAATAAGATCAACAGAGCAGCCAGTAGGCACTTTGATTACTGTGGCCCCCATCTAGAGTCAGAAATAATGCTTTTCACCATCCTGGAATAAAACCTCTTGAGTCCTACAGAAAGTTGTCTCAGTGCTGGAGCAGCAGGCCAAATCAATGAGCTGAGCATTCACAACAGAAAGGACTAAAACCCTGGGCCTTAATCAAGTTAGCTGGATGCACAAACACACGCCCTGTTAGCCTTTTCCCTTCTTCTGTGGGTGGCTGAAATCTTGAAATTAAATAAGATAATGGAAAAGAGGACCATTATTAAATTACTGCCAAAGGGTTACAAGTAAAACCCTGTTCTCTCAGAGCAGTTTATTGCAGTACCAGCAGTTTCGCCCGTTTATCATGTGTGCCGTATTTGCATGCCCTGGCATCTACCCTGCGCTCCTCTGCCCCTCTTTGAATTGCATTAACCTACTGTGTGTGAATGTGCCAATGTTAGCTTATCTCAGGAAAGATAATGATGTGCTCTCTGGAGAACGCTCAGCCATCGTGGGTTTGGAAGAATTGATCTTCCCGTCATAACGTGCAGGAAATCCATCCACTGCTGTCAAAGCAATATTACAATGAAGGCACACAGTGTGTATTTCCTGCAAATCTTGGGTGACTCGGGAGCTCAAATAGAATTATCAGTTGTCTTTGGAAGAAAAGCAGCTAGATTTGATGAAGCAGGTGTTTTGAAAGGCCTGTACTGGCATTTCTGGAGGGTTGTTGACAGGAATTAGTTGTGGCTTATTAGCATTTTGCTGCAGTGAGGACAAAATGCATCTTGCTTTTACTGGCTTTTATTGCAGTTTATTATTTTTTTTGTCCTTCTGTCCAACAAATTCAACTCAATCTGAGTGTGGATTACTTTTTATGCTTTGTTTTTTTCACCAAATCCCATCCAAAAATTATCAAAAGATAAATAAAAAATTGTAAAAAACTAAAAGTAAAAAAATACTGTAATTGTGATGCAACATAAAAAGTCCAGAGTAAAAAAAAATCTACAGGATACATTCAACATTTGGGGACCATGAAAGCCTGCAGTAAATGTTATGGCAATCCATTTAACTTGTGGGGCATTATCTCTACTCCTGAGGTCCTGAATAAAAAGTGATATATTTTAGATACACTCATCCACTGATTATATCAGCAGTAAATCTACAGAATCACTTCTAACCTCAAAGCAGACAGTGTGTGTTGCCAAATTAACACTAAATCCCTCCATGTAAAAGGAATTCCTGAATCTTTGGAGTTATTTAAACCATTCTTAATTGTGTTTGGTGAGTAAAAGGAGCTTTCAAGTTATTATATTTCATTTTTATTTGTCACATTCTGTACTTTGCCTTTAAATCAGGATTAAACGCACAGTATCCCGTTTTGTTTTTCCAGCAAAGTCCACTCTGTCCAAATGTTTACTTGTTCCTCCACCTCTCAGATTTGCCTGTGTGGTGATGCTTGTAACCAACAAGAGCTTACAGAAACAATTTACATGAAGATCAGTAAGTGAACAAATGGATAAAAAATGTTTTGTGTTTGATCTGTACATCTTGATTGTTGATCTGTTTCTGCTGTTTTGTCATTCTCATTCTCTTGTTGAATCAGTCCGACCTACTGAGACATCTGCATGAGTTGTATTAAAAGTTTCTGGGACCAAGAGGATGAGAAGAATATCCACAGCTGCTCTCAGTCTAGACAAACCTTCACACTGGGGTCTACCTTAGTGGAACACAAGCTGCTGAACCCTTTAAGAAGCTCCAGGAGAACATCTGCTCTTGTTGCACTGAGGTGATGAAGATGCTCTGCTGTACTGATCAGCATTTACCTGTTATCTTAACTTATCTTATCTTGGCCGTGTGGAAGAAATGAAAGGCTGTGATACCGCCTCAGTTGCAGCAGAAAGGGCCGGGAGCCAGGCTGAGAGCAAGCTAGCCGTCTCATTGAGATCCCCACCAGGAAAATAGTGAGTCAGGTCAAACAGCATGAGGAGAAATGGTGTTTGCACCATTTCCCCTCACTGTCACGTATCAGACAGACAACAGACTCATCCAGCATCAATACTCATCCTCTGTGGTACTTTGAGGATGTGACGTTGGCTAAAGTGAATGGTTTTTAGTTCTGCATAGGAAGAGTCTGACTGGAAGTTGTTCCTGGGAGCAATTACACACAAGAATAACAGCAGAGCAGGAAGTTTCAATAGATGAGTATTTGGTTTCAGTGACTTTTGATATAAAACATTTGTGTTTCATAAGAATTGTTGTACTATTAAGTGCTCAATACTTATTATGTTGTAGACAATACTAAGAAAGAAAGCACTCACTGGTTCCCTACACAGTTCAGATGAACTAACTGTGAATTAACGAAATCTAAATGAAAACAACACATTATGTTGGTTGAAAAACTCCTAATCCCAATCATTTTCTTGACCATGAAATTTGCACTGACTGTACTTACTTGAAGAAACTTACTTGATGGTATTTTGGTGGAAAATATGTCTTAGAAGTGGCACAGAGGATAGAACCACATCTGATACTGGTGCAAAGTCAATCCTGCCTCCAGAGCGATGAGACGAGTGATGTGACCTTCTGAGTGTTAGAGTCTATATTCCACTTCAGCAAGCCCTTTCTTGCACAAAATACATTGGTAGCATTAGATATGTGTTTTGTGCTACAGTACTGCTGCGTCATGGCAAAGCAAATGGTCCTAATAAAATCTTCTGCAGTTGGCTTGAGTGTGCCCAGTATATCATATTGCATGGTATGGCACCATGTGTGAGCCAAATCTCCTTCCATTACAGCAGATAAACTCTGGATGCATCCTGTTTCACACTGCCGAGGACGAGTTTAGGAGAATACTTATTATGCTGTCAGCAGCATCCTTTTAGAGAAGAGTGTGGCCGGGTTCACTCGTCCCATCTATGTTCAATTCAGCTTTCTTTACTCGCTAATGTGGATAGGCCCATTTGAGTGGATACTTATTATGCTGTCAGTGTTTTCTTTAGCAAGCAGCTTCACCGAGTTGAGTTTTACTGCTCCTTTTCAGATGAGCCCCCACTCTTAAAGCTGGAGTGTCGGTGTTTACATAATCGCAGCCTTGCTGCTGCTTTATTTGTGGCGGCATCAGGTGTCCTTTGCAGTCTGGCATTAATAGTGTCCACTGTTGTGCAGTGCTTCATGTCAGTACATCAGTGCTTAGGATCACTGGCTTTGAGCATGAACTGTACACTGAGGGATATCAGTGATTTATGGACATAGTTACCACATAACTGCTATGAATCACATGTCTGTCACTCTCTATTTAAGCAAGTGTCTTCCTGTCTCCTCTCTTTTCACTTTCACTCTTCATGAGTGCTCTCTTGTCTATAACTCTTTCACTGGGAGGCTGTTCTCCATGTAAAAGATGGGGGGGGAAAGTCTTGTTATATTCTCCTCTCCAGTCTCCATAATCAGCTCCAAACAGAGTGTTTGGATATTAAGTAGATAAGATAGAAATTCACTGGAAGGGAGGAAAGAAAATATTTTGTCTACCCTATTAAAACTGCTTTCCCATAGACCATGGTTTTTGTTTTCAACACCTGTGTTAATTCCCCTATGCTCCCAGCTGTGTATTAAAAATAGGAGAGGATGAAACTGGATAACTGAAGAGTTGTTTCAAGCATGTTTAAAATTATTTTAATAAAAAAAACAGTGTTTTAAAGTTATACCTGGTCTTCCAAAATGACAGAAGAAACAAATAATGACTTTTATTTCCTAAAATGCATTTAATATATCATTGAGAAATGATAATTTCTTGATATTAGATTCAATACTTTAGTCTTCTTTTGATGCATTGTACAACTCTAAATAAGTGCCAAAGCCCACTTTTTATTCTTCTCACAATAGCTGAAAATTCAGAGTTCATCGAACACTGCAGCACTTCCCTGAGTTTGATGGATAGCAATAGCCAGCTGTTGTGTTATGAGACTGTTGGGAAAGCTTGCCTGCATCAAAGACCCGCACCAGTTTGCTGGAGGTAAGTTCATGCTGAAGTTTCTCTTCTGAGTGTGTAAGAATTTGAACATTTGAATTGCTAGAACAATATTTAAGCAAAACAGAAGTGCCTAAACAATGTTTCTGTGATTTTTAGAGTGCCTGACATCAACCACTATTTTGTGCCTAGCCAGAGGTATTCTCAAATGCTACATAGAGAAAATAAGTGGAAAATGTGTGTAGGAAAAATTAGCTCATTCCAACCAACATTTAACCAGTCACAGAGTGACAGGAACAATCCCTGTGATACCAAACACAATCATCACTGCAACACAATCATCCACCTGGACATGCACACATATATGTAAAACAATCCTGGTCTGTTCCTAGCAATGCGCTCTTCTGGACAGAGATCTCAGATGTTGTTCCTGGGAACTGCTGGAGACACTGGCCCAGCTGGGTGGCCACAGCCCCGAGCGCTCCAATCACCACAGGGATCGCTGATGTCTTCACACCCCACATCCTCTCAAACTGTTCTCAGCCCCTGGTATTTCTTGTGTTCCCTGTGTGTACACATACCTAAAGCTGATTCTGATTCTGGGTAATCAAAAGCAGGTAAGGCACCAGGTACTTAATCTGGCACTAGTGCTTATGATTATCTTTATTTTGTTTTGTGCACGCACATCACTTACAAGTAGAACAGCCCTTGTTTTCTATCTATGAAACGGCTCTTTGAAAACAAACAATCTAATTTTAAATGACTATATGAGATAGTTTAAGCTGTTTATAGGTGGTTGGTGGTGATCAGTCCTGCATTTTTGTCAACAAATGTGCCATCACCACTCTAGCATGAGTTTTTTCTAAAATCTTACACCAATCTTAATCTCTGATGGTATCACGTTTAAGAGAAATAATTTCCCATAAGCACTCATTAATCATTATACATGACGATACATCATCTCTGACATAATTTTATTTACCAGCAGTGATTCAAAACCAGAATTAGCAAATGTACTGTACTCAACATAAAGAATACAAGTCTCACCTCTCTCAACTGGAAAATCTGGTGTTGGTAAATGTTTCTCCACCTAAGCATTAAACCAGCTGCTGAATGCAACAAGTTGACACATGCTGCTGTGGAAAGCTGTTCTTGAAAAGGTTGCTGGGAAATCACCAATACAGATAGAGACTGGGGCCTACACAAGGAAGTAAACAACAATATTCACTCACAACTGAACTTTGCAGATAAAGGATCGTCTTTGTTATATGTTACATTATGAGATCTCTTGCAGAGTGGTCTATTAGAAATAAAGGGCCTTGGCCTTTATGGCATGCATACAAAGTTTTACTTCATGTTTACCCACAGTATTTATTTAGAGTACATATTCACACCTACCACAAGTGTAGGTGAACTGTTTCTCTTGGTGCTAGATGAAATTAACTAGTTCACGTAGGTTTAGTCTCCTTATATGCGGTCAACCCATCCCCTCCTGTTTGTTTCAATTTTCTGGAGCTACCATCCCTTTTCTTCCATTTACCTCCCTCCTTTGTCCCTCCCTCTGCCCATCCCTACACACATCCAGCCACCCTCTCCTCTCTCCTGTCATCTTGTATTCAGTCCCGTGTATTGGTGTGGTCCTCGCTAAAGGACACGTAAATGAAACTGTCAGCTCCAGAGGCTTTTCAGCCATGCTGTTAGTGGTTAGCTGACACTCTTGTAGTTCTTTTTCTCCAAAGTGGCAAGATTTTGCAGCTGTTAGAAATTCATTACACTGACATGGAATCACATCTTGGAGGCTCACGGGGGTTTCTTGACATGTTGACATGAATGCTGCATTTTGTTGATGGAGATACATCCTTGTCAGCTTAATCTGATCACACTGCTGCCATGCAGTCCTGAACAGAATAACAGTCTCTTGAGTGTTTTAATAAAGAATAACTTTTTTTAACCCCTGAACTTTAACTTTGATCGCTGCTTATTAAGTTGCAGTTTCCAGTTAAAATGTACAGTAACACAGACACTATCCATATATAAGTCAGGGTATTGTAGTAAAGAAAAAAGGAGAAAAAGGAGGCATAAAGTTCAATATAAAACAGGCCTACATCAGCATGTGGAATACCAAATGAGTATTATATTGAAACATGCCACTGACAGTAAAGTATCACAGCCAGTTAACAAGATACAGGACGAAAACATACAGTGATGGTTGTACAAGTGACTCGGAGGTGACACACACGTGTTGACCCCTACTGTCTGACACACTCCACCCTGTGTGTCCGCTTACACACTCCACGCGCCTCTGCTCTCAGCTGTCAGTCATCCTGGCCCCGCCCACTACGGAAACCCAGGAGGGCAGTCCGACATGTGACGGGCTGTCCGTGGCGGAGCCGCCGTCAGTGAGCCGCGGCACCGACGGGTCCTAAAACCTGCCCCGCGGACGCTCCTGTGCGCCAGGAGGAGAGCAGCCAGTCCGCACCTCAGGGTGCTCAGCCCAGGTAGAGTTGCCCCTGTCTCTGTCAAACAGCACCGGCAGCTGTGTGTGAGTCCAGCACGCAGACAGCTCGGCGGACTGAAGGTTTTATCTTCACTTGTAGCTCTGTTTCTTTTCCTCCTCGCAGTCCGGCCGAGTCGCTGCTCGCTGTGACTTTTTCCTCCTCCGTAGTGTGTGTGTTGTGTTTGTGTGTGTGTGTGTCGGGCAGGAGGACAGAGCAGCCTGCGGCTCGCTGTCAGCATGTGGAAGTGGACTTGATAAAGAGTGTCGACTGTTCGCGTTGTGCAACATTGTTCCTCCGCACGGCTCGGCTTGGCTCGGCTCGGCTCGGACTCTCTCTGTCCGCTCCGTCGGCTCCAAACGGCTCCGCGCCGCTGTGACGGGGGAAAAGTGACTTGAACGGACGGCGGGCCGCTCATAGTGTCACTTTCCAAAGTTTCCGCTCAGCTTTGGTGAGTGTAGTCTCCCACATGCAGAGGCTGCACCGCTGCACCGCCAATAAAGAGACATTTTCTTGTACTATCATGTGAAAACCACCCTCCACGCACACTTCACAGCCAGCGCCTGCGTTTCTGTGTAAGCGTTACTGTGTGTGTGTGTGTGAGAGAGAGATGGAGGTTTGTGCTGAGGTCGGACCGCCTAGCCGCAGCTTTGGGTGTAAACTTGTGTCTTCATGAAGTGTAAACACAAGACACAACGGCAGGAGGACGCTGAGGTTAGTTTCCAGTTGGCGCCCCCCCTCAAAGTTAAGGGGACAGCTGAGGGAAACTTCAGCTCGGATTTGTGAAACATCTGCTCTGTTTGTGAAAACCCAAATTGCAATTTCACTGTGTCCCCTTTCCCCACCCCACACACCCAGACCACACTGGACCAGGTCTAGATGAGACACCATAGATTTGTCAAATCCTGACCACATTAGTCCAGAGAGGCTGGAGACTGTTTGAAACAGTGTCGGGTTTGTGAAAACCTGAGGACACGATGGCATTGTTTTGTGTTTTCATAAAAAGAATAAATGAAAGCTTTCACAAAACCTGAAACTCTGTGTTAAACCTCCCTGAGCCTCTCTTGGTTAATCTGGCCCAGATTTGATACGTTCAGGTGTTGTGGCTTTACATATCTAGCTGCTGTGATTGGTGGTGGGGTGTTCATAAACAGAATAAAGGTTTGATGAATTTTCACCTGAAACTCAAAAAGTCTTTAGACTCTCTGAGCTCATATAGTCCAGACTTTAGGACTGCAGTTCTAGATGTGGTCTGTTGTTGTCTGGATGGAGGAAATTACAGTGAAATTACAGTTTCCTTTCATGAACAAAATAAAGGCTTCACAAATCTGAAAGTGTGTCTTAAGCATCATCAAGGCTTTGACTAGGATTTCTAACACTGGTTGCACAATGTAGTCATTTAAGTTCCCCTTAACTTTTCCTTTAATTTTTAACTGGATGCCAACTTCAGCTGGAGCAGGGCTCTGCCTCTGCTCCACTAAGTCTCCTTAAAGCCTTCACCAGCGGAAACTATTCCCTCAGCATTACAAGCTCTGGAGGACTGCTGGTGCACGCTCGTAAACTCCAGGCCCCACAGGAACAAGGTCACTGCAGCCCTCTGAAAAAGTCTGGCTCAGTGTGCTCCTCTTAAAGGATGACTCTGCTGAGACCGGTGCTCTGACTGCAGCCGCCGAAAAAGAAGGATCCTCTTTGTTGACACTGTCTGATATTCATTTTTCTTTTCAGCTGAGCAACTCAGTTTGTGAGTCCTTTACTCGCTGAAGACTCACCAGCTTCATCAGGCTCAAATTATGTACTGTTCACATGAAGATACCTATTAAACAGCAATAAGGGATCATGGCCCTTCCACTGCCGGCGGTCATAATGATCGTAATGCGATGCAGCCACAAGAAATGTTGCGCCTTGTATCACTGGGATGACGGAAACTTTTTCTTCATAGTGAACATGCAAAGAGGAAGTGTTCCCATGACTGTGTGGTGCGCCATGTTCATTCCAGGGGTTGTTTTGTGATTATTACAGTGTAAATCACTTCTGTTTCCTGACTAGTGATCATGCTATTTATGGAATCTGAAACTGGTGGCTGCATTGCATTGTGGTCTTAGTAGGCCACTCAGGGAGGAGAGATAAATGTCTCTTCCTCTTTTAACTGATTTGCGTTTGTGTTGTTGTCATTTACCACTTCACCAGATCTCTAAAAATCTCTTTGTCATGCCTTCTTTTACTTTAACCTCTTCATTCACCATCTCTCCATGTAACAAAGATCCATTTAGCCAGAGATTCATTCTTACAATTAAAGTTTTTTTTAAACTAAAGCCTGTGGTTTATTAATATTATCTGCAACTTTGAGAATACCGAGTTTGACAGTGGCATAGTTAGCCAGATATGTATCGAGCTACTGCTCAAAGTAATGAGACTGAATAGCACCACATATATGTCAGATTCAACTGTGGTTAATGTGCTGGCTTTAATATCTCCACTATGCAGATGACAGAATTTTATAATTGCATGTGTTTCAGTGGCATATGAAATGAAGAAATGTGCTGTAACGAATGTCTCAGCTACAGCTGAGCAGCTGATGTCATGGTAACATGGACAGCATCTTCCATCAGTATCCCAAAACACCAGAATAGTTGATAAACTATAGATGGTTGCTGCTTTATAGCCACTAAGTCTGCAATTTGTGTTTGACACAGATAAGTTTTTCACCAAGGGCAACAATAAGAGTTTCATGGATACCTGTTTGCAGGCATAATAATTTAGTGTTCAAATGTCTTCTATCTAGAGATGGCAAGGTTTACTTTCGTCATGTCCAAAGTTAATGAAAACAGTACATGTACAAGTCATAGGAGTTTGTTCAAGTAGAACGATAAACGCAGTTTGACGTATTGGGATGAATGTAAGTGTATCATCTTAAAATCACATCCAAGGAGTGCAGGTGGCTCAGTTGGTAGAGCACTTGCCCATGAATGCAGCAGCCCTTAGTTCGATTCCCGCCCGGGGCCCTTTACTGCATGTTGTTCCCTCTCTCTCCCCTCTGTCCTATCCAATAAAATAATAAAAAGGGGTTAAACCCCACCAAAAAATAATAAAATCACATTCAAATCTTCTAAGAAATCTAGTTAAATATCGTGATGATAATAATGATTTAATTTATTTTAACTGGGAAATGACTATCCTACTTCTTCAGTTAAGAAATATCAAAGAAATTGAACCCAGCCCATTAGCTTGGTAGGCGCCTGGGCCAACTTGCTCATCAGTACTTTACCAAAGTTTTGGTACAGTCAGGCCTCTTTCTTTACTTGCTCTCAAGTTTGCCGCTTGTATTGTCATTAATAAGCTCATTTAGCTCAGTTCCATTGTGCTTTGTCAGGGTCCAGGCCTGACTTTCCAACTTTCTCTCATCATTTAGCACTATAGCTGGCACTGACAAAGCTTGCTTGTTTGTGGATATCTTGTGGACTTTGTCACGCTAATGGATACTAATGATGTCTAATAATGATACTGTTGTACCAGAGGGCAAATAAGGTGACAGGGCCCTCCAGAGCACAGACACATTCTCCCAGCAGGAATTTGTAAGCTTCTTGGCAGGATTTTCCCTTCAACCCACTGCGATTCAGCATATTATTGTATCTTTGTTCTCAGCCTCTGTTCATTTGGATGTCTGACTTCATTACACGCAATGTTTGAGATGCCACTGATACAGTTTGAATAAAACTCTGGGGAACCTGTCATTTCACCACAAACTTTCAGCAAACAACCTTTTTGCTGCCAGTAATTGAAACCAGCTGAATGTGTTGGCATGAACCTTTTCACATCTGACTGAGATCTGTTCCATTTTTAGATTAATTGGTGAAATTAATCATTACACCATTTCTTTTTCTCATTAGGCATGCTGTTGTGCAACTTAAAAAAGAAACGGAGTTGGATATTGGCCAGGAGGCCTGAGAAGCAGTAAAAGTAGACAAGAGGAAGATTCACTGCAGTAAAAAGGGACACAGAACTTTTAATGGGCAGCTATACAGAAGCTCTCAGCCTCAACTGATGTGATTTGAGGCTTGATGAATCCTTGTGTTGATCCTTGTGGTCATCCAATGAGTTCATGGCTGCGAATCATTCTTCCAGATTCAGGCCCTTATACCCTATTGTGCCTCACAACTCCACTAATAAACCCGTTTTAGCTCCTTTGTGCTTTGCTGGGACCTTGTCCTGACTTTGAACCCATCCCAGCTCCCCAAACCCAGTTAGCAAGTGTCTGAGGGGTTGGCAGTTGGGAAAGGCATCCTTGTTTGTGGACATGTTGTGGATGTCACACTAATGGTTACTAATTGAGTCTATTAATGGCACTGTAGTGTTGGGTACAAGCTTGGTGACAGGATCCTGCGGTGCACAGACACACTGAACCAGCAGGACTGTGCAAATTGTCCCACCGCCCAGTCCCCTTTTTTTTTTACCATGTTATACCCAATAGTTGCCATCCCCTTGTGTGTTACATTTTAATAGCAAGTCTTAAATTGCCTTTTTTTTTTTTTTTTTTCAAAAATCAGAAACAGATTTGTATCTTTCTTTGTCAGGCATGCAAGGGACTAAATCAATTTGGAGTTTGGGAATTGTAAATCATTATTAGAAATTCTGTCAATATATTGTGTTTGTTAAAACTCAATAAGTTATCATTGTTTCCAATATAAATACATTTCATTGGAGGAAACGGTTTATACAATATTAAAAGATGTGTCCCAGAGGTGTCCCAATCAGGATTTTGAGAGCTGATTGTGATCAAAGTTATTAGAATAAAATCAGATGGTTAAGGTCAACTACAGATGGATTCTCTTCCAAGAGGTGCTTTATTAGACTCTGGAGGACACATTTCTTTTGCCTTATGTCAGTTATTGTGCATTATTTCCCAGGATGGACTCACTATCCACTATCCACCAAGATACTAGCATTTTCAAAGACAGTGGATTATTCTATTGACGTATTACATCCGTTTACAGGACATTCTGTTACACCCTCAGAAATGAGATATTATGTCCTTACTGTCAAACTCCAGGATGGGTCTTCCTGACTTGCCAAGAATACGTGGCAAAAGTGTGGAACTGTTTTCGTCACCCGGTCAGCGGTGACGCTGAATGAAAGGAACTAAGTTGTCTAGTTTAGAGTGTAAAGAATTTGACTTCTGGCTCAGTGTTTTTCTAGTTCAGTGGTGCTCCCTGTGATGTAAAAGAAGCTTCACACATTCGTATACATTGTGTTCATACAGAACTCTGGTACATGTATAGAGAAAAATGCTTCCGAGTGCTGAATGGAAGATTATCTAAGGGGGAGGTGGATAATTAGTAATGTAGATGAGTGATACTGAGTTTGAACAACACATGGGTTAAAGAGTAAGAGTGACATTGAACGAACGCAAGCAATAAAGGGAAGGGAAGTTGAGTGGGCTCTGGTCATTGACAGAACTTGGCACACTGCATGGAAAGATGCTACTTCCTGCTTTTTATTTGGCTCAGAATAGTTGGCCTTTTGTTGCCAGGGTAACAACACATGGGTGTTTTATTGTCTGTTAACATCAACAGACTTGTGTGTGTAATATCAGTGTCCTTTTTTTCATTGCTATTGGGCTGTCTGACAGTAGGTTAAGACAAACCTAGATGCCCTTGATAACACTATCAAGGGCAAAAAAGAGACGTCAAACACACAAATACATCTGATTTCATGCTACGTAAGTGAGTGTCCGTTCACCATGACTACAGTTACAGATGGAGTGTTTGAAGCGTAAGATTCCACAGCATACATTTACATGACAACAGACAGGGATAATACCAGGCTCTTCGTCATAGTGGACCATCGTATTTCTCTCCAGATTTCACCGCAGATTGAATCTGGCATGCCACATCATTTTATGTGGCCTGCCAGAGAGCCTGATCTCACTGCTGTCATATAGTCAAACTTACAGCTATAACCTGCTCAAAACATTGTAAATACTAGCATATGATTAACATTAACAGCCATGATACAAACACTCATTTGGTTCCACCCACAACTATTTACTGATCAAAAATATAAATGTACATATAAATATAAAGGTGCTGTCATGTCCTTCAGTGCGACAAGTCCCAGCATCCGTTTTCCTCTTTTCTAAATAACCCCAAAACAGACCACAATAAATAAACACACAACCACAGTGTGAAGTTGTAGCACAGATGTCCTAACCAGCGATGTTATATTGTGAGTTTTTTGTTTTGAAGTGCACAGTAAGAACAACTATTAACACAGAGTAACACTGAGGCAGTTAGTGTTATACCATATAAACAGTGTCATGTTGGTTACATGTATCAAGCTGGGGTTAGCTACGATCCAGCAGCAGCTGCAGTCCACGTGGGGAAGGTAGCACATGATAAGATTTTGGTGCCAGGACTCTCACCACCGTATTCAGTGCTCACTTCAGTAGCTCTGAAATATTCAGACAGGTCAGTCAGCTTATGGATAAAAGCTATTAAAGGGGAAAAAAACCTGAGTAGTTGATGTCTGGCGTCTTGGCATTGACATCATCACTCCCCCACAGAGCGAGAGAGAGAAAGAGAGACTGAGGATTGACGATAGCATACGTAGTACCTCGGAGGGTCGAGTCAGAGCTTACAGGTGGAGGCCGGCTGTACTCGAACTCTGCCTTTCACAGCTCTGCATAAAGAAAAATAGCCCCCCTCCCAACGCCACCCGATGCCTGCGTTCCCCATCTTGTCCTCATTCATCCAGCAGCTGACTGATGTCATGTCCTGCGGTCAGCTGGCCTTGTTCACTTGTGAACACGAACAAGCAGCAGCAGAGTATTGTGTCACTGCGGGTCATTTTATGCCGGATAGGGTGTCATGTCTTTTCTCCAGCATGTGCTTGTTCACTCCCCTCTGCCACACTTCTCCTGCTCACCCACTTTCACTCTCAAGTCTGTGTCACACTGATTTTAAGCCTCCCTCCCTTTAAAGGAAGGTAGGTTCACTTTGACATAGCCTTGCCCTCAGTTGAACCAGTGACAGTCTAGACGTATCACAACAGTCTGTACTCTGCCAGCAGAGAGATAATTTTCCTTTGTTTTTTTTTCTTTCTCAACTAATATCACTCAACTCAACTATTTTTGCCAACAACAAGGAAAAATCCAGAGCATGTCAATCAATAGCATACTGACGGTGTCACTAATCCCACTCAGCAGCTGAATAATTCATAGTCAATTAGGGCTGAGAGGCTGAAGCTGTCTTCATGGGACAAGTGCATTTTCAATGATTCATTTCATGAGCTATGCAAGGGGTCTCTTAATTGTTGTTTACTGCTCGCTACCCGACCACGTTATTTTTATGCCATCGTGATTACTCCCGGCAGCGCTCAGAGTGCTTGGGAAATGAAGTCCATTAAGGGGTCCTGAGAGCTGTTTTCCTGTCAAGCGCCACAAAACGTTTCCAGGTTCAAACTTTGCTGCATGAGAGCAATAAATCCCGTCCAATCTCGAGTGTCAGCTGGTGGAAATGAGACGCATGAAGAGATGCAGGTGGTGTATTTTATGGTTCCACAGCGCAGTAAAAATACCTGCAGTGTTGTTCAAAGATGAATATTTAATAGGATCCCATAAGCACTGTTAAAGTTTCAAAAAAAGGTGAGATCACATGGAAGGAGTTTTAAGAACCAGACGGCAGACCAGTGCCACGCATCAGCTGCAGGTTGATGGCGTAAGAAACAGAGCAGTCTCCGCCTCCCTTTGAGCTGCACTGGAGTTTTTGTTTGTTTGTCGGCGTGTGGTGAAGAGACAAAGTGAGAGGATGAAATGCCTCAGGCCACTGCTGACATAGTATGACAAGCTGTAAAAGTGCAGTATGAATTCTGGTGTGACAGACGACTCTTTGGATCAGGCTGGATCAGAGCGTACCATTGCTACTCTCCATTTGACACTGAAGGCTTTATCTCCCCTGACTACTCGTGCTTTAAAATATATTCACATTTTTCTAATCTGATATAGTTTTTTCTTCACATTTCTGGGCCCCTGTTAAATGTGTTCACTTAGGGGACTGTTCTGTGATAATTCCTGACAAGTGAAGTAAGACCTGAGAGAATCCTGGCAGGAACTTGTTTCCATGAGATTTTATTTGGCCATGCCATGCTTGCAGCTTCTTTCCACTGAACTCATTCATTTCACAGTAAATCAGTTGGACAGCTTTAAAGTATCGGCGACACACAGCGTTTGTTGTGGCCTCTGTGGTATTTCTGGTGACTGGTTGGAGCTGTTATTACGAGTTGTTTGTGTTCAGCTCTGTTGACAACTGTTAGATTTGATAGAGGTGAGTTTTAGCTCACGTCTGAGCTAACCTGAGCTGGTGTAGGGTTGAATGGCCAGAGGCTTGCCTCTGTGTCTGTGTGTTTACATACTATTGGCAGTTTTCATTGCATAACACACACACACACACACACACACACACACACCAGACAGCATGAAAAGTTTTCTTCCTCTTTCCCCTCTGCTGCTGAGGTAAGTCTAAGCTTTCAGGAAGCCTCTGTTTGCATTTCATTTTAGGCTCTGCTACAGGGAAGAACCTTTTATTAAGGCACTGACGTCCACAGCTGACCATGAGGGCTGGTGATGTGAACATTAGGTAATGCCAGTGCAAGCTGGCAGATGTTGAAACTCTTGGAAAGTCACATCAATTGTGCGACGGTGCCAGAATTCGACTGTTTCTCTGTCAGTGCTTGTTTTCAGCATGTTGTTTTACTCATTCAAAGCTTTGTCTGGCTGGGTGTGGTACCAGCACTGACAGTGGTTTGCAGCACTAGCTGTTGCTTTTGCATTATGTCAACATACAGTGATTTTAGTAAAGCCAGATGGCTCAGATAAACCCATATTCATTTGATCAATAACAGACATGTGATACAACTCTTACTTGGAGGAAGCCAGAGTTGTTTTGTATCACCACTCCTTTTCTCCTGATCACAGTAAACCAGATGATTTATATTAATGATAGAGTTAACCTTCCTAATACTGTACTCGTAATGCTTTTTTAAAGAGTGGTTTTGTGCAGTTTTAATTTCAGATTTTCTCAATTGCTGTTGTTAGCTGTGACTCCTGTCCTCTGTTGCTGGTAACCTTGGCAGCTAACTGCTTACTATCCACACAAAACACTTGAAACATACATGCGTATTTGTTTATGTCTATTTGGGGAAGTCTGTGACCTGCAAGGCTTTGTTCCCCCTTGACATTTTAAAGTACCACACGTGGTCTCAGGTACGCACAGAGGACATGCACAATACACGCACAATAACATCAAGAGAGGAATTAGAGATCTGAAGGACACAGGTCCAAGATAACCTCTTTAGAATATGTCCTGTGTCCTTTTGACTTTGGACATTCACTTGTGTGCAAATTGGAAAATGAGCTTCTAACTGGAATTTCCCACCTTTTCTTTTGCATCCACCCCTCACAGCCTGACTGTTTGATGGAAGGAATCCCGACACAACACACCACTGAGCTCTCCAGCTGTGGCTCGGTGTGATGAAGCCATAAGAAACAACTCGCCTCTGTCCCGCCTTGGCCTGGCACCCCCACCTGGCAGCGCTGATTTGGGTGGGAAGCACATGGCCACCATGACAGTGCACTAACACCCTCGCTGCTCACCTCTCCTCGCCTGTCAGGTCTGCCTGGCAAAGACAACCATAACAATGAGCTCTCACAGTCGATCAGGTAAGATGTAAGAAAATTCACAAGAGGGAAGTCTGGTCTTTCTCTGTACTTGTGTAGTGGCTTTGACATGGCGTTTTTCTATTGGAATTAAAAACTAACTTTTAGATAGGCGTTATGATGACATCTACTGAATTTGCATGACAAGTGAATACATTTGTTCTTTTGCAATGTTGATTTTGTTCTTGATTTTCCTGTTCAGGTTTATTTGAAGATTTCTGTATTCTATTTTAACAGCTGTGCTAAAAAAATGTATTTTATAGATGAAACACATTTTATTAGGCATATTATTAGCTGTGTCATTTGGAGGAATTTGCTACAAATGGCTTAATGCATAGATTATTTCAGTTTCATTTTAAATATGCCATTTCCAGTAACAACATCATGTAATTTCAGCAGAAAATGTAAGTGAAACTCTGCCTCTCACGTTAGGCTCCTCTTTGATGTCTGAGGGCAGAAATACTGACATTTCTTTCTTAGCTAGCGCTGAGAGACATTTGTTAAAAATGTAGAGTCGTAGCCAAATGATTAACTAATTACATAGTTAATCATTTGATTGGTGAACAGACCAAACCCGCTGTTTTAATACTACATTATGTACAAGTGCTCCTCAGTCTTGTAAAGACTGATTAAACATGGTTAGTTCACAGTCGCCAAACTCAAGAATGTTGTATTATTTATACAGCAATTGCACAGTGAGGTCGAGGGGAGGGCATATATTTGTCTAGGTATGTATATTTTCTGTGGTTCGTTGAATTGATTTGCACTCATCTTAAAGCAAAGAACAATACTGCCACTGATATTTGTATCTGTGCAATTCAGTCATTCACTGGGGTTCTCAAGTAAAATGTGAATGAAACAGTTGCTTTTGGCTAAATGTTATTTTTATTTAAAGATATGCCTAAATTAATATATTAAGTCCTGACTAAAATTAACTGCACAGAAACTTGTTCAGGCACCTGTGAGAAAGAAAAAAAAATCCAGAGGAATGGGAGGAGCACAGTCAGTGACTGCAGCATTCAGGTGATTATTGTCTTTTGCTTTTGTTGCAAAATCATAATTGACCATGTACTACTGTTAACACAGAATGCACAACCAACCTTTAACAAATAGATGGGTCACATTTCCTGCCCTGTGTGTGTGTGACTTTCTTGCTGCTTTGTTAAAATGCATCATACAATAGGTCTTCATCAAACTACTACAATCTACTTTTGTTCTTGTTTGATTTATGACGGCAACTGTAGGTCATTTTTTAAAATCTTGACCTTGCTTACACAGCTAGAGGTTATTGGTAACATACGGTGAAGCTTGGTATCCTTTTGATTCACACTGTCATGTGGGAGTAAAGTTGTGCAGTGCTGATGGATTTCTAGACAGGCAGTGGTCCACAAATTAATTTTTTTATCATTAACAACAATTATGTACCCAGATGGCATTTCTTTTTTAAATGTATTTTTAATGCCTCAAACTATCTCTCACGCTGAACAGCACATTCAGATTTATTTCTTGGACATCTGGGAGAGCCTGTGTGTATGTGTGAGTTTGTGTCCATGCTGTGTAGATGTATCTGGTGTCAAAAACAAACTATATTCTGAACTATACCCATTGCTAATTGTAATTAGCCCAGAGGAAATGCCCAGATTTTAATGTCTGCTGAGCTAAAAACTCCTCACATGCATGACACTCACACACTGTGGTCATATTTTTACTTAGGTCATAACCACGGTACGGATCTTCTCAATTGCAGGCCAAAGTGGACAAAAGGCAAACTCTGTCCTCATTTCCCCTCACGCTTTAGCTGTATTGGAGGTATCAAACCTGATGATGTCACAGCCTTTGGTTAATTGTTGTGGTGCTCTTGGTCCTGTGTGGCTCAGTGTGGGTCGCTGCCATTGCCTTCTTTTCTCCTGAGCTGCGAGTAGAGACATGGTGTTGTTCCAGCCAAAATGGTTTGCGTCAGAATGGATGTTACAGGCCATCCAGATAGCTGTGAACACTGGCACAGGCCCAAGATATCTGTGATTTTTTTTTTTTTTTGACTGTGTTATGTAAGTGGAACCATGGAGCAGTGCATTATTTCCTTCTTTTTTTTTTTTTTTTTAATTTTCCTCTTATTCAGAGCATTTCTATGCTCTGTCTATTCTCAGTTCCTTCACGTCTTTAAAAGTTTCTACAAAAACCCAAACGTGTAGGGTTACAATTTTACTCTTGAAAGTTTTGAGGTGTGCTTGTCTGTTTCCTGGTTACTTTATAGGCATTGTCTGGCCTGTTTGAGCTTACACGGCCAAGAATCCACTTTGGAGCAATTAAAAAAGTTCTGGCATAATCACAACACGTTTTTCATCTCATTTGGACCATCTCATTTGGACTGAAGGAGGGAAACTTTTTAACTCACTCACAATATGTCAGTTGGTGGATAAACACGATCTCACTTTTGGAAAATGGATTTCTCATGATTCATAATCAAGCCAAAGTTTCCACATATAACTGTTCCCAAGTAGCACCAAAAATAGGGGAGGGATTCCTCCATTCAATTTTTGCATTAAGCCAAAACATTTTGACCACCAGACTTTTCTCCACCTTGAGGGGCTCTGAATTTAAAAATGAAGCTTTCAGTCCTCAATTTCACGTCCTGTTAGCAGTTCATTTTCCCCTCGTCGCCCTCCTGTCTGTGCATATTGCTGAGCCCATTTCCATATAAGACAGATCATCATTTCCCATTCTCAAACTCCCATATTAGAGCACTGAAGGGCCTTTTGTCTGACTTAAACTTGGGTGGCAAAAGGCTGGCATGTTGACATGCTACTTGGCATTTTGGAACAGGGTTTATGGCCTTGGAGCCAGAGCGAGAACACACACACAGACAAACTCTCTCATCCCAACACGACCCCACCCCCCCGCTTTCCAGCAGCAGTAATCGGTGGCAGGTCCTGGCTGAGGGGGATCTTACGTCAATAACTCGTCATGCAGAGCGACTCCCCTGCCTGGAACACAAATAGAGAGAGGGGCCGTCTGCTGTTGGAGGCCTTGTACAGCTTGTTAAAGCCGTCTGAGGCCTGTACAGTCTGACCAGAAAGTAAGCTCATGCTGGGTTTAGTAGATGTTGGTATTATTTGCCAGTCTTAGTTGGTATTTTACCTCTTGGAGTCATTCCAACCTCTTCATTCTGTTTCATCCATGATGAAATAGTTATTGCTGGCTGGTAGTTGTTCTTTAAGCTTGTAGTATGTAGACACTGCGTTTTTTCCAGTTTCTATGTTTTCCCCAGTTGATTTAGTCACAGATATCTGATTTTCCCTACAGGCGTTTTTTTTGGGCAGCTATGCCATTACTGTTCTATCCTGTGAATACATTTTTGTCACTCACATTTACATTTACATTTTCGTTTCCGTCTTGATCTGAAAATTAATTCACACTCATCATCATCATCATGCAACGGTTCTTAAAGAGCAGTGAGGATGAGGCAGAAGGAAAACACATTACCTTAACTTGCAGGTTTTTAGATTAGCTGGTCGATACGTGGGGAGTTGCACCGGCTGTCTGTCTGTCAGCTGGAGCAGCAGCACAACGTTAAGGTCCGTGGTTGGGGCCGCTGCGAGGAGTCGGTTTTTAAAATAAACACAAGAATTGCACCTCCTCACTTTTCCAAGTCTCATTCAGGCCGCTGATCCATGGCAGATGGTTGTGAATTATTCATGTCAAGTTTTTTGGGACGAGCACAGCCATGTGTAGATCTTTATCCCGGAGATTATTCAGTATCTGAGAGGAGGGGAGAGATGATTGAGAGGGCTGAGAGTACAATAAGTGCTTCACAAAAGATGGTGGAGTGTAAACAAATAATGCCAGATAACATTGTTGTTATATTTTTCTCCATTGTTACTGATGGAGCTCTACGACATCATTACGCAGGAATAAAGTTTTTTTTAACAGCTGTGACAGTCACTCCTTTGTTTTCACTTATCATTTTAACAGCTATGTCAAGTTCTGGCACTTAACTAGTTGTGTTTTGAGGGTGTTAATGCCAGCATGCTGAACTAAGATGTTTTGCACCTACTCGTTTTGGGTCAGTTTTTCCCCTTAGAGCACAGTTGTGACATTTAGGACCAGATGTCAAAGGAAGTAACAGTGTGTATTCATTTACCAAATTAAAGCTGAAGCATTAGATTTAGAGGCAATCAAAGTCAGCTGCTGTATAGTTTACTCTCCTGCCGCTGAAATAGGAGCAGTGTTTAATTCTCTCACTTGGCCTTCCTTCTCTTCTGTCACTCTAATTTCCTATCTGTCTTTTTTTCTCTCTCTCTCTCTGTCTCCCAGTTTTAATCAGTGACTGTAATAACGACTCACAATGGGAGCTATCAAAAGCCTGCAGTGGTGGATTAGAAAAGGGTGGCTAGTGTCTGGGCCAGGTCACTGGAAAGTGAAGCGTAATCTTCAAAAAGGGAGCTTAACCCCTGCTGGCCCGCGCTGATGATTCCTCATTTACAGCGGCCATCGTCACAGGGAAAAGGCTGCACGTGTTAATTGATATGTTTTAATGCAAACGTTCCTGAAAGTTGCCTGAAGATGACGGAAGTCAACCAAAGCGAGAGGCAAAATTAAGTTGAGCTTATCCAGAGGAAGCAACTTAAGAAGTTTTTTTTTTCTTTTCAGAGGAGTGATGCTGTTCACTTGGTCTGTGCTTCTGTACGCTTGCAGCTGTGCTCACAGTCACCGCTGCTATCTGGTGATTGTCCACAGAATCAGAGGGACACAATAGCACTGCCTCCTATCTGCTACTGAAGCATTTGAGTGCTGCAGAAATGTTATTGTTCTCATTTATCCTTGGCTCTGCAAAAAAATTTCCTCAATGGAAAGATGGATGGGAATGAGAGCTGAAGCAGACTAAACAGAAGCCTTTTTAAGAGAACAATGGAAGCTGCTGTGGAGAAATAAGATTACTGCCTCATTATTGTCTTCCTCTCCACAGTTTTCCAGAATATTCCATTCAAGTAATCTCATTGCCATATGAAACAAGTGTGCAATTTAGCCTTTGGAAGAATTTATTAAGCATTCAAAGCTTTGCTTCTGCCGGAAGAGAGGCTCAGAATTGAATTATGGTTTTGTGCTCAAACTGCTGCGTTCTGTTCTTTCAAAGATTCACCAATCTTCTTTTTGTTCTTTCACTATTAATTCTTCAATGGTTTTATGGTTGATTTGGTAGCTAATTTAGGCAAAATGTCATCACATTAAATTTCTTTAGTGACAGATAACTCAGCTTGTAGGTCTACTTTTTTCCCCTTGCCTTTCAAGGCATGTTGATAACTTTGGTTGCCGTGAAGGTTTAAAACATCACATGTGCTGCTTTTTTGGTAGAAAAACTTGTCATTTCAACTCAGTGTATTTTTAAGCAGTGGCAAAAGTATGATTGTAACCCCGACATTGACACCCCGAGACAGGCGTACAGATTGCAGTATTTGACACCGTACACAGATGTAGCTGTTGCCTGCTTCAACATAGCAGCACTCAGAATACCCCAGATGTTCATCCTGCAAATAGATATGGAGATTAAGAACACGCAAGATCTTAAAGATTAACCCATAAGGACCCACATCTGCTACTAAGCTTAGCCTGAGTGAAATGCCTTCACTCACGTTCACTCTGTCATTGTCTGTATGTCCTCTGTGCATGCAGCAAACAACCCGGTATGCTAAGATAAAGAGTCCCTGCACTGCTGCACTTTCCATCTGCCCGTGACGTGCAATCCACTGCATGGGTTCAACAGGGGACAGTGGAGAAGAGGGAGGCGGGTCAGGTGGGTCTCTGAGGTTGTAATCCTCCTGCTTCTATGAACAAAACAAAATCAAAAGTTCCCAGCAGTTACACAATCCCTGTTAGGAAGGGCTCAGTGCACCCTGGGTCTCCCAGGGCAGTATGAACTTTTCCAGGCACTAATCTGAGGATAAAGCCCTGAAACAGAGGCCTTCAAACTCCACTGTGTGCTGCGGTGTACTAAAAATGGTCGAAACGCCCCACAGAGCTGTTATATTCGCTACAATTGGCATCTTCTGTAGGTCTCTGGTCACAGTGCTAATGCGGTGAGTTCAACATTCAGTTCTTGCCCTTCAGGAAAGTTGTTTAAGAACATTAAAAGTTGTTTCTTTTAGCTGTTATATTCTCAGAAACAGTCCACGGCCTTTCATACTGAGTGTTCTATGGTTTATAATCCATTACAATCACTTACCCCACCCTCCTCCTGACCAAGAGATACCACAATACACAGCCCAGTCTGACAAAACAAACAGAAATCTCCTCAAATCTCTGAGCTGGGTTTTATGCAGGTTGGGTCCTGCAGGAATTTCACAAACGTCCCATCTATTAGGGATGATAGTTAAGTTAATCTCTGAACTGAATGTTATATGAATGTTATGAATAAAATTTAACTTACTGCTTGTCTCGTCTATAATATTGAGTAGAAGCAAAATAAAGAGTAAGAAATAAAGAAAGAAAGTGTAAAGAATACTGGAGAGGAAATGAGAGAGAACTGAAACTTATGTAATGTCGTGCCTGTTAAATCTGTGGAAATCCAATGTAGAAGAGTCTTTTAACTGTAATAAGTTGTGAAAGCATTTTCACATCAATCCATCAGATGCTTATTGAGGGCGTCCAGTGGATCAGAGAATGAGCATCTCCTTTATTGAGTTACTTTTCAGGCAAGAAAATTGTTCAGCAAAATACATAAATCGAGGCTCATTTAATTCAATGGGATGTTATACAAAATGTCCACGTGCAAGTTTTAAGCCATTCAGCTTTCAAACTGTTAAATAGCCACACTAGTTTTAACGCAGACCTACTCAGTGCTCAAGTGTGTAATTTAATTCTGCATTATGTAATGAAACGTAAACAAAAAAGTTGAAGAGCAAAGCACCAGATGGACTCAGTACTGTTGGATATCCACCTCAGACAGGTCTGGGAGTAAACTCTCCTAATGATCCTGTTTACTGTGGTGGCCGTACCATCTCAGCTTCATCACTGCACAGAGATAAACAACATTATTGGGCCAGAAATCACATAATTCTTATAATGAGTTAATAAATCAGCTGATTGAATAAAAATATAAATATTATCTTTCGGAGTTCAGTCTCTGTGAAAGGTATTTCATCATTTATACTAATACATTTCTGTTTGCACATGATGGTCATTGATCAAGTTAAGTGGTTGTTTCGAACAGCGGCTGAAATGTCCCTCAGGACTGAATAAATAACAACAGTTATTATTTTACAAATATCAATGCTGCTGCTGCTGCTTTATTTTATTCTTGTCTGACTACCATTTATTCATTACTTTATTATGTAGTTTACATGTATCCGATGTGTTTATGTGTGTAAGGAATAACTCTCAGATTGTGCTTTAATGGAGCACATGTGGGTGTTTGTGTCAGCAGGTGCACTGGATGGCAACAGTTACAACAAACAGAATCGATCAAACACTGATTCATAAAGATATTTATTGGTGCTGATTTGGATCCAGGAGGTCGGCTCGAGACAGACATTCAATTCACTTCAATGACTTAAATCATCCTAAGAAGTGCAATTAAATAGCTACCTAGCACTTGTGGAAGGGTTTGTAGTGTAGATGCTGCAGCGGTCCTGCTTTACTGTGCAGGCTTACCTGTTTTCTGAGGGCACGTTTCTCTGCACCTTGGCTGTGTCCATCCCTGTTTGAACACGACTCAGCCACAGTGCTCAGTGTTGGTCAGGCAGCACACTTCTTGCTTTTTTTTGCAAGTTATGCAATTTCTATTTTCAATTTCTCTTTTTTGCTCTTTTTGAAGACCACTTTGAGTTAACATCAAGTACTTTAAGTTCAAAGCAGCATTGTATCTTTTAAGCACTTTCATAGAGTTTGTTGGCATTAAGTGACATAGTCTAACCTCCTCTCATTACTTATTTTCAGCCAGAGGCCAGAGTCTGTGTCCAGCATCAGAAGGCAGCGGTAGGGTCATCTGGATAGGCTCTGCTCTCTAATGGCTCTCACTGCATCAAAGGATCATGTTGGACCTACGCTCCAGCTGACCCTGACCCCCCTATGAGGTCCCTCGCTAAAACTGAACAATCCTCAACTGTCCACCTTGCAATTTTGGACATGACTTTTATAGACACTACATCACTTGGTCTTCAAATGAGTTGAAATTCAGTCTGTAGCAAGAGACTAGTCTTAATATGCCACAAGTGGCGTATGACTAGTCCGCCTGAGATAGAGGAAGAGAATTTCAAACCTGGAGTTTTCTGGGTTTATAACTCTGATTCATCTGGGGAAATCAGAGTTGTTAAAGTGAACATATTATGTTCCTCACTCAATGCCTTTTACTCAGTGAGGCTTTTGAACTCCTACTGCTCCACTGGAGTTGCTCAGCTGCCAACGGTAGACTCCTGTGGTTATACTTGGCAGCTTGCATGTGTGAATGTGTGTAATTTGAAAGCCTTAAAAAAAAAATCATGCCTGCTTAGTAAACATTCCTTAAATAAATAACAGTTAAGTCTCATAGACTTTCTGCCTTTATATAGCATTAAAAAACAGCAATGATCCTACCATGTTTTAAAACTAACAAGAAAGACCCAAGTTTAGCTTTATTATGTCTTTTTTTTTTCAGAAAACACATTTTTGACATACTTTATTTCTGTTCAGACCTGGTTGGACATTACACACATTTACCTTTAGTGTAGTACACATTTAAGAAAAAACCTTCATTCAGTTGTTGCATTAGTGAAACGTACAGTGTACCGCACCGCAGCCGATCACACTGTTTTGGCTAAACACTCTTGCTATTTTGGATTTTGAATGAGAAATGACAGCGTGGTTGATTTACAGAATGTCAAGTTTATGTTTCAGGTATATTTAGCCTATTGGAGTGAACCAAAGAGACCTCTGAACCTTTTAAAACAGTCAAATGAGGAAAACTTACCCAGACTTGCCAGAAGATAGGCATTATACTCATATATAGCATTTTCTATATTTTCTTATCCCTGTTCAGAGAGTAGGGGAAACACAGGAGGATAAAATTTCCCTTGGAGTTTGATCTTAGGCTGGTACATTTCAGAGAGGGAAATAAAACCAATCTGCTGTCTTTGGTTGCAGAAGTTTCTGAAATTAGAAGGAAATTAAGCCATCCCGTTTTCTCATGTTTGGCTGGCCACAATTTAAGTTAATTTAAAATAGCTAAATTGACATTATTTTACATAATGTAATGTTAAATTTATATAAACTGATAAATTAAAATTAAATTCATATATTGATTTTATCATATAATTCCATAGTTTGGTCACACAGCTGAGTGAAAGACACTGTTTTAATTTTTCAGCTCAAACAAATCTATTTCTATAGAGAAAGAAAGAAAGCTGGCAACAGTTTTTTTATGCTTAAAACAAACCATCTTCAGACAGGTAGGAGCAGCTGGCAAGGTAAAAGTTGATAGCTCATGACAGACAGCTGGCAGATAATGAAAAGTGCTTCTGTTCACTCTCCCTGTTAAGCACTTTAAACATATGATATTAATATTTTTAGTCTTGTGAACTTTTACCACAAATCAACACCTTCAGGATTTGGTGTTGTGAAGCATATTAATGTACATAGTATATATGAATATGGGAATTCAGGGTTTGTCCAATAGACCGGTTTGAAATGAATCCTGTTCATTATCAACCTTAGTGGCCTTTCATAGCTATCAAACTAGATTTATGTTTCAGGCTGTTTCACCAACATTTGAATAACAGTGAGTTTTCCATCAGTATATAACACATTATTATTCAGAATAGCTGTTTGCCTTAAGAAAGTATTGCTGTACCACTGTTCCCAGCAGCCCACATGAAGAATTTACAGTGGTGCACCCTGGGAACCTGCTGGAGAAGTCTATGCAAGATCACTGAGTTCAGCAGCACCCGTCATCTGTCAAATTGCATGAAACCGAGGTTTGTCGTCCTCCCCACATTTGCAATTTGCCAGACCTCTTTTTCATCCATTAGCATAACATAGCAAGCTCATTACTTCAGCTTTCAGGGGCAGTAGCCTATTAGATGAATGAAGCAGCACGGGTATAATGTAGATTTGCTGTTGGCTAGATAAATGAGCTGGTGTGAACACGCTAGTTGAATAAAAATGTTGCTCAGTGTGACTGGTGGTTCTTTAAGCTTGTCAACTAAGTACATTTTCAGAATGGTTAATGTCTTGATTTGCATTTGCATTTTCCAGCACATTGCTTTAGTTTTGCTATTGTAGTAGTTGAGCAGTAGTAGTTAGCAAGCAGTGGAGACAGACTTGAATGCATTGCAGAAGTAAAACATTTAAACTTTTGTAAATATTTAGAGCAAGTTTGGTGAGAGAGAACCTTTAGCGAATTAAAAAAAAGCTTTTTCCACATTTCTCATGCTGTCGTTCCGTATGCAGCTCACTGAAATCTCAATGATGGTTATCTCATGCTAAACTATCTCCTCTTTGTCAACCAGACTCTGACTTAGTCTTTGTGTCAGCGTCTCTCAGGCTCACTGTCCTTTGCACACGATTGCACTAGGAGCTAACACTCTAATGAGCATCCGTGCAATGACAAGCCACACAGCAAGCAATTCCCTCGCATGGAAATGCAGTGGAAGATGCTGACACAACGCGTAGCACACGCAAACACCGGCCCATCCGTGGGAATGTTTATTTGACCTGACAAAGATGCGCTCTCAGAGGGGTGTGTGGACCCAACAATTAGATAGTCTGTTGTAAGCAATACTTCTCCCTTTTGTTCTACAATCTTCATATCTGTCATCACAGTAGCATACACTGCATTTACATTTTGTTGATTTATGGCCCACAGTCGACATCCTCTGCATGTCTGTCCTCCCTGGGAGAGGGGGATCCTTGCTCTGATGATGTTTCTGATAGTTTCTTCAGTTTTTTTTACTTGAGTTGAAGGTTTCTTGACAGAGGGTGTGTGTGTTTGTTGTGTTTCCATAATAATCTTTTCTTATGCTGAACTATAGCATAGTTTACTCAGATATCAGCACTAATGGATGAATCATGTTGGTAAGTTCGTGATGCAGCGTATGTGATGGATTAGTAGTGTCTTGACAGAGAAGATGAAAAGTTTTTGATCTATTTATAGACACTATTAATAGACACAATTTGCCCCCCCAAGTAATTTCCTCACTCACAAATGTATTCACGCGTTCATTTTGAGAACAAAGGACATATTGTTGCAAGCACGGATCTGATGGGGCCCCTATCTCCTTTTGTCTACACCAGACACACACTTGCCTCATGCCAAAACACAAGTAAACAAACCACATCAGAGAACAAACTCAGCAGGGAAATTTATTACAGTGTTCTTGATGATGGTTTTCTGTCACCAAAGCCTTTTAATCGCATTATGATTGTATTATCACTGATTTTCAAGTTCATGTGTCAAATTAAAATGACCAGTATTCGAGGAAGTTTATTCGCCAGTCCAGTTTTTTTTTTATTGCTTTAAGCTCGCTGTGGATAGTCAGTGTCATCCGTGGTCTGCCCAGTGTTATGGCCTGGGTATTACGTCCAGAGAGGATCAAGGCAGCCTGTTGCATTGCATAGAAAAGTAAAGCCCCTGTCATATGGTTGACAGTGATCTAAAAACAGTCCTAGATTACAGCCTGAATGATGTAATCACTAAGACATTAGCGGCCTATGTAATGTCACTTAATGTGCCGTTAATCGCAGTGTTGTTGCTGTTTTTGATAGTGGCCTTCATTCTGTGGAATTACTGTCAGCAGGGTGGAGGCAAGTAAATAGAGAATTTCCCTGAGGAGATCATTATAGCATCACTTTATTATTTTGTGTTTTATACAGGCAATGAGAAAAGGCTGAAAGCTGATCATGAGCTGTAAAATTTCACAGTAAATCGACTGTTGATGTTTTGAGTGCTGTGATTGTCACCGGATAAGTCAGCACCTCTTCATTTCCACACTTCTTGCGTGTGACCATGTGACAATCACAAAATCAGGATCAACACTCTGAAGCTCCCAGTGTAATCTGCACACATATCTGAACATATATGGTACATTTATTGACATTTATTGTTTCCAGACAATGTATCTTAATGACTGATGATCTGAGTTTTCTTTAATGCTGTCAGTAAATTGACAGTTTGGCTTGAAAATTCTCAAACTAATGGAAAGATATTGCAATGAAATTTGATCTAAACATTAATATCCCCATCAGGATGAATTGTAGTAACTTTGGTGAGCTCCTCCTGACTTTTGATTTAATCACTTCACATGCAGCTCACTGTTGTGCAGAATTAAGTATTAGGACAATGAAGTAAGCATTTAAAGTTTTATATATGATTTCATGGGCACTGGAAATCGGTGAATTCATGCACAGATGCTAATGAGGATGAGGGCACAGACAGACACATTTTTAAAGGTGACTTTTTATGGAGACATGGCTGCTACTTCTGTATAATGGTGTGTGTGAAAATGCTGAGGAATTGTGATGTGAATGACATCACAGAACAGATCCATCAGACAGATTCATTCAAAATATTGTGATGTTAAGAGCTACTGTTAATTATATCTGTGAGTGCCTCTTATTCCACGTCTCTCATGACGAATGTCAACCTGAAGTGAAATAAAAGTGAATGAATGAATTCTGATTTGACTGTTCAGGCTGGGGTCGGACAGCAAAAAAACCTGAGCTGAATCTGATTTAGGATCACATGTGAAAGCAGACCTTAACACCATGGAAAATATCAGAGACCATGTGATCTGTGCTGTTCACACTGATCTGAGTAACATGAGCCCCTCTGTCTGCAGTCTGAATTGAATGTCCACATATATGAAGTATATATCTGAACCAGAAGGAAATACATACAAAACGTGAAATATATTTGTGAAAATTATTTTAAGGACATCCAGATATAGATGGGTTCACTTTCTTGAGGCTTATGGTTGTCATGGATTGGTTTCCTATGTGTCTAGTTTGGCATCACATTTTTAGTGCTGAGTCACACTGACATGGCTTCTTGAGGTAATGTAAGGTGATCTGCAGCACGCATCCTTGGTATTGGCTGGTACCGACATACAATGGTTATCCTCGTTCATGAGCAGCAGAAAGCATTGTATGCAGTGGGGTTTGAACAAACAGCCTTTTAGTTCCTACATGGCATGTGGAACCAACCTGCTCACACACTGGCCAGAGACAGAAACCATCCCTACCTGCAAAAATCAGGCCCCCGTCATTGAAGGCCCTTTTGTCAACACAACCACAATACACAAGCGAGCAGCTCTCAGCTCTGCTCAGTGTGCTCATGCTGCATGAAAACAAGCGTGACTATTTTAATTGTAATTAGAGGGAGAAAATTGGTGAAGGGGCTGAGCCAATCAGAGAAAGTGCGTGTTGGTGTGTGTTTCTGGGTCAGAGTCTGTTAGTGTATTAGGATATAGTCCTTGTGTAGTTTCCCAGGCCAAGCGCAGTCACAGGCCTTTTAATTTCTCCTTTTTTACATGAATAGCAAAGCTGTCATGACTGACACTTTATGAAATGGCGCTTTAAAATCTCACAGTCAAAGGCCGTAATTGTCGCGTGTTTAGTCATACTGTTACTACATTAGTTAGTGTGAGAGTGTTCCAGAGGGGTTTATTCTACCTTTATTCAGTCGCTGCTTCATTAGTATGACTCACGTCCTGACATTTCATTGCCTGTGTGTCATCTTACTGTCATCCCAGCCACTTAAAATCTGCAGCAAGCTCGGTAGCTCAGTGAGGCTTTCAGCAGTATTTTCACCGATGTTTCATAAGGCCAGGACATGAACACTTTATGAAACACTGGATGAGGCCACTTAGATTGCTTTTCACGAAGAATAAAATAGCATTTTGTTACCCCAGAAGTTACCCTGTTAAGCAGGCTGTATAATTGGTAAAAATGACACATTGGGAAAAGTAGCAGTTAGTGAGATCAGACGTAACGTATTTGGTAATACTGTTTGTACTCTACTATAATGGATTTTGAGTTTTACATCAGATGAAGGTCACAGCAAGTAACAATGAAGCCCATTACATGTCGATCAGTGCAAATGTAGATTGGCCAATTCTGCCATTCCTAGAGCCACACCGCTGGCATGGAAAAATACTGTTGTGGCTAAACTGTTGTACACTTGTGTGCCAAAAAAAAAAACGTGGGTGTAGAGATGCAGACAGACAGAGTTTAAGTGTGACACAAGCTGCTTTGGAGCCGTTGCACATTTTAGAAACAATAGTGTAGTATATGTTTCAGTTTAATTTAGCACCTGTGGATGGTTAAAATCTTTTTTTTTTTTACCCAGATTTCAATCTAACAAATAAAATCAAAACCATACATTACAGAATACCATGATGATGTAGTTTATATTATTACCAGTCAGTATTCAGAATACACCACAACACACATTTTTAGGTAGTACTGCACCACTTTACAGTGACTTACTGTTTGTGTTTCCAAGGAATGATATATTCTCCCCCCTACCACAGACAAAGCCTGATCTTACTCAACCCCACCTCCTCCCCCACATCCCTACATTTGCTTCAGTCAAACGATTTATGTCTAATTACCGGTTATAAGCTCAGCACTTCCTCTGACAGGCTCCATATTAGAAACCAAATCTTATAATTAACCCATCCTCTCACATGAAAGTAATGGCAGTGCTCTGCCTTGTCAGAGGCCCATGTTGATAGTTCTGTCATCTCAGCCCAGCCCTCCCCACCGCTGCCTTTGCAAATATCCCGGCAGTTTAAGGAAAGATGAGCTAGCTAATGGACTGCTTACTAGTGGAGGGGAGAGAAGAGGTTGACCTTGAGGGTTTTTCCCTTCATCAAGTTGTCTGAACAGGGAAAGCATCAATCAAAGTGGACAGGAAGGGATGATCTGAATCCCTCTTTTATTTATAACCCAGTCCTAAAGGTTTTTCTTCATATGATGATATAAAATGATTAAAAGTTTACATCATTTCATTTTTTTGTGTCATTTTTTTCATCAGGTTATTCATTTCCCTACAAAAAACCCCACTCAGATATCACAGTTTTCACAGTGCCCAAATGCATAACATATCTTATTGCCATAGATACAGGTATGTACCAAAATAATAATCATTCAGTTGTTTTTCAGGCTATTAAAGTTATGGACAGTGCAGTCTGTTAGAGTTCTATGTTTATAATTTTTATGAGGTGATTTCTTCACTGCTGACTGATTTTGGGGGGAGTTTTGGGAGTGGATTAGTGTTGCTGAAGGAGCTTGTTGACATCAGATGGCATGGGAACTATGAATCCACACACAAGGCTCAACGGAGGAGCTCAAGCAAACCTGCAGTGGGCACGTAGAGAGGGGGAAAAACAAATAAACTAAGCCCAAAGCAAGTATCCCCACAGTTGGCATATTCCCATAGAAATTCAGTAGAAAGAGCGGATGGATGCAAGAACATTCTGGTTATCAGAAAGGGACTTATTGGTGCTTTCTCTCAGTCTTTTTTAGTGGTCAAAAAATACTCAAAATTTGTAACAATGTGAACAGATTTGGTACAAGATATTAAGTCATTTTTAAGTCAGATGAATTAACAATAACAAGTCTTTTGTGTATCACATAAAACAGTGTAATTATGTGTGAGTATGATCACAAATATTGGACCAGTTCTGGGCTGTCTCCCTCCAAATGCTCACAGTGCTCTGTGGGGGTAAATTGAGAAATTATACCCTGCCTACAGTGTTTCATGTACAAAAACGTATTTGTGTGCAGTTCAAGTGTAGTGCAACACTTGGATTCTTGTGCAAACAGGACACTTGGTAAAAGAAACATACAGTATAAATCAGAGCCCACTGTGATGGATAATAATATTCACAATGACAGCGCAATCCACTCAGCATCAGATTGCTCAGTAATCCCACAGTAAACTCTTGCTAAAACCTGAGTGAGTCAGTATTATTACAGATAATCCTCTAGTCTGGTTTTTGTGACGTGCTGGTGAATGCAGACCTAAACCACACATACATACACACATGCACACACACGCGTATACATGCACACATGCAGGCATACACACATGCATGCACCAAACTGATTGCATTCAGCTGCCACATAGATCAGAGAACAAAGCAGATGGCTACTGCCTGTAATGTTGCAAAGAGACAGTTTTAGCTTTCTGGTGCAGCGCTTATTGGATGCTGTCAAAGGACTGTCATCAACTGAATGAATGGATCATTGTTTTGGACATCAGGTCATTACAAATTGTTTTGTGGCACAGAAATATTAGTTTAGGACAGCAAACATTTAATTGAAAATCAGTTCTGTAAGTTATTCTTAGCCATGCTAGAAGCTCTTGCGATGGCAGTGTTAATCTGTTGCTCAGTCAGCCACTTCAGTCCAGACTGAAAATCTCAACAACTTTGAGATGGAATGACGTGAAACTTTGGTGTGAACAGGATGAATCCTAATCCTAATTGTTTTTGACAGCATCTAAGATAAAAAACCTGAACCTTACTGTTGAGAGAAAAAAGGAATTCTCTTAACACTGAAATTGCCACCAACCTGCCATATATTCATTGCAAATGGAAATCATATTTGGCTTTTGTTGTGCCTATGCTGCAGTTCAATGCAGAATTAGTCTGTTGTAGAAGGTCCCTGACTTTTAAACACCTTAGATATCTCAAATGCCTTAAGTCTCTCAGCTCCATTGATGTGACGAACGCCAACATACACGTAAACAGTGCAGAATCACAGGAGAGCCAAATACTTGAACTGAGGTTACAATGCTCATCCTTGCTTGCTTTTTAAACAAGCAAAGAAACCCCCCCCTCCCCCCTAAACCTCTCCCAGCGCCCAAGTCCAGGAGCTTTGCCAAAAGCAGCCTAACGCTAAACATTCACAGCGCTGGGGAAGAGAAAGCAAACTCTGGGAAGGTACAGGATTGACGTCAGAGAGAGCCACATGTAAGAAATTCCTTCCTAATTACTGGGAATGCGCTGGCTTATTGTATAAAAATGTTCTGGTTCATATTCATCTTTTTAAAAGGTGGGTCTTTGTTTTATAGCCCATACTACCTTTCAGTGTTGTATTATTTCTCTCTGTTCTCCCACTTTAGCCAGCCCTATTATTTCACATCCTCCTTATTACCTCCTTAGTTCTCCTTTTTTCCCCAGCAGTTCCAATTTCTTCCTCCTTCTCCTTCTCCTTTTCAACCCACCTTATTTCTCCTCCTCCCCTGCTTCCTTCCTTCCTTTTCCACTCCATCTTACAAGACTGCTTTGCGGTAGATAATTTAAAATTGCCAGCTGACACCTACGCCTACTTCTGCAGGATTTATTTCTCGTGTGCAGTAAGGCTGATGTGTTTGGATTATTTCTGCTGACCAAATGGTCTCAGAGCTGCACCTGTTATTTCTCCTTCCAGGAATGCACAAGCAGCTCCTGACCGGCACACATGGCCCTGTTTTCACAACACATTTAAACAGGACTCAACTAATTAGGCTTACTCTGTATTACTGTGGTTCCCCCTTAACTTAAACAATGTTTTTGTAACACGTATAATTAATAAGCATGTTTAACTTTTGCAAGGGCCTGTGTCTGTGATGTTTTTATAGCCTCAGTGAAATGGCACTGTGGGAGGATTTCCCTCACTTAGTGTGAATTCTTTTGTATACACACAAGAATTGAGGGTTGGACATTAAACATGAGGAAAAATAGAATCGGAGAAACAGAGAACAGAGTTTGCAGTTTGTAAGTGAATGACACGAACATGGACTTTTTTATACAAACACAAATGTTAGTCTTGGAATGCTCTGTGTGTTTATCTGTCTGTGTATTGTAACCCTTATCTAATCCTTTCCTTTCACACAATTCTAAATGTGTTGAATAGAGTTCTCTCCATCTTCAAGAAATTCTACTCCTACACACCTGAGCAAATGTGTCCTAAAGGGAATATAATTACACTTGGGTTCTGTTTTTTTCTAATTAGGAAACGCTGTTAATTAAAGTAACTGGCAAGTCACAGGATTTTTACACCAAACGTAACCGCTAAATATTCACCGCACCATGTGTTTTGTTCTCTTAGAATATCTGCACGTTAGAGTAATTTCTTGATGGGGTTGGACGGTGACGATGGCGAGCAAAGCTAAAAGTGGAACAGCGTGTCTTTAAAATCAGTCTCTAAAGGTCTTTGGAGATATGGCGCTTTAGTGGATTGGCGGCGATGAGTGTAGAGCGAGTTAATTTAGGAGAAAGGAGTATGATGGTGAGGTGTGATGGGGTTTCACACACACAGGAAGCATTTGTGCTGAAAATGGAGACAGGAGGGAAACCGGGGATTTGCGGAGGCTCCCATATCAACTGGAGGAATGCCTTTGAAGCTTTTTCTTCCTCCCTGTGGATGCATTTTATTAGTGAGGGACAGCTACTGATCGGACACATTCTGGCGGATGGGAAGACAGATGTTGGAAACAAAATGGAGGTGGCAGACAAGGAGGAGGAGGGGGGGTCATCAGCTGCTGAACTACAGTCATGTTAGCAGCCCCCTTCATTCTTTTTCACAGACTCTCTACTTCAGCACCACTTCAAATCTTCAGTGATTTAGAGAAGACTCGGATCATTCCTTCAGTGGTCTTATTACACTTTTGAGGTGCTTGTATTTTACTTGAGCCTGTTCTTTTCATTGACACTCATTCATTTCATTTCTGTCCCACATTTAAGAGTAAATGTATGAACATACCCAAACATATATATACATTCAGCTGAAACTAGTCCATTAATCAATTACTTGTCAAGGTAAGTTAATGTAGTAAGTAGTAATTAAAGTAGCAATTATTTTAATAACTTTAATAGATTTGATCATTTTTGTATTACTGTTTGGACAAAACAAGCACTGTGAAGGAGTCACTTTGGGTCACTTTGGGCTTTTCTCACTATTTTTTACAATTTTTTCAAATTAAACTATTCATCAGTTCATAAGAAAAATAATTAGCAGATTAAACATTAATCCATCATTTTCCTGATTATACACTTACTTGTGAAGGAGCATTATTACATTGTGGTATTAGTTCTTAATTTACTTCAGTAAAGGATGTAGTACTGTCGTGAAGTCGAATGAATGCCTTTTTCCACAATAGAAGCACATTTTTGAAGGTAAGGCTTGTGCAGTGGTTTGATTAAACTTATCACATGCTGACATTTCTTAATAGACTAACTAATAATTGTACAGTAAAAAAGGTTTATCAAAGACCACATCTTAAGTTAAGAATCAAAAACATTTGATCCTCATTTCATACTTTGTATGTTTCTTTTCTTTCTCTTTTTGTTGGCACCACTCAGCGTTTTCTTTTTTTTTTTTTTTTTTTTTTTTTTTTATAAAAAGGCTGTTATCAAGCCAGCACAGCAGCAAACTAGTAGATTTCCATCCAACGTGACGTGTCCCCACCAAGCCAGTGCAGGATCTACAGTCAGAGAGCAGCCTCGGGCCACTCGCTGCTGCTGTTTATTTGGGTCCTGACGCTTCAGTGGTGACAACACAAACTATTCTTGGAAGATGTGAATTGTGTCGCTCTTCCCCTGACCCCACCCCGTAACCCTGCCTGAGCACCTGAGGCTGTGGGACACCGGGACACCCCCCCTCTGGTCCAGCATGCTCGCTTGTTGCATTCACGTCATTTCTGTTGTCTTCCCCTTTGTCTCTGTTTGCTTTACTCTACCTTTTATCTTTCAGACACACACAAACCTAGCTTGTTTTTCTGAAATGAATCACAGGCAACCGGTAGTGTGTGCTTTTCCACACAGGGGAAATACTGATTTGTACAACATAAAAGTTTCTTTATTGCATTTGTTTTATTGTCAAAAGTGGACTGCACTGTCAGATGGATTTGTTGGTGGACTTGTGGAGTTGATCATTTCATCTTACACTCTCTAGAGCCTGTACGAGTATGTACTTTCATTCCGAGTTATTTTCATTCTGCCTCAAAGGGGAATTTTATTTCACATCATACAGGCTATTAACCTTTTAGAAAATCCAACCCTTGAATTTTAGCTGAATTTCCTCAACATGTCAACATTTTTGGAAAAGGAGGGCACACTTATTAACAAATGACCAAAATATTCTAATATGTTTCTCAGACATTAGTGTGGATCAACTTTAAAGGGAAATAATATGTCATGACTGCTTACTGTGTACTTGTTTTGTCTTAGTGAAGCTTCAAATAACATGTGCTCCTGGGGCTCTATTACAGCATGACTTCAAAGAAGCCTGGACATGCAATAGCCTTTACCTTGCCCGCTCACCCACACACATGCACACATGCACACACAACCTGCAGAGAGATGCACTCTAATCACAGGCTTCAAAAACCTGCACACACACAGTGATCCTGGTGGCTGCAACACACAATTAACATGATTCAACATGACTGAACATGATGGGAATCACACCCATATTCCAGGCACAAACACATACACACACACACACACACACACGCTCAGTGAACACAGTGAATACAGTCCTTGTGAAAACAGACTGTAACACACAAAAGGTGTAATTAACTCCAGTGGTTTATGGCCTAGTGATGTAACAAGGCTGTCATGTCCAGTCTCCATTTGTCTCACTCTCTCTTTTACATACTTTTTTCTGCAAGGTAAAACTCAGAGAGTGTGGTAAGTAAGAGTAATTAGGTGAGATGAGATTATGACGTCTCAGTTATTGTCAAAAGGAAATAAGTCATGGGTTATTTTTGGATATGTCATCATCAGACTGGCCTTACTTCTCCATTTGAAACAGATGGTGTCACATACTAGAGGCTGTAGAAGTATGTCTTACCTTTAGTGGAGGCAGTTTTTCTCAGGGTTTTCACTGGCACAGAAGCTAAAAGGCATACTGTTTGGACAATATATCAGTTGAGGTTTGTCTCAGATTAAAGATCACTTGTGGTAGAATTCAGTGGAATAGATATGATGTAGGTGATTGGCGTTTCAACTGTAAAATTTAATAAACATTTAACAACATTGTGACTATGAAGACCGAGTCTGGCGCACAAATTTGTCTTGGTGATGTTATGAATAATTTTGACCTATTGCGTAACCAGTACGGGGAATCTACCATGTGATGTCCACATGTGTAACGCTCATACACACAGAAAGGCCCTTCTCTCTCGCCAGTGACCCCTGCTCTCCTCTAATGACGTCTCCATTCCTTTTAATAAACTTTCAGCTCTTTTCAACAGTGAAGCGCACACACACGCACGCACACACACAAACAGAGCACCCGTCTTAGGTATCATGGGGATCCCCTGTCTCCCTGTGGACTTACCCCATTTTGCCTGCCTGCTGCCAGACCACATGGCCTCCCTTTCTGAACAGTTATTGTGTGTGTGTGTTTGTGTATGAGGTCAGACAATAATAATAATACATTTTTCCCCACGTGTTTGTGTGTACATCAGGGAAACATTTTTTTTAATACGGTATCAAAGTGTGCCATAGGAGTTGCTTTTGGTTGGTAAATTAAACATTTCTGTTTATTTTCCAGCTGCAATGGATTATGGTTGTGTGTGTGTGTGTTACAGAGTAGAGACACACAAACATGTAGTGTATGTGTACCACAAACACCACAATTGTCCTTCTTTGTCCTCCTCTGACCAAGAGTACACAGGCACACAGATGCACACGAGCACACAGATGTAAATGTTCCAACAGTAAAAATCAAGTCAAAGGCTGTGGTTTGTCTTGTAGGTTTAAAATGCCCAGAGGAAGTGCTGAGTAGCTGCTAAACACAGGCGCAACATCAACAAGTGGCTTCTCAGCAAGGTAGTGGTGAGGAGCTGTGCGAGGGGTTAATCCAGCACACATCCTCAGAAAAATCTACTTCTGATAAACGTCTAATTCACTAGAAAAAGTTGTTAAATTCTCAGATTTGTTAGTTGGTATTTCAAACCAGGAATTCTTCCTGTTTTTGACTCCTACTTTTTAGCTGTTGGTGCTTGTAGCTGTCGACATAATCATTCAAACAGAGAAAATCTTTTTTTCCCCTCAGACATCACCTGGATATGGATATTTGTGTGTCAGAAGATGCTTATGACACAAAGGTCGATAAACAAATAACAAACAGTAAACTCTGATACAGAATACTTTTAAAGAATCATGACTGAGATGCATACTGACATTGTACAGTTGGAAAATTGGTTGAAAATTAATGTAACTGTGGCCATGTTAAGACATGTTTTTTCAGTGCAATTTCTTACAAACCAGCAGACATATACACTGTACTGTATATTTGTAAGCTGTAATAAGCTAATATTGTCTGATATGTTGGCCTGGACAGTTTATCGGTCTAGCTACAATTTCAGACCAAACTGTCATAGTTAATGTTTTAAATGGTGGTGTTTACAGTCTTAATAAAGCCAGTCACCTTTGCAGCACCATCTTCTCCTTCAGCTTCAGTGCACAAAAGTGTAATATGAGTAAAATGGCATGAAATTGGCCATCAAGGAATTTGATTTCTGAGTTAAGGTAACTACAAATCCTGATAGCAAATCATAACGGTGCCTCTGTGTATAAACACTCAAGAGTACACCAAACCGTGACAGAGATTTAATACGTACACTCAGTAGATGGATGCCAGCAGCTTAGTCTGCAAGGGAATTTGTTTTCTACCAAGTTTAACCATTCCTTCTACTGCTCACTGTAGAGTTTTGGCAGTGGTTTTAGCTGCTCGACTTGCTGCTATTAACAAGGCAGCAGGACATATTTTACAGGCTGGCACCTACCAGTGATGTTGGGAGACTCAAGGGCACGCAGAAATGAGGTCCTTTACTAGAATAGTGATGTCAAGCTCCTGAGTGATTGAGGTTCTTTTATATGGCCTTTTTGAATTGCTGTTATCATGTAAGCAAATCATTTCAAAAGACTACATTATGCTGATGATGAAACTTCTCTGTGAAGCATCTGCCCTGTAGAGAGAAAGTATACAATTTCTGATAACTAACAGAATGAACCTGTAAAAGTAAATAATTTTGTCATCCGTCACACGGTGGATATCTCATTTTGGAATGAACCTCCTCATATGTTGCCTTCCCAGCAGGTTATCTTGTGGTTTAGAATGGCGGTGACAGGTTGGCGTGGCTGGCACACTCTCAGACTGGCTCAGAGTTTGGTTGTAGCAGAAGGGCAATTTTGGTGGAGCCTCACCAGACAGGATGGCATAGTTGGCAGAGCAGAGAGCGGCGGTGCTCTTGAGGCTGATATCGAGGGCTCAGAATACACCAGACTGAGTTACAGACAGGTTGGCGTGGCTGGCACACTGTTGTGGTGACTGGAAAGGTGGAGGTAAAGGTGCTTCAGCTGACTGACTTGGCACCACTGTGCTCCACTGCAAGACGTGGGAAAGTGTGTGTTTGTATATACATGCAACCGCACTACGTGCCTTTTGTGTTTATGATGTTGTTGATGATGAATGTTTGTGTGCTCTGTGGATCTCTTACATCATGGAAGGGTTCTCCTCTCTCCATTGTACACCGGGTGTGTATCCACTGAAGCAGGCACTCCTGCTTCCTGCTGGCCTCTGAGCCAACTTGTCTTCTTGCCAGGCGTCGGTAACTTGGCACTGAGGCTCTTCCTTTTCCATGTGGTGATCACGTATGTCTATCCACGAGTAAGTCTGTCGACACATCTAGGTTTTTACAAATGCAATGTGACACATGTAAAAAGAGCAAACTACTTTCCTGCCTGGGCTTGGAGCCATGCATGTACTTTTTTCTTGTTATATGTATTTTTACTGGCCATATTCCTGCATGTCACTGGGGAGATGGACTATGTGTAACTGTTGCTGAGGGGCTTGCATATGGCACAGGTCACTTAGGTCAGCACATTCAAGTATCCACAAGTGTAATAACACCCTGCAGGACATTACTGACTTACATAATGACATATATGTAACATATAGCATATACATCATGATGCAGAGTTATTTGTTAGTTGTGAGCAGCATTTGTTTTAAATAGTATGAAGATTACAAACTTGGTGCCATTTCAAGTGTCCTTTCTATCTGACCAGTCTACTACAGCAGCCACAGCTCGGACCACAGATAGAGCTGTAAGAGGTAGTGAACCTCTTGAACTTTAACGGTTGTTACAGCCGTATCAGCAGATAACAGTTGTATTGCAGAAAGGACAACTATTCAATCAAACTCTGGGATAATAGTGACGTGCTTTGGACAGAAAACATGAGTACCTTGTTTAGAGAGGACGAGTGCTGTGCAGGCAAACGTGTGGCTGCTCACACGTTTGCTTCTGAGTGGACAGGCACCCTCTCTGTTTTGGCCGGCCTTGGAAGACCACTTTGCTCTCGACTGAAATATCTTAAGAACCACTGAATGGACAGCAATTGAATTTTGGCCAGACATTCATGGCTCCCAGACGAGGAATCCCAATAACTTTAGTGATCCCCTGACTTTTTTCCTAGAACTTCAAGAGGTCAAAATTTCAATTATTGTATTTTCGGACCATAAGGCGCACCGGATTATAAGGCGCAATATCAATTACCGGTCTATATTCATACATAAGGTGCACCGGATTATAAGGTGCATTAAGCGAAACAAAACAGTCAGTACGTATCACTCTGCGATGCTCTTGACTATGGACCAAATACCTTTTTACAAATTTTACTCAGAGTTTTTGGAGTGGAAGGGAGGGCTTTTAAAAAATAAGATAACTTTAAAATGATAACTGTTGAAAGTGATCTGCAGATTAACTGGTAATTCAGTTGATCATCAAATTAAGAGCCAATTTCTTATCCGTGTGTCCATTTGTCCATATTTTCAAAAGCAAATAATTGTTAAATCTATAAAAGTTAATTGAATGAATGAAATAGATCATCCACAAGATTCAAATAAGCATGAAGACAGCATAACAGGGTGTGAGGTGAGGTTATTAGCAGACTCTTAACAAATGACAACAGGAGAAATACTGAAGAGAAACTGATTACTCTTACTTGTTGCTACTATTGTTTTTTTTTCCACTGTGATCCCATTAACAACAGTAACTTCCACAAGCATCGCCATGTAATGTTTAGAGCGTGCATATATTAAGTTCTCAAGTAGGCTACATTAGTTGTTCACTGGGGGACTGTTTGGTATTTATTTGCTGCCTTGTACACAGGAAAAGAACAACAGCTTTCAGATGCATATGTGCTGCTGAGAGCAGGTATACTCACATATAATCTGACATCTGTCCGATTATAAAACATTCAGGCTGCTTGGTATTCTGTCTTTCACTGGTTTTGATTCTCTCTCTCTCTCTCTCTCTCTCTCTCTCTCTCTCCCTCTCTCCCTCTCTCTGCATATTTGTTTTTTGTGGTTTCCATGGAGACATTCTCTCATCACTGTGTGTTAAGGCATAGAGTACTTGACCTGTCTTCCTCTTCAGGCATCAGAGGTCGTAAACCTGCCTGGTTTCCCTGAGATATGTTTCCTGTACACATAGAGATAAATATACACATTCATGCACATTCTTCCCTCTGTTTTTGCGTATAGTCTCACCCCACATGGACCCACACACACACGTGCACACTTTCACACAGATGTACAGCTCTTCTGTCACACTCTCTCTTTTTGTCCATTATCCTATTTATTTATCATGATGCAAGTCCTTGCAAAGGGTTTTAAGGGGGCCAAAGAGCACAATGAAAAACAGAGGTGGCCATTATGAAATTGCAACGGAGGGAAGATGCAAAACACTCACTTACACTTTCAATTCTCCCTGTGTGTGTGTGTGTGTGTGTGTGTGTGTGTGTGTGTGTGTGTGTGTGTGTGTGTGTGTGTGTGTGTGTGTG
>JBAJHX010000043.1:19345721-19369228 GCA_037176925.1 Amniataba percoides | reverse complement strand
GTGTGTGTGTGTGTGTGTGTGTGTGTGTGTGTGTGTGTGTGTGTGTGTGTGTGTGTGTGTGTGTGTGTGTGAGAGATTATGTTTAAGTGTGTGACTGCTTGGCCTGTCTCTCGCCTATCAAGCCCTGGTGTCGTCTTTCTGCCATCTGCCACTGCCACCCTACTGACACACACACACACACACACACACACACACACACACACACACACACAGTGAGCCTTACTGTTATATTCAATAAATACTTTTCTTCCTCTCCTTTTCTTCTCTTCTTTTCTCCTCTCTTCCTCCACAGAAACTCAGTTTGGTCCACCCCACTCACCATCTGTAAATAAGGATGTGTGTTTCTTGTTTGTATCTGCTTTTCTAGTGCACTTTTGTGTTTTTAACATTTACTTTTGTTATAGAAACAAAGGAAGCGAGCTTTGACTAGAATATGGAATTCAAGACTATGTGTTTGGTGTGTGTTTCTGTGTGAGATATGAATATTTAATTCAGCCCCTCCCTCCATCATGTATTAATCATGGAGCAGTCTGCTTGGGCTGAAAATAGCACCTAGCAACCCAGAAAAACAAAATCCATAGTAGTTATGGGTATGTCATATGCGGCTGCTCGTTCATGTGTGACACAGCACATGGTCTCCTCTCACATTTTCCTTCTTCAACACACTAAGTGTTTTTTCCCGATGGTTATGGAGATTTCTGATGTTTGCATGAGAGATACTCACAGTCTTTCCTCATCCCCGTCTTACTGAAATTTTTCACTTTGAAAAGTGTTGCTGTCTTTGAAAAAGTTGTTGATCAGTTTTAGACTCAGACCATATTTGCTTCCCTCACAGACACTCCTAACTGAACTCTGAATACAGCCTGCTGCGTCTGTGCCGACACCCACTGAGTATAGGCAAGAAAGTCTGCTTCCTGAAAGTGGTGATAATTGCAGGATTACTGACCCCACCATCCGTACCAGCTGCCAGTCTTAAGGATAAACTGATGTAGGCTGAATGATGACATAATTTCAGCCTAGCTGTTTGCAGGTGGGAGCAGAAATATAGGAACAAGTTTGTGAAGTGAATGCAGGAACTCTTTCAACAAAAAAGCTTGAGTTCAACACCATAAAACACTCAAGCAGAAGACTCTGCCTGGCAGTGTCACCCAGAAGCCAAAATCTGGACATGATTGAATCCTGGGGAACGCTCTGAAATCATGATAGCAAGTCAGACCAGCAGACTAATAATAGTTTCATATGATGTGCATGTATAGTGCAGTCGGAGATAATTATTACATTAATATATTTATTGCATGGGCTGCACTCCATTTATATGGGATTTGAAATAAAAAAAACAATGTCTATGTGGTGCTGACTTTATTATCCACTCGGTTGATGGGGTTGGATATTGGCGCTAATCCTCCAATTTGATTACATTTCAAATCACAAAGTCCAGAATGTATTTGATTTACATCTCTAAATTGCATCTTATAACATGACATTGTTATGATGACAATGTTGCACAACGCAGTTATTAGAATTTATCTGGGAACTTTTCTGACTGTCTCCTAAAAAGTGAGCAACCCTGTAGTGTAAAGTGCACATTATGGCTAGATTATGGACACATTTCCTAGTTAAATAACTGTCGATCAGCACACATATTTTTAGTATATTTATGTTGAGCAAGAATAATACCACTTTCAAGTTGCTCATTGTTACGCATATTTAAAAACAAAGGCCATGCAAGATGCTTCAACCAAGTATAGCACCTTCACTTTAATGTACAGAGCAGGCACTGAAAGTTTGCTCATTGGTTCACTACTTCATGTGCACTGATTGTGCTGACAAGACGTCAGTCTGCAGATAGCTGGCTAACTAGTGTTAGCCACCCAGAAGGGACAGAATAAAGTGGAATCCACACACTTTTCACCAGACTTCAGCAGCTTGATATCTCACAGAGATAAGATCTTTTCACAAATGGAGAGTTCAAATCAGTCTTCTCTCAGAGTCTGTCCCAAATATGTGATTTTTAGACTGGCCAGCAGATTACCAGAGTCATGCTGAGTGAATTTCATGGACATTGTATTGACTTGTGGTCTGAAGTAGACATTTAACAATTAAATCATGCCCCCCTAACTGAGCCAATTACAACAAGTAAACACTGCCTGTGTTCCTGGACAGGGTTTAAACCCGCAGGTCTATACCAGGGACTTTCTACACCAGGTGAATAAATTCATGTTTGTCAGACATGGACTGGAGAAGCTTGGTCTGCTTTCATTTCTTGAAGGAAGAGACAAACACTTATTGACAAGAGCAACTATCTTAAATTTTAAGTGTATACCTTTCTGACTCTGTCCAAGATCTTTTCATTGCTGAAGCCAGATCAATTTTGATCACTTTAAGTATTAACCACAATATTTTGCTAATAAAGTTTTTCTTTTACCATCTTCAGCTGTTTTGTAATTTTTTTCCTCAGATTTCACAAGAATTTTGTATCCCTTCCCAATTTTATCAGCATCCTGATGCAAATGCAACTTCACTTTTGACTTTCTCCTCTCGCTCACTCTTGCTCTTTCTGACTCTGACTTTTTTGTGATGTCATATCAGAAATGCTTTGTTCTTTTTAATTTGTAGTGGTATTGTATTGTTTTCTTTCATTTACCATTTGAAACTAGATGTCACACTGCATTTAAGCAATTCTTTCTTCCTCCCTGACAGGTGGCTTGACCAGCAACGAGCAGCCTCTGGAACTTCTAAAACCAGCTACACTCAACCATTTTGGTAGGAAATCTGTCTGTGTATCTCTGCATGTGGACTTCGTGTAGAGTGATGAATTGATGGACTGATGATGCAGGTGTTTTAGTCTGATTTTTGGAAGTCATTTTGGTATCTTGTTAGCTAAAATGATAACCAGAAACAAGCCGAATCTTTTTTTGAGTACCGTGCAACACGACTGCCGACAGGCAGTTTTAATTAATTGTATTGTGCTTGAAGTAAATAAAATAAAATTAGAAATTGACCAGGTACTTGATTAGATATAGAGGATGCTATTTAATTCCACTGTTGAACATTTGGTGCCCTAAAAAGAATTTCCAGTATACAGGATGTGATGATGTACCATGGCTGACAGAGTTGCATCATTGTTAAATCTTACATAAATCCACAACCTTGGTGGTGATATTAGTAGGTTACCACTGTTGCCCAGTCATTATGATATTGTGCATTGCTCCCCATCATTTGAGTAAAGCGCTCTAGACTTCTTTTGTATTTTTTGTGTGAAGGCAGATTATATTTTACTTTTTGACAGATTGGATCAGTTTTCCTTGTTTCTGGCTGGTGTTTATACCAGTACTAACTGCTGCTTCCTTACTCGGAGACTTCTGAAACAGACTCACTTTGAGCCAAGATGGATGCAGTCATGTCCTTGGGTTTACTGATGTGTTATGCACCACAGGTGATTACAGAACATCAATGCTCAAAAGGGGATTTGGTGATATCGCGGTTGCCTTATCTGGCTGATGTATGGCTCAAGAATACACTCTGTCAGTGTCTTTTTAACTTATCATTTACTGTAGAGTATGTAATCATTTTCACCAGCTGACGTTGCACGTTGTTTTTAGGACATGGCAATATATTATTCAGTGACTGTCTCCTTTTAGAATTCGCACTGCACATGCCAGCACGTGTACGTTGATGTGCATGTGAAACGAGACATTTTGTTGGAACTTCGCGCTCTTGTTGACAGGAACGTGGGATGATCACGCCATATCAGCATGTCATCAACCCACAGGCGGTATGTTTGTCCCATGTGGCGTGAAGAAATGCTGATGCAGCAGTGATGTCACAGATAAGGTTGCCAAGACCAGGAGCTTTAGCCTGTTAATAGCATGTTTAGTTGCTTGCAGCAGTGACATGCATAACTGCATAAACACAGAGAGACGTGCACACACATAACCCATGCAAACATATGCAGGGTCGGCTTGAAATTCTAAAAAAAAAAAAGAATTTCATTGAACCTTTTCACACATTTACTGTCTTTAATACTACTTTATGCTTTGTATAGAAGTTTTTGAGGTAAGCTTTTCAAAAATGTTTTTTATTTGAAGAGAACTGTTTTTGTAGAAGTAAAAATAATTATTTTACTACCAGAACAGGTTTATCAATGTTGAGTTGAAAGTTGAAAGTAAAGTTGAAGCCATCCTTCCTCTTGAAAACGATGAGGCAAAGATAGAAGAGACTTTTAGTGCCTGTCGGGATCCACTGTAGCTTTAAAGAATTAATACATGTACTCTTAAAAGGTCATTGCCAATTAAGGTCACAGTGATGCAGGTCAGAGACATGTTGATGGCCTGTCTGAACAGGTAAACACACATCACTTGACCCATGTTCAGAGTGCCTCCTGAACTTCATTGAATGCAGATTAGACACCTGCCTTTTGGCAAATAATCTCAAATTTAATTTAATGATACTGACATTTGCAGGTATTTAACAAGAAGAGATAAAGCATTAGCCTGTGCACACGTTCAGCTGACCCTTTAGATTCACACTTCCACGTATAAACCAACAAAGAGCAATTCAGCAAGCAACAGAAATGATCCTTTAAGCGCTCAGTCTCCCATTAAACTGGATATTCCTCACTCATAACCAAACTGTAGAAGAATACTGCATGGTAAGCAGCATGGCTTGTTCTTTAAAGCCTGTGACCTTTTTTCTTCTTCTTTTTTAATGGTTTTGAATGGTTTTGATACAGTAAGCACTTATTGAATATATGTGTTAAGCATTTCTTTTCCTTTTTTTATATATATTTTTATTAAGATTTTCACATTGATTTAAACAAATACAGTTTAAAATATTATCCCCCTATCTGGCAAGAAAAAAACAATAAATGAATAAAAGCAAACAAACTGATAAAGAAACATTAATAGTAAAGTAAATAAATGAAAATAATAACAATAATAATTGTATAATTAATCACAATGCAAGATCGTGAGTTTGCAAAAAGTCCATATAAGGTCCCCACAGGTGAACAAAGTTCTTTTCCTTCTTTTTTAAAATATATGTTAGTCTCTCCAAAGGTACACAGCTTGTCAATTTCTTTGTCCACATTCCGATAGAAGGTATGTCCATATTTCTCCACAATAGCGATATTACCCCTCTGGCTTGTAAGAGTCCAAAGTCAATAAGCAGTGACTTCTGTTGAGACCCAACAAAGTACTCAGGGTATATTCCCAGTAAACATATTTTGGCTCGCAAAGGAACTTCCCTTCCAACAACGAGACCTATACCATGTAATACACTTTTCCAGAATTGTTGAATCTTTGGGCATTCCCATAAACAATGAATTAATGTGCTTTTTGCTTCTCTATGTGTTAAGCATTTCTGACATTTTTTCTCTGCTCCACTTGTAAATAACATTTAACACATAATAAATTGTTTAAATGTCAATAACATTAAAATACATTTTATCTGATAATTCCAATGCTATTGACAAAGAGGAGGCTTAAAACATAACAAGCATCATTTGCACTTTTAAATGTTAAGAAACGACAGGACAAATTTCCACAATTTAGCCTGAACTTTAGTGTGTCACTACACTGCTTTGTACTTGCACAGTAAAATTATTGGAGTGACTGTTGAATCAAATTAGACTAGAAAAATGAGAATTTGGTACAGCCCTAATAATAATAAAATGTTTAGCTGCCTGCCAAAAAAAGGACAACAGCATTTTATTGGAATAAGTACAGTACAGTGCTCTATTAACACATTCATGAGATGTGTTAGAATTGATTAATTGGGTGCCAAGAGCAACAGTCACACTTCCTGTTTGCGTGTCTGTGTGTGTGTGAGTTTGTCCAGTGCTGTGAAGTCCATTTCAGCACAGAACCTAATGAATCGGCAGCAGCTGCAAACAAAGCTGGTGACCTTAAATTCATTAGTCTATGTGCGTGTGTATTTGTGCATTTCTTTTGTGGAGGACAAGTTTGGTATCAAAAGTAGAATGAGCGTCAATCATAGCGAATGACTCATTTTGAAAATTTGAAAATAAAGAAGAGAGAGGTGGAGGAGGAGGATGAGGGAAGGCAGGGTGATGGAGACAGATTTGGGTGCATATTAATCAGGATGACTAAATTGTGCACAGGAGGGGAGGTACTGTAAGAGGAACAGAAGTCGGCACCTTTCAGAGTCACTTCCACACTTCAATGTGAATGTGGGTTTGAGCATCTGTTTGTATCTGTGAATGCACGTGACATGAAGAGAGAGAGCAGAAATTCAAGACCAGGTAAACGTATTGATGTGTGTGTGTGTCTGTGTGTCTGTGTGTCTGTGTGCACGGCATGTCTGTCCGTCCATCCCGCCGTGTATCCTAAACTAGGCTCTTTTCTCCCCAAGCCAAAACAGCTTTCTCCCACTCTGCACAAATTAGCAGCAGCCCACGCTCCACTCACACATAACTGTCAGAGCGCAGACACTGCAGGGAGTGAGGAGGAGTGAGGGGAAGGTGAGAGAAGTGATGAGGAAGGAGGGGAGGAGCCGGGGATGGGGGGGACAAATTGGGAGGAGAGGATTTGAAAATAGAGGAGTATAGTGAGAGAAGGAGCAGAAGTGACAGATAATGTAGAAGAGAAGTAGCTCACAGAAGGGCTTTGTTATGGCTCCTTTTATCAGGGCCTGGTGAGCACCGTTGGTAGTTGTCAAGGAACGTGACAGTTGTCTCTTTTAGTTTTTTAGTCTTAATGTTTTGTGCACATGTCCACTTTCTGTCTGCACAGCGCTGATATTAAGGCTTAGCAGAATGTGAGGCGGCGGGCAAGTTGGGGGGTGGGGGGTGGGGGGGGGGGGGGAACAGCTTATCTTTATTTAGAGTTGTCAATTATCCATGAGCACTTAAGAACCTGAGAGAGAGGGAGGAGTAGGTAAAATAAATTCAATGAATGGAGGTAGGTGGTGGGGGGGCAGGGGGGGTTGGAGACGGTAAAAGAAATAGAAAGAGAGCAACATGGGAGCAGAACAGCAATTTGCGGAGAAGAGGGCCAGGATAAGTAGAAAAAGAGGCACGAGGAAAGGCACATTATGCAAATATCAGCCGGCTCATTACCATTTCAAAACTCTGGAAAGAAAATCACAAAAGTGGAGAGAAACATATTTTTGGACTACGCCAAATTCATTCTCTGTATCTCCATTTCTCAAACTGTTTTTCTCTCTCTCTCTCTCACACACACACATTACGATCCCTCCCTCCTGTCGTTGCAGTTATCTCCAGTCTTATCTCTCATTTCTATTTCTGTGCTCACTCGGCCTCTGATTTAAATATTCAGTCAGTGTCTTAAGATGGATTATACACTCACTGGCCACTTTATGCAGCTCACCTTTCTAGAGAGAAGGATTTCTCTTTCCAATTTGAAAGTTGTTGCTTGTGTTCAACAGGGAGCTGGAAATGGCCCTCAGTGGTCCATGATGACATGATAGCATCATGATACTTGTATTGGCTGCACATTCATGCTGGCAGCCTAACCTTTTACCACATTTCAAAGGAGATCTGTTGGATCACCATTGGAGGTCACTGAACTCATTGTCATGTTTGTGGAGCCACTTTGATGATGATGTGTGCTTTGTGAGATGGCGTGTTGTCCTGTTCAGAGCAGCTATTAGATGACAGGTACGGTGTGGCCATAAAGGGATGGTGTGCACACGGTCTGCAACAACAGGCTGTGGCATTTAAACAACGCTCTAACGGTGTTAAGTGGCCAAATATATGCCAAGAATATATCCTTGACACCATTTCAACAAGGCCTTAACTCCCATCTCCCATCAAATCCCATCTGGCACCAACAGTCATTAAAACCACGTTTTCCCATGTCAGAGTTTTGTTTGAACAGCAACTGACCCTCTTGACCATGCTTTTCTTTTAAAACTAAGTTGGCATTGGAGTAACAGCAAAAGAATGCATCATCTGAACAATTAAACAAGACTGTACTGAAATTGATGTATGAATGTATGACAGATTTAATGTTTTTCAATGAAAATAAGAATTATTTTGCAAAAATGCACAAAAAATCATCCTCCCCAATATGGAATCATATCAAAATTACAATGTTGCAATAGCATTTTTTTTAACATTGTTCAGCCTTAATCATGGTGTACTAAAATGTCCACAGGTCCTATTTAAGTTCTTGTCCAAACCAAGCTTCAGATGCAGCAGCATAAACAGTCATGTAATCATGTTGTTTACCAGCTCTGTACCTTGTAATTATAAAGAAATCTATTAACATTCAACACCTTTTGAGAAGATGGAACTGTGATGACACTGTCAGATTAAATCACTCCCTTTTTTGTCCTTCTGTGGATGTAACGTGCATTTGCAGATAACAGATGTAATACAAGAAGAGGAGAGAGTGGCAAATCAGTTGAAAGGTGGCAGGATTAATGTTGAGAAGCCAGAGATGGAGAGTGTTCCAGAGGACACCCCGTCTGTGGGTCACTATGACCGTGCAGACAATTGTCTGTCAGCCAGACCCCCGCTGCCTCCCTCCCTGCTCGCTGGAACACGGGGTATTGTGGCCGTGTGTTTGTTTGTGTGTGTGACTGAATGCTTGACCTTAATCCTGACATTGCAAATATCTGTTTCTGCTGTGTTAATGCAAAGGAACATGTCTTACGCAAGGATTTTAAGGGTTTGATTGGCTGACCATTGAATCACTAATGACCTAATTTTCAGTTGCTTATCATCTCAATTCTTTTCTTTTTTTTTTTTGCCTTTGCTGCAATTAATGCTCAAAATCTAAAGAGGGAGAGAGACTTCCCATCAGGAAAAGTAGTGTCTGTGGCGGGTTAGGGTTAGAAATTTTGTTATTTTTAATCATTGCTAAATTTGAATGTATAAATCTTTGCCAACAAATGTCACTTATTCATCACATATTCAACTTTAAAGCTGTGACATATCCCAGCATGGGTAAAGAGTAAGTCCAGAGCACTGAGGCATGAAGAATTAATTATGAAGGAATCACCTAATCATTTTCTTGCCATTCTGTTGTAGTCTTAATTCATGATTCAAAAGACTAACCATGTCATGATTTTTACCTCTACACCCCAACAGTGACAGGCATGATCAGCACCTGCTTGACTTGCCACTTTTCCTAATAGAGGACAACCTTTTTTGTATACACATGGACACCAGGGTGCCCACACGGCCCTCAGGCCCTGGTGCCAGTTCCCCAGATGGGCCCCCAAAGCCCCCACCACCCCCCTCACTCTCCCTGACCTGGCATGGATTCCCCTGCCTGGTGCCAGTTTGGTGTGGGCAGGAGTCGGTGGGCAGCTGCCTCCTTTCTGCTCAGCCACCATCAGGCTCACAGACACACACTAACAACCATGTCAAACTCTTGCCCAAGGGATGTGTCCAAATTGTGTGCTCGAACTGAAATATAATCTCCCGTGCTTTGCTTCTTCTAATCTCCTTGGGTCTATCCTTTTATTTTTCTTTTTTCAAACAGTTTCAATTCTCATTCTCCATTTGGAATAAAAATGGAAGCTGAATTTGACGTTCACAGCCCATTTGATGTAGTGGAGGAATAGATCTTAAGGCAGAACGCTAAAGCAAACCTAAAGCTCTGAGTAAGTGGGATTTGATCGTGAGAGAAAGATTGGCCTTATCAAAGGGATACAGACCAGTGCCTAATTATATCTACAGACATAGCCTGAGGTTGTGGCCTTCATGTCAACCCCGTTAAGGGGAGACACACACAGTCTAAGAAAGTGTGGCAGAGTGCTCAGAGCCAGACTTGTTTTTGTCTTCCAGCAGAACAGGCAATGCCTTAACCTACTTTGTCTGCATCACTGCCATTATCCTGACAGCTATAGCAGGTTGGACTGTGTGTGTTTGTGTGTTAGAGAGTTTGTGTTTATGTGACGCTGTAGAGGGAAAAAGATTTTACCATGTTACCATGTCATGAATTTTGCATTCAGCCTGGTGTGTTTTGCCATGTTGGCTGACAGACCGGGCCTTCGAAGACGTATATGTCTGGAGAGTGAGGTTGTGTTAATCAATGTGTGTTTGAGTAAAGATAAGTTCTTTTAAGACTGATTGTCGCTGTTTGTTCTCTGAGATATGTACAGTAGGACACACTGCCAAAAACAGACAAATAAGGAATTCATAAACATAATGAATTTGTCTTTGCATATCCGATTATCGAAGCTTCAGCTGTTGTTATCATCACAAGTAATTAGCGAGTGGGTCAAAAGTTAGCACATTGTCAACTGCAGAAACTCCAAAAATAATTAGGGGAAGTAGAGATACCATCAAATAGGGCCATCTCCTTGGATGGTCAAACACAGCTCTTGTGACTTCCTTGGTTTCTTTGCAGTTAGCCTGTGCGGCATTTGCATGCCAGATCTCACCAAAGTTAAAGTCTAAGGGAAAGCTCTGCATGGATGGAAAAATCCAAATATCCATATTTTAATGATTGTGAAGTATAACAGCTCTGTTAAAGTGCTAAAGAGAAGCCAGGTGCTGTAGATCTGAGCTTACTTGATTTTGACTTGCTGATGTGTGTTTATGGTGTCCATTACCTTCCACTTTGGCAAATGTCTTGTCTACTTGACATTTCAGCATATATGTAACCGGTAATAATATCAGAAAGCATTTCTCTGAATTGTTAATTGGCTGCCATGATCTTTTAAGAGCTAACTTGGGGTGCTACATCTCAGATGCTATAGTTTTTGTATTGATGACAGTTAGATATATAAAGCTTTGTATACATGAATGTACCGTCTTTATGTGCAGATATTACGATCGACAGATGGATATTATGTGCATTTGAGTTCGGCCATGCTTTGCCCTTTCACTTCCTCTTAAACTCACTTGTTAATGCAGAGGTGTGTTTTGTAAAGGCTTTTAAAAGCCCTAGAAGGACCATATGAGTCCAGAGGAGTCCTCTGGAAGCCATCTATTATGAATGACCACTCCAGGGTTCAGACCTTCACAATGCTCTCGCAAGGGGTCTGCTAGCTTCTGGCCAACAACACCACCACGACCGAGGCTTGCCTTCCCCTGTCCGGGAAAAGGAGTTCATTACAGCCAAGCCCACAGCCCTAATGGCTACAGCGTGGCCGTCAGTGATAGACTATATTTTACCACAGACTCATTTAAGAGAAGAAATAGGCCATGGTTCGCTGACTGCAATCGTTCTTACCAGTTTTCTAAGTGGGGTGAACTTGTGAGAAGAGACTTGGGCATTTATGTAACTGGAAAAATAAGTCAAGAATAGGTCTCCTTTTCAGTAGATATGTCATCAGACTATTGTTTAAATGAAAAATTTACACTTCACATAACTAATTACCACCAGACCAACACCAGGAGGAAGCAGAATGAGTTTTTCAATGCATAGGCTTTTTCCCACCTCACAATATGAATCCTTCATATTTTTCTATCATGGCTTACACCTGCACACAGCTGAACTCTGCTTTTGCATCAGTTCTCTATTTATATCTGTAACTGTCCTCTACCTCTGTGTCTCATCCTCAAGAAATACTGAGAAGGCCCATTTTAGGCAGGTTGCCATGGCCTGCACTGTGCATAAAGAGGTTGCGTGTCTAGCTTTAGTGCAGGGGGGCATTCCCATGACCCATGTGATTTAAAGTGCACAGAGATCAGTGTGGTACGTTGACATCTCTCATAAGTTCAGTTTAGCATCGCCGACAGCTAATGGCTCTCTGTCTGCTGCAAACTCGGCACAGACTGGGAAGGCATTACCATTGAGACGGAAGGAGAGGGCGTAAAATATGAATGAACGGAGCTCCCCACTGCAGCCACCAGCTCAAAACATCTCTTCGTCTCACCCCGTCTGGTTTTTAAGAAGCTGCTTTGAAGCCTTGATGTTTTGATGTCTTCCTCACTTATGAGTCGATTCTTGTGACAGGTATTTTTGTAGAGCTTGTTACCTCACCTAGATTCGATCAACAGGTAAACTTAAGCTTAAATCAGAAGGCTCTGGGTGTGGAGGTGAGAAGGTTAACCCAAGGAGAGGATCCTGAAGAAGGGCCTGCCTTTTGCCAGTCAGAACCTCAGTTCATTCTCCAACTAGAAACTGTTGATTTCAGTCATCAGCATCCCAGTCAAGTCCACCTGGCAGCAGGAGATTGTATCGTGTTTTTAGTCTAATCAAGTAAATCAAATGCTCAACAAATCAAGGTACTTCATGTAAATTATTATTGCCGTAAAGCAGTCCTCCTTTTGCACTCTTTGACTGAAGTCCCTCACAAAGGTTAGACATAAGCAACCTGTGAGAAGAGGTCTCTTTTTGTTTTATGAGCCAAATCACCCCCTTGATGCAGAGATGTTAAAATGATAGCTCCTTCTGTAGACAGTAGTACTCTATATGTCATCATATTTGACAGCCACACTAATGAACAAACAGTGTGCGGCACAGTGGGACAGCAGCTTGGTGCTAAGGACGTTACACTGTACTATAGCTGCTTCACTACAATGGAGTGTTTGTGTGTGTGTGTTTGTGTGAGTGAAAAGAGAGGGAGAGAAAGACAACAACTAAGGTTTATAGCTATGAACTTGATTCATACTTCTTTTTCACTCAAACATTAATTGTATAAAAATGTGCTCATTTTGAAATGTACACGTTTGGTTTCATGTTTATAAATCTAAATAAAAGAACAGGCCAATGGCAGCTGAAAACGCTGACCGATAACACAGCTGACTCTCAGGACAAGCCTTTTAAAATATTTTTTACTAACCTCAAGTCTGTTGCCATGTGTTGGCTAAGAGCTAAGACGTGGCAGAATATGCGAGGGTGCAGTACAAGAATTTGGCATAAAATAATACTTTCTTTACACTTCAGCAGTGTTTTATATCAGTATTAAATTAAGACATAAGAGGGTACTGAAAGGGTGGGCTCTCATATTCACAGTTGACTGAGCATTGTCTGATTACATGCTTGATTTTATTTGAATAAAATAGAATAGCAATTTCAGTTTTAGGATTTGTATTTTGAGATTCCCAGAGACACTAATCACTGGGGCAGGAGAGAGAGAGGGAGAGAGATGTAAAGGGGGTTGTAGAGAGAGAGAGAGTGTGTGTATTATAAATAACCCAAATCAATAATAAACGACACAGTATCTCACATATTTGGAGTCGGTCTGGCGTTCTCAGGGGAGATGGATGAAAAAAGCATCCCTCCTCCCACCACCCCCTGTCACTGTGGAGAGGAGGGGGAAGATGAGAGTGCAGAAGGTACAGAAATAAGAGTTGCTATCTTTTTTTTCCCCTCTTCTGAGCATGAACAGCTTGTGGTTATGGTTTGTGTGTGTGCGTGTGTGTCTGTGCATGCAAGCACATGTGTGTATATTACGAGGCGGACGCCATCCATTACTTATTCATCAGTCCTGTCTGCCTGGCTGCCACACTGTGTATTTCAGCATGCCTCAGAATCATTACGCCACATGCATTATTTAATGCACACGCGCACGTTGACTCTGATGCAGATAGCGACACGAGCTATTTATCTCGGATACACTCACTTATCGCCTTGTCTGGTTCTCTCACAGGCTGCTGCAAATAACTGCACAAGCCTTCTTCCACAGAGACACTCACTGCCTCATCTTTAGGTCCTATCCTTCCAAACCCCTTGTTTTGATATATTGTGTGCGCATGCCCTCCTCGTTAGGTCCTTTGCTTTGACCACCTGCCACATGGTTCTGTATATACTTCACTTTGTGTCAAACATCTTGTTGCATAGTTTTGCATGCTGGCCATTGTGTTGTGAACATTGACGGATGACAAACTGTATGTGGATATAATTCAGGCTTTTATTTGTCAGGGATATCAAACTCAGTTCGGGAAATGCCTGAGATGTAGAAAGAACAACTCAAATGACTCCATGCCATTAGGAAAGCCAAGCAGACCCTGATTGGGTGTTGTGGTTGAAAAAATGTACTACATCTTAATTGCCATTAAACAAAGCAATATTCAAGATTGAATTATGTCAACACAATTTCACTTTAAAGTATTGATACATGGGCGTGAGTCATGTGCACAAAGAACTGGATGCTGATCCCTGTAAGACAAAAGTGAAAAGCAGCAAAACTCAAAACCCTGGCAAATCACATTCATGCATTCCACCACCCACTGTCCTTGTAAACAAATTTTGCCTTTGCTTGCATAACATGCAGTTCATCTAAACAGGCTCCTATGCCTTGTAATGCACTGGCAGTCTTCAACAAGTTTTGTAGATATTTTTTTCCCCTTTTCTAAATGCTGTGTCATAGCCAAAAAACATTTTCAAAAGCCCCTCTGTCCATTTTTGTTTGCCAAGCTGCCGGCTCACCGCCACTGATCTTTGACCATGGCACTGGGCATCTAACCTAATGTCCATACACTGATTTCTACCACAGAGTTCATGTGGTGCTCCTCTGCTCAGCTTTGCAGTCACTGCCCTCCCTGATGGCGATTCTCCCTGTTCTAAAAAGGAAAAAGTGTTGGTGTGCATGTGTTTGCTATTGTGGTTGGGGATCAATTGCACTGGCTGTTATCGGTGTCATGGCTGCATGAAGCTTAGCTAAGGCTTTGACGTCAACACCATACAACAAGCTGATAACGCAGACCTTTATCGCAACCAGGTGTGTGGGTGTGTTGTCTGGTCAAACAAAACTTGGCTTCCTGGATTCTGCGCTGAACTTTCAAAAATAGCTCTTGCAAATACATACAATCCCAAACGCACTTGCACACTCACACATACACACATTAAATGAGGAGACTTGTGCAAAAAAAGTAAATAAAATCAGTGTATTATTATTGTTGGGTTTGTGAAGAAAAGAGATTTTTTCAAACACTATGTAAACATAGAGACCACGCTGTTTCTGTTTTGTGTTACCAGTTGACTGGGTTTAAAGATGAGTCGTACAATGCTCAACATCTCTCCCACTCCCATGTTTTGTTTTACCCAACAGGCTTGGTCAAATTACGCCTTAATCATCCCTTCTAGCCCGTACAGTTTGGCGGCATCACGTAATTCCCATCACAACTCCACCTTTCTTCAACCTGAGCAGAGGATTAAGTGGATGTGCAGGCCCTTTTAACTGTCTCTCTCTTCAGACAGAGGGTGGTTTCAGAATCCAAATCTATTTGGTAGTGACAAGGGGTGATACTGTTGTCAGTAATCAGGTGTACAAGTGCTGTTAATTTCACGGTTATTGTATTGCACATAATTTTAGGGTATTCATTGGTGTCAAATAGAATTTGGCATTGATCCGTCCATTTCCAGTTGTTGTTGTGGTGTCCAATGCTGGTCTGAGAGCACCCCCCACCCATGTTTTCTTTTACTGTGCTTTTGACGGTTACGCCTAGTTCATACATACACCATCTAAATTGCATCTATTGTCTATGCTGAGCCTGAAGGCTTTGGGTGTGTTTAGTGTTGAGCATGTAATTAACATATTTCACTCCGATTGGGTGGGCATATAGCTTGTTAAAGGTTTATGGATGAGAAATGTGACACTATGGATTGCTATGATCAGTCTTGACTTCATGCATTGTGTAAAGGAATTGAAGACAACTTATTGCTTCAGTGTCTAATTGCAATCCAATCATTTGTTGCCTCTTGCATGTGAGAGGACATTTACTAAATGAAACTTTCACGATTGACCCATGTTGTGCAGCAGAAGACCTCTCGAGTCTTTTGCTGCCAGCACCACCAGATTTCTGTTCACAACTCTGCAATCACTGAATGATTGGATGGGGATTATAAAGTAGCCTGGACCAAATGTGGTCATTTTTATACAGTTACAAACTCACCAAGTAAATAATCATTCATACTGAAGTTATTCCCATCCTGCCCATTTTCATTCATTCACTCCTATTGGCAGTTCATTGATATGGCAGTAAGACATATGTCAGGTGGCCCCACAAGGGCACTTGTCGTTGGTGGACTCTGATGCCACTTAATAGACTAGTCCCTCAACTTCTCTAATTGCTCCTCATTATTATTCAGTCCAGACCTCATCACTCATCTATAACACACCTTTCAGGCCCCATGTATAAATCTGTCTCTGTTCTGATTCAGCTGTCTCTCTCTCTGCTTTAATATCCATGTTTTTTTTGTTTTTTCAAAGATGTTCATCAAAAGTGGTCATATTATGTTTCCCTTTATTGTCATGTCCCCCTTCAGAGCCCAAGTTATGACTTAAATCATGAAGTATCTGTTAAGAAATGTAAACAAGAGCCAACAAAACATCCAAACAAGAATTGCTAACATGCGGAAAGCATTGAGGACGGATACCAAGCATCAGCTGCAAGCATCATCTACTGTGTGCACGCTGGACGGAGGTGTGTGTGTGTGTTGAGTGGTTGTAAAGTGTTCCAGTCGAAGGCCAAGCAGCAACCTATTATCATCGAGCCAACTTCACAAAACTGTCTGTTCTGTTTGTCTAAATCCCTCCTACACACCAGCAGCCCAGAGAGGATCTAGAAATGTGTGTGTGTGTGTGTGTGTGTGTGTGTGTGTGTATGTACATGCAACAGGAGCGTGAGCAACAACAACACTGAGCTGTGTTCGGTGCAAAACAATGCAGAGGTGGCTCATAAAAGCCCAGTTTGTCTAGTCAAATGAGAATGTGGTCACAATGTGGACGCCCTCTGCCTCTGTGCTGGTCGCTGTGTTAGCAAAGACACAGAGAGAGAGAGAGAGGGAGACAGAGAGAGAGAGAGAGACTCCCATCAAATGCTCAACATGCCTGAGACTGCCCTCTGATGTCACTGAGCGCGAGCGAGCGTGTGTGTGTGTGTGTGTGTGTGTGTGTGTGAGAGAGAGAGAGAGAGAGAGAGAGAGAGAGTGGGAGGGGACCTGAGGAACAGAGGGAGGGAGAGAGAGTGGCAGCCGGAGGGCAGAGCGAAGCACGTCAGTGAGAGAAACACAGAGAGAAGCGGTAGAGTGAGAGACGGAGAGTGTGAAAGACAGGGAGGGAGAGAGAGATCTGTCCTCACTACCAAAAACCAGGTTGGTCTGCTGTGTTTGAGCCCGGCGGTGGACTTTACAGCTCCTTTCAGAGTCGCACTTTTGCCTGCGAACACACACTTTCTCTTTCTCTCTCTCTCTCTCTCTCTCTCTCTCAGATACTGTACACTACATTACACACACACACAGACGCACACACACGCACAACAACCGGACAGCACAGCACAACTGATGGGTAAGAGCTCTTGTTATTTTGCATGAATCACGGGTGACTTTTGGCTGCTTTGTAATTTATTGTGTGTTTTGTTGTGTAAAAGATAAGTTTATTCAATGCTTATGTGTGTACTGAATAACTGGAAATTGTTGTGTTATCTTGAGCTTGTGTGTGAGAGGGAGAGAGAGATCCCCAGGCATGCATGTGTTTATATAAACTCATTTAGCCTGTGGACATGTTAACTGTGTGCGTGTGTGTGTGTGTGTGCTCACTATGGGAGAGTGTGTATGTTGGTGTGTACATGTCGGTTTGCTGTGTGGGTGTGTAGCTTTAAGTGGCGGCAGTGTTTATTGAATGGTGCTGATATATGGAGACTCTTGCTCAGCACCAGTCAGTGCAGCCTTTAACTGAATGAAGCAGATGGCAGTAGTTGCATCTGTCTGTCCCTCCCCACAGCATATTGTGTACTTGTGTGTGTTTGTATTTATGCCAGTGTATGTGTGTGTGTGTTTGAATATGTATGAAAGTTTGTGGGGGGTTTTTGTAAGCAAAATGGGGAATTTCATTGAACAAATGCTCAGCACTGAATGGTCAGCATTCAAAATGTTTTGTTCTTCCTATCATCAGATTAAAAATTTGAGGAGCATGTGGTGAGCTCACGTAAGAGTAAAACCTTTTTTTCCTCTCCCTCTGGATTCGATTTCTCTGCTAGATTATATATTCTGTTGTTGAGAGTTTTATATTTTGGTCGGTGGCCAGTGTGCATGCAGTGTGGCCATGTGGCTTCACATCTCTGTTATGTGCAGTGACTGTACTGTATTTCTCTATCCCATTTCACTTCAGCACGTGGCAGTCAAGGTTAAAAAACACAGAGCTGTGATAAAACTTGTAGACAGGTGAGTTGCAAAGGCCAATTATGATGATGTTATACCCATCTGAACACACAGCACCCCTGAATAATGTTTAAAATGAGTCTATTAACTGCTTTAACCCAGTCAAGTCAGCCTGTGAGCTCCAATGAGCCCTTGTCAGGGAGAGAGAGACGGGAGATAAAGAAAACAAAGAGGTGGTGATGTACAGTGCAACAAAGTACCATGCACCAGGGACATGCAGTGACATCTATCAACACGCATACACACCTATCCCAGACGTGACAGTAAAACCTTGAGCTGAATGCACATCCAGACCATGTGTCGAATCAGTTGCCTGCCATCATTGGTCCTTCCTCTATCACTGGCCACACCCACCCCACCCCCTGTCCAACCAACCATTGGCTCCAATCCTGCCGGTCGCCATGGCGTTTGCCTCCCTCTTCTGCTAGCACCTGTGTGTGCGTGTGGGTGTGTTGCACTTTACCATTCATTCTTAATCTACAAGCAGTGCCGTCTGTCACCCGCTTGTGTTTTGGTGTATGGCTTTGTTTTTATCAAATGCACTGTGTTGACATTTGCTGCCTGTTTGAATTTTAAATGAATGTGCGCACTCAGTTGCTCATAAACTGTGAATAAACATGCATGGGGGCTTTGTCTGAGTGCGTAGATGCCCGGTGGGGTGAGGAGCTCCCCCAGGAGTCCTAGCCTATAAATAACTCCCTCTGTGTGATCCATGATCTTAGCCTGACCACGGGAGGAGAGCAGGATAAGAGGGGACGGGGTGAGGGAGGGGCAGAGAAAGAGGGACACAGAGAGGGATAGAAGAGGGACATCGAGGAGCAGGCGCAGGCTGACATTTCACCAGCTGCGTCTGTGTCAGCTTTTGGTCAGCCCAGCCAGATTTTACATCATCGTGCTAGTAGTAGGGAAACTTCACAACTCCATGGGGTTTCACAAAGTAAACACAATTTCCCGTCTGTAAATCAACAGAGTTTATCTTACTTCCGCCCCTCATAGCTTTAATGGTCCTTCGTAGCCTTAATGGTCCTTTAGCTGCTACACATTTACAACACATTAGGAGCTGCTGTATACATTTATAGATTAGCCTGCTGTCAATCACAGAATGATGGGATTTTTATTTAATGACTTCTCAGACTTGTGTAGTTTAGTATAGTTTCTCTTTCTTGCTATTCTCTACTCATGTTGTATGAATTTAGACAAAAATCCCTTCAGATGTCAGCCTGTGTTGTGACTTGCTCAGCCATGTCTACAGCAGAAAGATTTGCATTATTGCGTCCAGCGCTGTCAGTTGAATTGAGCTTGCGCATCCGCCTCTCCTCCCGTTGGCTCAACACCATTACCCCATGCCACATTCACACAGTGCCATCCTTGTAAGCTGGGCTAATTACTTCACAGGTGCCCGCACCCCGCTGGGTGCTGTGTGTCACCCCGTTTGTGTGGTGCCGTTCACAAAGCTGTGTTTACTGTAAACATGCTTCTGTTGGTAGTTATTCAGAGAGCGGCTGCCGCTGTTTCCATCAGCCTGCAGAGGCGTGTCAGCTTGACCAGGAGCTGTCAGTCAGACAGGAGACACACGTTTTTTTGTGTGCCTTCAAATTATCCAGAGCTGACCTGTCTTAACTATCTGGGATCTGTTCAGTGGTCCGAGAGAGCCCTAAAACCTTTCATCCAAAGGCTTCCCTCTTTTTGATTCAGGATAGAAAAGAAGTCTGTGTGGTAATGATACAGACTGCAGTCCTGACACAAAATATAACAAGGCTCTCAAAAGTTTTAAGCTAAATTCCTCTCTGTGTAGCACACTCTGCACATGACTATGGCACTGAGCACAATGTTAATGTGCCATCCAGTGTGGTTAGCCTCTGAGTATCTGGACTAAGCGGTGTTTACACCACCTCCACCTTCTTCACCATCTCTCTCTCTCTCTCTCTGTGCAGCCTGCACTTGGAGCCCCTCAGCTTGAGGATAAGTGGCTTTAATTAGCTTCAGCCTTGCAGCCGGTCATTGATCACTGGTCTGTAAGTGACTGTACGCGTTAACAGGCAAAAAAAACCCCCCAAAAAACAAAACAAAAAAACAGACAGCTAGAAATTTATGGCTTGAATTCACTTTATTGGTGCCTGTGGAAAAACTTAATTCGGGCAGAGTTGCAATGTGAGACAACACAATTGTGTGCAACAAAAAACACAAATGTACTTTTTGTGTTTGTGGCTCCTGGTGGGTGTAGTAGAACAGCTTAGATTATTTATTGACATCAGGAGACAATTTTGGTTACCATTTAGGCATTTATGTTATGACGGCATTTCTATGTGCTGGGGCCAGCTCTTCTCACTGACACACGAGCACACAGACGTTTGATGGCTGTGGTTCAGGCCTGCTTGTCTTCTGTCCATCTGACTGCATATCGCCCTCATTTTAAATGTTTGTGTTTGATATCTTTTTATTAGACCACTCTGCTGTGAAAAATGAGTAAATTTTTTTCTCAATTACAGGCCAGTGTTTGAGATAACAGAATTTGTTCGGGTCTTGCCTGAGAGTTGTCACAATTTACAGTGTAAATTTAGCAGATGTCATAGATTACTTTTTGCGTGTTTGCCATCTATTGTCCCCAAAGGACGGTTTACATTTTGTTGTTGCATATGAAAGCTTAAAAGCAGAATGAGTTCATTTTTTTGCGTCTTGTTGTTTTGGAGGCGACAGCCCCATTAGTTAATGAAAACAAACATCCTTTGTGAAGCCTATGCCATGTGAATTTAGTAAGCCACTAGGGGCACCATACTTAAATAGTGAGGGGTCGAGAGCCAGCGTACTCCAGGGGGCCAGCTGGAGCCCTTTTTAGAGGAAATGGGGATGGCAGGTCTCTGTCTGAAGCTCGCCGATGTAAGTCTGTATGGGAAAATATACAGTTGAAAAGGCGTTAATTGATGTGAAGCCCCATCTGTGTTTGGTGCAGTGGTGCCAGAAAAGCTTGTCCCGGGGTCCCTCTGAATGGGTCCTAATGTGTAGAGTGGCGCTGGGCTTAAAGTGCACTGACCCAACAAAAGGTTTTGTTTGCTTGACCTTGATGTTTACTGCTTATTAAATATGTGTGTGTAAACAGCTGATAGGCATGTATGTGTGTAGGGTGAATGTGGGGAGAAGGGGAAAAACTTTGTATAGATAACATGGGCTGCTCAGGGTGTGAAGGACAAACAGCAGCATAAACAATAGATTGTTTATCCTGAGGTAACAAACATACAAGTTTATAGGTCAGAGGTGCAGGAATCGTTTTAACATGGACATGACGCACAGCCTCTGTATAGGTTTCTGACCTTTAGATCGGACTGCATGGTTAATGTTTGTTTGTTTTTTTGTTTTGTTTTTTGCTTAACATCAGTCATAGAGAACAGTTGGATTATCAACACAACATGTGAGCTGGACTTATGTTGACTCCAAAGATCAAACCCTCACCCTCAGCTTAAGCCTCAAACAAAAAGTACTTACTTCTGATGTCCACCTTTCAAACAAGTCCTTGCAAGTATAGCGATACAACTGCGCACACACACAAAGCACCAGCATGTCTGGCCCCAGCCACACCCTTTCTTCTCTCCCTGCTGTCCCGTTGGGTGGTGTTAAGTTTCCTCGCGCACTGAAAACCTGCCCGGTACCAAAGATGTCATTGGCTATCTCAGCAAGTAACTGCAACTCCATCGCCACCTCATTGGTCACTAGGGATGCCAGGACATCTGTGATAGGTCGGAGAGGCTCTCCACTGGTTTTAGGGTATTGATGGCTGGCTGAGGGCTTGGCACGGTGCGAGGTGCTTCTCTGCGGAGCAGATATCGATCACTCAAGCACAAATTGAAAATTTATCTGGTTGCACGAGTATGAAGATGTTTTCATGCAGAACCTTAAAGCCTTCTTGATTTGTCTGTAGAAATTCTTGTCTTTTGCAACACACGGCAACTAAAACTAGAGATCTGGTTTAGTTTACTTGAACTTTTGTGTTTTTTATTTTTACACCTAATAGTGCTGTCAGTTTGAGACAGAAAAATGAAGTCTGCGAGTATTTTAGATTTAAGTAGCATGTTAACAGTGTTTGATCCCAGCATGCCATGTCCCGGTTACATATCAAGGCTTTCAAGTTGGCAAATACTTAGTTTGCATCTTTCCTTGTATTCCCAGTGTTGTGTTGTCTTGTTATACTACAGTTTGTGTGTAAGCTGCCGTGTTGTTTGCTTGTTTTGGAGAAATAATCTGATTCCACTAATGCCCTGGTTTTTGCATGTCAACCGTGTTGTTGCAGGGATTTTGCCTCCTGTATTTGCTCTTAGTATCCATGTTTCAATGGCGCTGCAGTCCTGTGCTACTTCACTGGATTATTCAGATAACAAAAAGTAAATGTTGCAGATTGAATGCAACATGAGAAATGTATTGTGTGTCAGGCACTGATTCTTTTTTTCCAAACTGAATGGGAAATGGGAAAGGCTTTAGTGTCTCGCTCTGTGACATTTGAATGTTTTGACATGACATTTGTAGGTCTCCTACTTGTGACCTTTTTGTTTTCGTCTGTTGTGTGAAACCCTCTGTGTCTGTGCTGTGTTTCTGTGAGTGAAATAATAGTGTGAGGATTTTGGGATGTGCAGGAATCCATCTCCTTCAGCATCACATAGAGCACAAACAAAGCACATTTGTCAGCTTTGCACTTACAGTAAGCAAAATGTAGTGTTAGTGGTCACATATACACAGCCACAGTGAATACACATACACAAATGCACACAGTAAGTCTGTATGCATGTCAGCAAATCCCAGCTGCAAAACTCATGTTTCAGGGGGATTTGTTTTTGCTCTCTGCTGCCATGTTTCATCACTGTGCCCGTGTGTGTGCTTGTCTTTTTTTTGACATTCAAGTACAGCAAATGTGTGGGATTGTGTGTTGAGGGTTTCTCTTGGAATGATGTTTGTATGGATGTGTGTAGACTGTATACAGTGCAGGCTTCCTTTACACTTTGCTCCCAACCACATCGCAGCCTGTCACTCCGGGGAGCTCAGGCTCTGCAAATCACTGACACATTTTATGTTTTTAGCAGTTTGCTAATACTTTTACCCAATGTGTACAACTCTAAAACAGGCTTAAGTGCCTAGTTTGCCAACACTACAAGCAACCACAACCAATATGAAGTGTAATGCAGAAGTCTGCAGTGTCCAGACAGCTGATGTAACAAGTGCTCTTCTTATTTGGATCAGAGAGGACAGGGTATTTTGGCTGCTATGAAAGAATATTAAACATTTTGGACTATCAATTAATTATATAATTCTGTCATAAACAGATATTCTGAGAATCAAATGACATGAATTTGGTATTTCTGCCAAAGATTTTATGACTATTTATATTATATTATGGGGCGGCAGTAGCTCAGTCCGTGGGGACTTGGCTTGGGGACCAGAGAGTCGCCGGTTCAAGTCCCCACCATGGACCAGTCT
>JBAJHX010000043.1:19328422-19345621 GCA_037176925.1 Amniataba percoides | reverse complement strand
GCCAGTTGCATGTGTGTGCCTCCTATGTATATGTATATGTAAAATGTGTGTATAATAAACAGAGTGAAAATTGTTAATTTTCCCAAGTGGGATTAATAAAGGATTCTTCTTCTTAAGACTTTAATAACTCCCCTAGGAAACTGGGCTTTTAGCCGTCTGAGGATCTCCAACTCTCCGCTGTAGTAAGAACTCTGCTTTTTTTGCTTCCAAGTCGAACTCAGCAACCCTGAGAGACAAATCTGCCATTGGGGTCAAAATCTTTAAGGCACTGACACACACAGTCAAACATGTTGTACACAGAAGCCCATTTTGGGGCTGAGATGGTGATCTCTACATATGGGTGGAAAGCAGACACTCTGCACAGTATCTCTTTGAGAGTCTTCCTTTTCATGCATTTTTAGTTGATAGACTGCTTCTGTAAAATTACCAGACATGTGTGGTGATTTGTCATTGTTATAGTTGGTGGTGTGTGTTTGCAATTTCAGAACTTTATATGTTTTTTTGGCAAATATTGTACATACTTTCTTGTTGCAAGTTGGTAACAAACTCCGTCTTTTTATGCTTGTTTCCTCCTCTCCTCTGTATTCTCGCTCTCTTCTCCCTCTCTGTCCTCCTCCTCCAGTGGACGTGAGCGCGGCAGCACTGCCCATGCAGGTGCCCCCCACCACCACAGCCATCCTTCCCATGGACCTGCGCGTAGTGGACCATCACCACCAGCAGCCCGCCTTCGGCCTGGTTCCCCAACCCCACCCTACACCACCCACCTCTACAGCTTGTCCCACGTCCTCCGAGCCAGGCCGTGGGTCGGTCATTAGTAAGTTGAGATGATCTTGTGGCACTGTTACATATTGTCATTATTTCTACAAGCACACGCCCCACCCCAGATACTCTGAATGATGAAGTCTTTAAAACGCTCCAACAGACCACCAGGAGCAGCAGCTGCAGCAGGAGCTGGTCGTTCTCAAACACAAACAGCAGCTCCAGAGACAGCTACTAATCGCTGAGTTTCAGAGGCAGCACGAACAGCTGTCGCGACAACATGAAGTCCAGTTGCAGGAACATATCAAGGTGAGCTCTCTCCTCTCCTCTCCTCTCCTCTCCTCTCCAAATATTAGTTTTTGGATGAGGACTGGGGAGGGAATCCTTCCTTGAACACAGCTACTGAAGGACTGTACTCAGCAAAAAAAACACCTTGTGAAGGACAGGGGGAAGCGTGTGCATGTGTACACTTAAGTGCACAGTATCATGGTGTAATTTAATCTGGTCACAGTATTTTGCTGCTTAGTCATCTCCATGGGAACCTTGGCCCCAGTAAACCTTGTGTGTGTGGTTGTGTGTGTGTGATTTTTCTCTGCACTCATTTTGCTAGAAAGCCTCACAATGTGTTGCTACGACCACAAAATCATCCAACAAGGACGATCAGTCTGGCATCAAAATAAATCCGTGTGTTCTCCAATCTGCTCAGTCTCTAGTTTTAGAGTGGCGCTCATTACTGGACTTGTCTTGGTGATGTCATGTCCTTTAGAATAGCTAAGTTTCATATCCTTACAGCAGACCATGGCACCTGGTCAAAAACCTCTCTCCCTTCCTCTTCCTTCTTTCCCTCTCTCTCTCTCTCTGTCCACCAGCACCAGCAGGATTTACTGGCGCTCAAGCACCAACAGGAACTGCTGGAGCACCAGAGGAAAATGGAGCAGCAGCGTCATGAGCAGGAGCTGGAGAAGCAGCAGCGGGAATACAAACTGCAACAGCTCAAAAACAAAGAGAGGGGACAGGAGAGTAAGTAGCAACCACCAGTGAGTGCGACTCTTTCAAGAAAATGGCTGAACTTTACATTTGTTAGCTCAGTGCATCAGAAATCTGTGGTGAGCATGTAGTATGTTGCCAAAAAAGCATTGTTATACGTTGATGAATTTTACTGGATAAGATGTAAAGAGAGAAGCACAAGATGAGGTACAGTGTTACTGTTGTGACACAGTTTCATGATGGTGTCATGAACAAACTCCAAATAAAGCTGTCATGTTTGACGGTGTCTATATTCCCTCTCCATCTCCTGGATGCTGCTAACATCTGCTGTAACTGTGGTGAGGCAGTGTGTCATATTATCACAGCAGGTGTAAGAGAGACTTGGCCCCGCAGACACCTCTGTCACAGCACCAGTCCTTGTGGCCCAACAGTCAGAACGGCCTGACCTCACACCTTTACCACAGGGAATATCAAGACGAGGCGAGAGGACGGTCAAGTGGCGCACATGCCCTCAGTTTTATAAGATCTTCCTGGGCCCTGGTGTCATTTTCTCTGCAGGGGGAAAATGGCAGCAATAAAGTGAAACCAGGCAAATTACTGTACCCCAATAATCCATTTATTATTACTCTCTTCCCTTTGCTTTCCTTTATATTGCTTTGGCTGTTGTCTAGTCTTTTATGGTGACATTGTGCTCGCTAAATGTCCGAGATCTTTGAACTTTGTGACATTTTTACAACAAACACAAGTTGTAGGTTGAACAGACAGGTTATAAACAAGCCCAACAGTTTAGCCAGAATATCGGAACCACTTTATTTAGAGGCTGAGGGCCAGTGCTCTGAAATCATGGTGATTCTTTAATATTTATCATTAATACTAGCAACATTAACACTGATTACACCATTACCATCAGGAGTCACACTGATCCTGCTGCAAAGTGCTCTCACATGGACAGACAAATAAAAGGTCCTGATTTAAATACTCAAATGAGCTTCGACACAATTGCATATTATTCTGGCAGGAGGAAATGGTTATGGCTGTTCTTTGTGCTGTGTCCAACCCATTTCTTTTCTTGCTCCTGTAATTTTTATACTCCATAAATAGAAGGTGGCATGAACGACTTAAGTCACTGAATAAAAGCACTTTGGACTGTCTCATTGGAGAAATTTGCTAAACACATAAACTTGACTTACTGAATATGTTACTTTTTGTTGCCACTTACTGTTGAATAGCTCTAAAATGTCTGTCCGTACACATTAACATGCACCACACACAGTATAAATAAATGTGATAAATGGTCTAATTTCTGTTTTGAAAATGGCTTCACACATTTGTATGTTAATGAAAAGCTCACTCTCTTAATTTATTGTTAATTCAATATTTGTGCAGTAGTTACAAAGTTCACAATGGTACTAGTCATAAAATAAGTATGATGACAGAGTCCTTTCCCAGTAATTCATGTAGGAAAGTGAATCAGTCAATCAGGATTGTGTTTTTGGATGATTATTGTTGCTATGGCTGTAAAGTGCTTTGATGTGGGTATTTTTGGGCAGGCTACGATGTGGTTTTTCAACAAACATGTCAGTATAAATCCATTTGAATATGCTTAATGGTGGACCCACATTTGGGGCCATGATTTTCTGCCAGTAAAGTCCTTTTCCTCAACTGTTCTCAGCTGGGCAAAGTGAGCCTACAATTTGACGTCTGTGGAAAGAGCATTGGGTTGTAAACAGAGGAAGCTTTGTTAAGTACTGCAATAAATTGCATAGAAGGCAGTCTCATAAAAGCCAATTTGCTTCAGTGGCAAAGCGGACATATTGGGATATCAACACTTCCAGCTGCAGCATGATTTAGAGAGCATATATTAGCTGTTGTCATTTTCACATACTGTACTTTATCTACCACTTTCTCCCTCAAGCTCGACACATCCTCAGCTATCGCTCACACTGTCACATTCTTAGAGAAACACACCTTCATTGTTTTTCCTGTTTTCTCATAACACCATTTTTTTGGCCCCTTTATTGCTCTCCTCACTTTGTTCCTCATTTTTTCCACGTTTCCCTCCCAAGACAATTTGTTTGTAGCACAAAATGAAGGTGGTAATTGAGGAGAGACCGGGAGCTGGGTGAAACTCATGATGTGCGTCTTCGAGGCGAGTCACACAGCACTGCTGTTGTCCCTTTGGGATTTCACTGAAGCGCTCCTGCAAGATTGTGCACTCTGTATGTAGGTAGAAACCCATTATCTGTCCAAGTATGGATGGATGTTATTATAATCTCCATGTTAGTGTCACAGGTTTTAAAGGAGGTAGAGCACGGGCACAGAGGCACAAACTTCTCCAGCAATGCAATAGTGAAGAAAGTGTATTGGGCGCTAAATAGAGTAATGTGGAAAATCATACAAACCTTTGGTTGCTGAGCTCCCTATTTTCTCTCTGTATCTCGCTGTCAGGTGCGGTTGCCAGTACAGAAGTGAAGATGCGACTTCAGGAATTTGTCCTGAATAAGAAGAAAGCCCTGGCTCAGCGAAACCTAAACCACTGTCTGCCCAGTGACCCACGCTTTTGGTATGGGTGAGTGTCACAGCCCACCACTGCAGAACCACTTATGACTGGGGATGTGACCGGTTGTACTGCAATTAAGAATTTATGAGATATTGAATCAAAATCCTGCATCCTTTCAATAGCAAGTGCCATTGTCAGAACAACAAATCATGAGCTTAGCATTGTAAAGTAAAAAATACTGCATTGGTAATGCTGAAAAACATACGAAGGACAAGATTTTTCTTTTTTTCTCTTGCAACCTTCTCAGTGATATTTAGCATTTTCTGGTTTTAAAAAAAAGTCAAGCCAGGTTGACAAGGAGAAATGTTCCACCAAGATGAAACCTTTCAAATAAAAAATCAGGCTGTTTTGATTTCTTTCAGTTGTTTGTCTTAGCTCAGTAATCACTACAGTGGGAACATATCAAACAATGAAAAGCAAACCTGTTCTGTGGGTATCCCTGCGTGTCAGATGTTTCCTGCTGCCTCTGAGAGAAAGTACAGAGAAAGTTTTGAAGGAGCAAGGTTTTTTTCTTTCCTGTCAATGTGTGTAGTCTGGGATTGACAGCTGGCTCTCTTTGGTGTGTGTTGATGTGTATGTGTGTTTGAAGTGGGCACAGAGAGAAGACAATGGCACCTCTCCTGTGCTTTAAATATTTGAAGAGGCTTTAAGCAGTCAAACAGTTCTGCCAAGGCAGGGGATGACAAAACAATCTAAAGAGTATGCCATCAGTGAGGAAAATAATTTTCTCTCACTGCCATCACTGTTTCTCTTATTCTTTCATCTTTCACCTGTTTGCTTACCGCACTTCTTCCATACATTTATTCCCTCTTTTATCCTCTTTTCACCCACCTCTCAGCCTCCACCTTTCATCTTCTTTGCCATCTTAAGGTGAAAAACACAAACAGTGGATGCTTTCAGCTTTCATTCTCAGTCCTGTCTCTCATTTCTTTGTCTCTTCCTTCTTTACACCCACATTGTTGTCCGCACTCGGCCGCATCTTTTAAAGTGTTGACCTTGGGAGGGAGATGGAAGCTGTCTTTGTCAGTGTCACTTTTGTGTCTGTGTGTGTATGGATCAGGTATGGTTCAGTGAGCAGTGAGCACGCATGGAGCCAGACCTCACATGACATATTGTATGTTATGTTGCTGTGTTTAATACTCTTTTCATCTTTTTCTCATAGAAAAACCCAGCACAGCTCTCTGGACCAGAGTTCTCCTCCACAAACAGCATTGTCAGCATACAATCACCCTATGCTGGGCACATACGACTCAAAAGACGACTTCCCTCTCCGCAAAACAGGTACAGAATAGTGCCAATGTTTCTGTAAATTTTTGCTACTTTCAAACATCCATACTCTTCCTCCTAAAACCAGCCACCCACTGCATGTCTGTAAGGGAAACCTAATCTTCCTTTGCCCTGCATTAGCAATTGAAAAGATTTTTTTTTACTGAGTTTCAGGAGGCAGGCACATGAACCAGGAGTCAGCCACTGGGAGATTAAAAGGAGCCCTTAAAATGTTCTTAAAAAGATATGCAAAGATATCAAAGGCCTTTTGAACCATTCTAATGTAAATGAGGGTGGGTGGATTGAGAGTGAAACCACTTTAAATTAGAACATTAGAAACCTTAAAATCAGTCAAAATATCGTGTTTAAAGAAATAATTTCCACATTTTGAGAAATACACCTTTTATTTTCTTGATTACAGCTAGATTGACATCACTCTGATGTCTGTGAGTTAGCTGGAGTCAACAGGCTGTTAGCTTCACTTAGCACAAAGACTGAGTGCAGGAAAAAATGGCTACCCTGGTTCTGTCAAAAAAAAAAGCTCACTAATTAATATGTTATATTGTGTTTGTCTAATACGTTCAGCATGTAGAAAGGGGGGCCTGGGTCGAGACTGTATGACACGCAACAAGCAGAGACAGTTACAGGTCCAGCCAAGACATAGATAGTCATAGTGATTTTTTTTCCTGATTTCAAGGTATTACAATAAATGCATGTGAAAATATTCAAGAATTTGAGCCTTAAATAACTTTTTTTACCTTTATATATCCCCTTCCTAATTGGGCAACTTTTTTAAAAGCCAGTTGGCCATGCTCATGCTCTGCTCAGTTAATTCACTCAGATACAGAGTAACACACTCAGGCACACTTAACACACACACACACAGACAAAACAAGTCTCCACTCCCCTGAGAACTGTTATAGGAAGAACGCTCTTGCCTTTTGGATGCATCAGACTGAGTTACCCCTCCGTCCTTCTGTCCATGTCAAGTACAGCCAAGCTGTGATTGTTCACTTAGCATCAGCAGCTGCTTTGGCAGGATGGCTGCCTGCTTTCACAGCTGGAGTCCAAGCTCTGTGTACTCTGCACTCCTGCCCACCTGCTGTGGACTAGAGGCAGCAATGATTTATCCTGGCACATGACCTGAGATAGCAAGTTTCAACTTTCAGGGACATTCAGATGTAATTCAGAATTTCCTGGGGTGCCAGGGGTGCTGAGAAATACTCACAACTTACAGTTTCACAGTTCATACTGACCCAAAATACAACAGACACTATAGTACAAACATACAACTGGACAAAAAAGGACTATTTTAGATTTGAAGGCTTTGTGCTTTGTCTTTGTGCCAGTTGTGAGAAGAGGCAGAGAGGGAATATTGACATGTGCGCACATATGGCATGACTGTTGAGGAACTGTTGTGTCAACAGTGAGCTGACATATATCAGATTAGATGGACAAACAGAGAGAAGCACTGTGTTCAAGGGGAAGTGAGTGGCAGCGGTGACCACAGTTGTGCGCTGCTCTGACGACCAGAGCTGTCACACGTGACGTTTTTGCCTGTGATGACCCATTTTTTGTAATGTATGCGTGTAAGTTATAAATGTGCGTTAAGAGGCGAGGCCAGGCATACAGTATATTCCAACAGGGGTTCATTGTCCGAGTCTGAGAGGCTTTGTGATAATGGCTCACAGAACACAGAGAGCCACTTTGAATGCTGCGGCAGGAAGTCTGCCTTCATGACAGACCTAGACTTGTCATGCTGACCCCCTTTCTCCCCCACTCTTTCATACACTGTCCCTCTTTTTCTTACACACACACACACACACACACACACAGATTCACAGATTCCTATACCACACGGTGCACTGAACATTTAAACCTTGCACATTGCAGTATAGCATTTCAATATTCTTTGTGTAATCCAATAAATAGCATGACGTCCTATCACTCCTATTCAGGGTTCAGTGACTGACCTAGTGTATCTGTGTCCATTCAAGAACAATATAACATGTGGGCTTTAGCAGCTACACAAAGTACATTAAAACTTTGTTTTGTTTTCTGCTATGTCTCCCTTCCGTACTGCTTTTAAACCTATGGACCAAGATGAGACGCACCAAGATTAGAAGGCCTCATTGGTTGTAAATATCAGAGAGAAATTGTCATGTCTCTCTTTGGTGTCACTTTACATTGCCATATGAGAGATTATTATATATTTTGATTTTACATTTGAAGGCAAGTATATTTTGGAAACAGCTATTGTGTTTTTGTTTTGTTTTTTAACTAATTTAGAGACATAGAGACATTTATTGAAATCATACATTTGATTTAGTTTATTTGCCTTCATGTCTCCAGAAGATCTGTAACTGAGACTAATCTGTCTGTTATCTGTGTATCTACCTAAAGTATGTCTTTCTAACCCATCTATCTAATGTATCATCAACATATATTTCTGGGAAGCTCCGTTGATGAGTTTCAGCAAACTACTCTATTGATTTCTATAAATCTCCCGCCCTCTATACCCTTCCTTTGAAGAGCAGCAGCGGCTTCCCCCAGCACGACTCCTGCAGCTCAGGACTCCTGTCTGTCAAAACAGATAAGCAGCTGATCAATATGTTTTGTATGAGAAAACCAGTTTCCTCCTGCACTCCCATGTTGAAATATTAAGCACCACTTACAGACACGTTTAATCTGGTATTGATATGTCATCAGATGGGAAGCGATAGGGACTTTACTGGGTTTGTACAGTTTTAATGGCTATTTTGAAGTGTGAGAGTGAGTGGGAGAGAGACCTTGAAAGTTATTTTTGTCTTGAGAAGCACTGATAAGAGATAACATTGAGGCAAAGATGAACACTAAAGCAGAGTCTCCTTTTTGTGTAATATATTGCGTGTAAAATGAATATACACTTATACACACTATAAAATATACATATTCTACCTTGGATTCAGAGGCTTTGTGTGTTATTTGATTTCCTCACTTCAAAAAGCAATTTGGCTACCCATGGCTAGTGTGGAAATTTCCTCCTCTTTTATTCTTTCGAATGTCTTTATAATGCCAGGACTGTGGGTTGTTTTGGCCGGGTAATTTTCTACCTCAATAATCAGTGTCCCCAGAGACAAAGACATGGAGTTGCCTGACAAGAGAGGATGTAAAGTTACAAAAGTCAGTATGTGACAGGAAGTCTGGTCTGCAGCATCAGAAAGTAGGACAGCAAACATCCCATGTAACAAGGTGGCACCTGGCACCTTTGCCAGTGGATGCTTCTGGCATGCGTGTTTGTGTAAAAAAGAAAAAAAAAGGAAGTTTATGCCAGGGGAAAGACAGAAGTGGGGATTTAGAGGAAGGGAGAGAGTGGAGGGGGTGGATGGAGGTGAAGAAAGGAGGAGGGGCTACAGAGAAATGCCAGCATCAGCAGTAAAACCAGTCTGGGCCCTCTGCAGCGAGTGTGTTCGCACATGTGCACACTGGTGTGCTTTTGCCCAGTCGGCAGTAACACCCTTCAAAGTCACTGCGTCCTGAGGTTAACGCCCCCGTGGCGAGCAGTGCCTAACAAACACACATCCGACCTCACCCTCCTTTCTCCTCTCCTGTTCTTCTAACCTCCCTCTAACCTTCCATCCAGCTTCTCTCTCTCTCCACTTCTCCTTTTATCTGTCCATTTCTTAACATTGTAGGATGAACAGACACAACCTTGACCACCCACCCCCTCCTTTTCATCATCCTTGTGTGCCTCGTTTCTCCCCTGCTGGCTACCCACCAGACTATCCACAGTTTCTGTCACCTTTGTGGCCCACTGTCAGTAAGTCTTCACAGTGGAGGCTGCTAATGTTTCCTGTGGCACCTGGTTAACATTTTGAAAGCATAACAAACAGGATATGTCAGACGTTGGTTTGTGATTAAGCACGTGGAGAGCGAGAGATAATTGTGCCCACTTTTGATGGTGGCAGTTCCAACACCACAGGTCACATTAGAGCTGGAATAAGCTTTGTTAGGATGTCATCGAGTTTCAGCCACATTCTCCTCATTCTGGTTCGTTTACTCTTCTTCTGATTTACCAAATGGTAGGGTTATCATCTAGGGATGTTCAAAGCACTTAGTACAAACCTCATCAGCAAAACATTCATGTAATGTGCCTGCATTAGTTAAAGTAATACAAACTACTTTTTGATATCACAACAAATGGAGAAAATCTGATTTTCAGTTATTGTTTTTGTAACATCATAATTTAATAATATTAAAATTTCAAACAACTACAATATTCTGTTTAATAGACTAAAAATGAACTTGAGTGCACTACAGTCCTCTCATAACCTTTCCTTTTCCTTCTGTCTCCTCCAGTTCAGCTAATGCATAGCATCTTATCCTGACCCATCCCATCTCTCTTAACAAAGACTTTGGATGAGTGCCGTCCACTTAGAAGCTCTTTTTTAAATAATTGAGTTTCATAAGTTCAGCAGTATGTTCCCCTTAAAATTGAAAGTGCATTTGAAAAAGTACTTAGACGTTATAGATTCACAATAGGTCATCTCATCCCCACTGACCAAGATATAATGAGTGCTTGCACCTCTTTGAAGTACATTAAAACTCTGTGTAGCTGCTACCTTGATTAGCTTTCAAGGCTACAGGAAGCAAGGGTCCTGAATAACTCCTTTCACAATAAATCGCTACAGTGCACAATGAAGAATTGATTTCTTCCACTTGGCTGTACCACAAAGTCCCAGCTCCTTCTCTGACGCTAATGAACATAGCGTGGTGTGTTTGATACGAGGTCACTGGATGAGCATAGGGTCAACCGTTGGTCAACCGTCCAGCTTCAACTAATTAAATGGACGGAAGCCATTGCAGGAAGGGAATGAAGCTGCCTGTGTTTCGGGGTTGTCTGGCAGAGAGATACCAAAGCAAGAATGTCCAGAAAAGGTCAGGACCCATCCCTGATCTGACAAGACTTTTCAGTGTACTGAATTATTGCCGCTACTCCTTCCTGTCCTCACATAGCATCATCACTATGGCTCCACAGCAAATCCACAGTAGGAGCATGTCTGAAGGCAGAATCCCAAGAAATATAAAATCAAGCACACACTTACCCATAGCCATTCAAATCCACGCAAAGGCAGTTTTTTTCGTAATTGAAAACAAACAGTGATCATTAGCAGAGCGTGGAGGCAGCATCATTAAGCATGGGGTCAAGAAAGCTGCCAGTTGGCTGCTTCCCCTCTTGTTGCAGCGCTTCCCACTGTCACATGATGATGGCTAACCTCAGCTCCCGGATCTGTCGGCCAACACATACAGCGTGGCCTATAGGGACGAGCTCATTAGCCCCACTACATGCCCGCAAACAAGCTCCCACTTGTGCGGCCCAGCAATCTACCACAAAGCTGAGTGCCAGAGCGACAGTTTAGACAGAATCTGTAATTTTCTCATTTATGGGGCTAATTTGGGGTGTAACACATTAATATTTTTAGAATGGGTGGCCCAGTTGGAAATCACATATTTAATCCTGCCATTGCTTCACTCTATCCACCTAGGTGTCGGCCACACATTTGCATTTGGAAAAATGCATGTTGGCAGCAACGTTTCTTAATTTTCAGTTGTATTATTGTAAAAATGTAAAAGAAGGTATCAGTTACTTTCAAGTTTTATCTTCCTCACAACAGAAACTTTGCATTCTTTTCAGTGAATTGTCCATCATGTCCCTCTTTCCTCTCCGTTTCTTTTCAGCATCTGAGCCCAACCTGAAGCTTCGTTCCCGGCTAAAGCAGAAGGTGACTGAGCGCCGCAGCAGCCCTCTGCTCCGAAGGAAAGACGGTCCTATCACTACTGCCAAGAAGCGTTCCCTAGATGTGGCTGGTGAGCACTCTCTGGATTTCTTCTTTGCTGTTGATTTGGCATGACAGAAAAGATGTGCAGAATCAGATTTTGCCATGACTTTAATAAACAAGTTAAAAGATTAAATTATCCATTGGTAGAAATCTTGGACATGGAACACAAATGAATGGTGTAAAAATGAATCCTTACTTGGTAGTATGAATACACCGTGCAAGAGTCAGATTTCACCTCAGAAACTCATTTCTGTTCTATGTGTGTTTTAGAGTCTGCATGCAACAGTGCACCAGGCTCAGGTCCCAGTTCCCCTAACAACAGCTCCAGTAACATCCCCAGTGAAAATGGGGTCACCATCTCTGGGAGCCCAGGAGAGGTAACCAACATGGCAGCCAGTGTCTGCATGAGTATACAAGCCCACATGTCTGTCTATTTTAACTGGGGACTCAAGGTCTAAAAGTGTGTGTACATGTGTTTGTGTGTGTGAGAAATACTATTTGTTTAATCTCTGTATATGCATTTGCTTTACCCACTGTAATGTTCTGTGTGTCCAGGCATCCCTGCTTCACAGGTTGGCTGCAAGGGAAGGTTCAGTTAGCCAACTATCTCTCTACACCTCCCCTTCTCTGCCCAACATCACTCTGGGACTGCCAGCCACGGGCCCTGCTAGCACTGTGAGTACAGTCAATAAAGTATTATAATGACACAATACACCATTTTTCATCGCAAGACTATTTAGTTAGCAAAACATGCCACTAAAATGTACCATTGTATGCCTAATGGTAGTGATTTTTAGGAAAATACAATGACAGCATTCACTGTCTGGTCAGTTTACGACACAGAATAAGAATGTGTTCCTTAAAATCAAAATTCACAGAGCTATTGTCTTTTAATCCAGTCCAAATTAGGTTTCTATTTTTACATAGAGAAATAAAGCTCTTATTGCTGATTCTTGGCAATAAGATGCCTTACATGTCCCTCTAATTGTCTTTCTCCATCTCACTCTCATTCTGTCTCATTTGACCTTTCTTTGTCTCTGTCCATCTGCCTCTGAATGTGTTTGCCTGCCTTTTCCCTTCACCGTCCTCGTGCCTCAATCTCTCTCTCTCTGTAGGTGGTATCGGGACACCAAGATGGTGAGAGTCGTCTGGCATTGCCTGCGTTACAGCAGGGCATTCCTCTGACCCCCCCATTCCTGCCCGCTGCCCACCTGCCCTCCTACTTGGCATCTTCAGCTCTGGACAGGGAGGGGGCTGGAGGGGGCCCTGCCGGTCACAACCCCCTTCTCCAACACATGGTACTCCTGGAGCAGGGCCACAATCCAATGGGTCAGTATTCACTGCAACATTTCATTTCTGTACTCGTAAGCAGTCACAAGCTAGGGTCTTACTATTTGATATGCTGTAATAATATGCAGTGCTATTACTCTGTTTTTGCAAACAACAGGGCTATGGGGTCCCCAAGTTCCTATCAAATAAATTTGCAGAAATTACTCTCAGCATGGTAACGGTATATAAATGACAGCATCATTTCAAAACTTTTGCGATCCTTTTTAAAACCACTGTTTGTCAGCATTAAACTAATTTCCTCTGCATTTTTTAAGGTAACAGAAATGTAAATAATGTACATAAATAAAGTTAAATAACACCGCTCTTAGATTTAATTTCATCTGTGATTTATCTGCAACTTCTCTAAACAGAAAATTAGTTTTTTTTTTAATGACCCAGGACTCATTTTTGTAATTTTGCAAACCTATTAGCAATGATAACATTCTACTCGACAGCTTAATAGCCGTGACTTCAGGACTTCCTGACACAGCTGCACAAAACAGAGTGTACAGGGCATCACAGTCATGATCTATCTGACATTTCTTTCACAACGGCTATTTAAATCCAGTAATAGCTTTAAATTACTTGGAAATAAAAGTGAGGGCAGATATATCCAAACTGTCCAGTGTAATCCTCTGTTGAAAATATGATTTCAGTGATCTAAAATGTAGTCAAAGCGGAGTTAGGAAATAAATTTACAGCGTTTCATCTCAAATTTACAATAGAAATATATCAGTTTCATTATTTAGTCTCCTGTTTAATTGTTCATGTCTCCACAAATAAGCTGGTGATTGAAATATATTGATAATCTATAAGAGTGATGACAACAACAGAAGTAACAGCTAAACAGAAGTAAGACTGCTCATATAAAAATTCTGATGTTCTCCTGTGACCACTCTGTGTTTACCACAGTTGGTCTGGGTGGCCTCCCACTTCCATCACCTTCTGTCTCCAAACTCGCACGAGGCCACCGACCACTGGGAAGAACCCAGTCTGCCCCTCTGCCCCAGCAGCAGTGTGGACAGGCCCAGGCCTTGCAGCAGCTGGTGGTCCAGCAGCAGCACCAGCAGTTTCTGGAGAAACACAAGCAGCAGTTCCAGCAGCAGCAGCACATTATCAACAAGGTAGCTTAATGTGTATGTGTGCATGGTGATATCTCAGTTTGACCAGCTGTGGTAGAGCAGACAGCTATATGTATGTGCTGTTTGTTCAAGTGTGTGCATGTGTGTGTAGGAGTATTTGTCCGTCTACATGAAGCTGATTTGGTTAATGTCTGTGAATCCTGTCTTCGCTCCAAGAGCAGGATGAATCAGCTTGCAATCAGCGAGTCTCTCTAGCAAGTCTTTCTTGTCTGTGTTCGTGTATCCCTACTTCTCCCAATCACCCTGGCAACTGTGTTCTAGAGGAAGCTGTCTCCATATATGGTTGCACAGGAAATGTGACTCATTGCATTATTGTGGAAGAGTGTGTTGTGTGAGAGTTGTTGTGTATGCATGCGCACAAGAAGTTTAGGGGATTTGCAGCATTGTAAGGTCACAGTGGAGAGGGAGAGTGTTTTTGTGTGTGTGTGTGTGTGTGTGTGTGTGTGTGTCCTGGAATTCCTCAAGGATTAAGCTCCATTATCTTGTGTCGTTGGGCTGTTGGTGACTCCCTCTTCTTCTAGATTTCAGACTGTTGTGACTCCAACTAATTAAGTCAAGCTTAGGTGGAAAACCAGCTTATTTTCATGTGATATTCATTTCTGTTAATGCTCTTTTCCAGGGAACTTTAAATGAGTATTGTGACTAATGTGCTTGTATTGCATTATATATTTAAAAAAAAGAAGAAGAAACTGTATTTGAAGCATGCGGATTATTCTAAAATCATAATGTATAACAACACTACTACTGTAACATTTTGTATTGCTTTAGGCTGCAGGTGTGGTTGTTCTCTTGTTCAGAAAAAGACCCCACCTGTCAGTTTGACTGTGCTGAACACTGTTAATCACTGAGGAGGATTTGCGAAATCAAAAAAGGCACCTCTAATGATTGTGGGCATGTTCTGGCTCTGTGCTTTTAATTGACTGTGCATGTGTGAAACAGGATTCCCTCCCTCATTCAGTGTGTACCAAATCACTGACCACTCAGTGTAGTTCCATGTTAATTAAGACATTAATGGCAGGCTTTCCAGTTGGATGATAGCCAATTTATACATCAATGCACAGCGCAAATCTACAGCAGCGCATGCAGAAATCTTCAAACAAGTAATGTTGGCTTATGAATTGCAATTAATGTTTGTTTCCTGCCTGTCTTTGATCATATTTTTAAGTAGAGTTTACAGAAAGAAAAAATTACTGTCCAACACAATGTGTCTGTGCACAGAGTGTATCAGAAGAAAATGACAGGAAGGCCAATATCACACTGGCAAAAGATGTGTTCAACAAACAAGGAGAAATACTTTGGCCCCTCTGAAGCAGTCATGCTGTGATATGATCCGGACAAATCAAAGGTTTATCATATCTATAAATGGAAAGCACACATGTAAACCCTCTCAATCAGCAGAATAACTTCAACCGTAATCTCTCAAATCTGTTTTGAACTCACGGTCCAAGTTTCTGTTCGAATTCCAAGAATCTACACCCGACGTTTAACTTTACAACAGAGCAACACTAGAATTGATTACCTCATTACTTCTGTGGCTATAAAGATATGGAACAAGTATAAAAACATGTTGCTGCAATTTTTATTACTCTCTCTATGCTTTCCCCAAACTTTACCAGCAGTTAAGAATGACCTGTTGAATCTGAAGTAACACAAATAAACTGCAAGTTCCCATATTCCAGATGTTTGCTCACCATAAGCTCTGCTGAATAAATCCACTTTGGGTTGTTTGAATAGTCTGAATAGCTTACTGTTACTGTAATTTATTTTGGATCAGTAGGTAGTGCATTTGCTTCAAAGGAAGCAGGTGTTGTGTGTTATTTCAAGTATGAAGCCCAAATAATCACCTCAAACACAAAAGGAACTCACTTAAGGTGTCAGCCAGAAGTTATTTCAGCTCACACCAAGAGCATGCCACAATGACAAATCATACTCCCTGAGGTAAGTTTTTCAGTACAATCTGTTACGTTCAGCTGTTTGTCAGCATCCAAACATTTCTATTTCCACATAAATCTGATTAAGCAAGACTAAACTTAAGCAAGGGAGTTGTGTAACAGTGGCACAGATGATGCACAGTCACCGGTACTGGCACCATAACACACCAACTCAAATGAATGTGGTTATTTATGGTCGCACTAAAGGTAAAATCACCAACAGCTGTAAATCAGGCTGACATCTGCAGATGACATTTTTTAAATGCATTGTATGTCTTTCTGATAGGATCATATGGCTCCACAGTTGTATACCCAGTGGTCCTATTCTCACAAAATGTAATATAAGTAAATTACATATCCCCAGCTCATCATTGCCTTTGTTTTGTGTATTTTTTCAGCTCTGGAAAAGCACAGTACAAAAGTAAATGTAGAAGTACCCCCAAGAAATACTATTAATTGCTGTATAATAAAGCCAGATTCTGAGAAACAATACACTTTCTATTTATCATGAGGAAGTACAACACTTTTTTCTACAGAATGATTTTTTACCAGTTTTTATTATCAAGATAAGGATCATCATGGTTGCCATTAAGTTTGATGCTCTCCGTGTGTCTGAGTGCAGCTACCTTTACAAATGTCCCAACGGTGTATGGTGTGTTTGCTTTCATTAATCTACCCTTTTCACCACTGGACACCCAGCACTTTGTAAAACATGAATCATCCACAGCCTTCCTTCTTTCCCTCCTTCATATTTTTCAGTCAAGTCAGCAATGAAAAGGGGCCTTTCCTGCTAACTTAAAATTTGGCTTTAACAGTCGGACATGTTGGCAGCAAAGGAAAGAACGAAAGAATCTTGAAATGGTTCCAGTCTGAGCCTTCTGGCTGCCATTAATTACCTGAGACAGCTAAGGCAATACTGAGCCATACTCGCTTACACAATATTGTTCCTGAAGTGTGAGAGAGAAAGACACACAGTGACAAGAGTCAACTAGTGTCAAGTGTTTGTGTATACGATCAACTTCCCTTCTCCAACCCAGCCACTCTTGCTGTTTTCCAACTGATTCAACTGATTCAACAGGCTTACGCAGTGTCTGTCCCCCTTATGGTTCATATCCCAGCAACTATTTCCTCTGTTAGAAATGAGGGTTTGAGTGAGAGAAAGAGAGCAAAACAAGAGAGAAAGGAAGAGTGAGAGTCAGTGCAGCGGGAGTGGATGAGTGTTTTGAGTTTGTTTGGAGAAGAGGGACTGGGATGAGGCAAGAGCCTGCTCTCTGACGTCAATGGACTGTTCCCTGGGCAATATGCCAGTCAAGAGTGTGTGTGTCATTTTGTGTGTGTGTGTGTGTGTGTGTGTGCTAAGCACAAACAGTGGTCCACTCCAATCATGACCTACACATGAAGGTTGA
>JBAJHX010000043.1:19280251-19328322 GCA_037176925.1 Amniataba percoides | reverse complement strand
TGTGTGTGTGTGTGTGTGTGTGTGTGCTAAGCACAAACAGTGGTCCACTCCAATCATGACCTACACATGAAGGTTGAGGTCTTTGACGACAGGGACAGGGACAGCTGCCACAACAAGATTCCCACCATCACGTCTCTACAATTCTTCCTCTCTTTCTCTGCTGTGTCCTTTGCTCATTATTTCAGGCCTAGTTAGGTTAACTACCTGAGTATGAATTTCATTTATAGTCATGGAGATTTTTTGAGGAGTTTTTAAATAAATGAATAACCAGAGTAATCAGAGTTCAGAGTACAGGTTCACTTTATCTCCATGTGTACAAAAAGTTCCCGGCTAATGTTAGCTTTTGTTTGGTTAAACTTCAGGTCTTTTACGTTGTTTTTTAGGACTCAAACTTGAATCAGTCAGCTATTTTTGGATTGAAAAACATCATTGGACAAACTTTTTTTAAAGTGGTTCAGGTGGTTTAGCATCATGCATGCTTTCTCTCTGATGTTATCTTAGTCAAAAAGGCAAGTTGCTTCTCCCCTATGTTATTGAAGTTGAAGTTCCCCTTTTTTGTCCTGATGGATCCTGGTTTCTTTATTTGTATTTTTATGGCTCTTTCTGAGCTATAAAAGGAAGCTTTTGCAGTTCAGATATAATGCCCATGGAATTTCCACTGGAGACATAAAATCAGACTTTTGTATAATATTTTATGTCCCTCTAATTCATGTTGACTTTCTGAGATCAATGTGAATATTGTCTGCTTACTGTCCACCCACTATAGACCTGTGATAGAACAGAGAGTTGTATCGGCATTGATCTGCATAGTTTTCAGTTATTCCTGTGCACTCAGAGCAGCCAACTTCACAAGCAACATTATTAGTGCAGCGACTACTTGGCTTTTTTAAAATTGTAAAAAAGTGTTTTTTTTAAGCAGTTGGTAGAAACTTTTTATCCAATAATGTTTATTTCAAGCATTCATTAAAAAGCTGTGTAAGACCTCTGTAAACGTCTCCTTTCTTCCCCTAGATCATGTCCAAGCCCGGTGATCAGGTCCCAGCTGCAAGCTCCAGCGCCTCAGGGCCGGCAAGGCAGCACCAGAGTCACCCAGAGGAGACAGAGGAGGAACTCAGGGAGCACCAGGGCCTCTCCTCCTCATCCTCGTCCTCCACCACATCTGTGCAGGAGACGGGGCCTCTGCGAGGGCTGGTCATCAAGCAGGAGCCCCCAGATCCCCAAGAGCAGGAGGAGCGGGAGCAGAGGGAGAGACAGGTTGAGCAGGACTTCCTGTTCCGACAGGTAAGGATGCAGGGTGGGGAGGAGGTGAAGGATGGGTTCAGGTGGGAGCAGACGAAGAGGAAAAAACGAGAGTGAGAAAAGGATAATGTAAAGGAGAGGCTGACTGGGTCTGATATTAGAGTGGGTTAAAGTGTAGAATCTGCAGGATCAGTCTGCTTTGCAGAAATTCAATCAGAGTAAAAACAAAAAGGTTTTTTTTTTAATTTTGCACACATTCCAAGATCAAATCACATTTCAGTGACATTATCTCATTGTGTATGTACATTTAAGCTTAGAGTGACAATAATGAGACATGGAGGAGTCTTTTTCACTGGTTAGCTAACTGTTGTGGTTTCGAAGGAAAATGGATGACGACTGCAGTGACAGATGGAGCTAGTAGTGACTGACTGAAACATTACACTCTACATTCGATCCCTCCAAACTGGCTGCACAACGATCCCCCCCATGCAAAACGTGCTCACACACGCGCTCCACTAATACAGAGTAGTGCTTTTTTATGAATGGCTTAAATCATACGTGCCTCCTCCACACTACTCCATATGCACTGTCACTTTCTCCTGCTTTCAAAATACTTTCTCTGCACCCACACAAATGCCCTCTTTTGCACAATTTTGCAGAGAATATACATTTTCTGTCTCTTTATTGCCCACACTCTATCTGTGGGCGCAAAACGCACACATGAACAGTCAGGACACCATGTCCTCATCAGTCTAGCCCATCCCTGCTGTCCGCTCAGCCAAATTCAATCAGGCACTCCTCTCACTGTCGCCATGGCGCCCATAGTGTAAGCGGACACGCCCATCAGAATTAGAACAACAGGATTGCTTAGTGAGAGTCTTATATAAAGATCATCCAAATGTTTAACTATTTTTCTCAGGTACATACAGATACTTATTGCTATTGCCCAATCACTTATATCATTAATAAGGACATGTTCCAAAAATTTCTTACTTTGATTGCTGTTTTTTGAGCAGTTGAATGGCAATTATATGTCAGGAGTTGCCCCCCTAATTTCTATGACAAGAATAATTCAGTGTATGTGTCAAGTTGAAAATATAGTGGTTTGTAATAGGACCATATACACTGTAGACATCTGGTCACTTTACAGAACAGAAAACTGGTATATCATTGTGTAACACAATATTAACTCCTATAAATGCAGCCAATATTGTGTACAGCAGCAGCTTGGTATTTCCCAGCATGTACTGCCATCTTCTGGCAAGAGGAAGATACTGCCGTGCAGCAGTAATTCAGTACATGTCACTCTGTGCGTGTGTGTGTGTGAACAGCAGGCCCTGCTGTTAGAGCAGCAGCGAATCCACCAGCTGAGGAACTACCAGGCCTCAATGGAAGCAGCTGGGCTGTCAGTCAGCATTGCTGGACATCGTCCTCTTTCCCGGGCTCAGTCATCTCCAGCCTCTGCCTCCTTCCCCATGGTGGTGCAAGAGCCACCTGCCAAGCCTCGATTCACTACAGGTCTGTTGAAAAACAATAATAATACATGTCTGACACACACATGCTTCAGCTAAGTATGAAAGTGTTACTCTTTATTGTTGCTGATCTTACACAGTGGTTTATCATAAGTAGAGTTGTAAACAGCAATTTAGGGACACACTTCCACCCTGCTGATTGCAGGTTAGAAGAAACCTTTTCTTGGAATCACACAGCATGTGCCAGCGTACGGTGGCTGTGTGTATGCACAGAGCTGTTTCTAGGTATTCTGGCCCCCATGGACAATAAAGCTATTACAAGTGTCATTTATTGTTGAGAATCGCCTTATCTCTTTGGACCTCCACATAACATTTTGTTAATGATAAAGCAGGTTTAATGGATAATTACACCATAAAACTTCAGGGTAGGAATCTTGTTGTGACAACTGCTCCGGTCCTTATTGTCAAAGATGAACCGTTACCCTGAAACTCTGTGTGTGCTGGTGGTGTTTGTGTTCTCCAGGTCTGGTATATGACTCTTTGATGCAGAAGCACCAGTGCATGTGTGGTAACACCACCAGTCACCCAGAGCACGCTGGCCGCATCCAGAGCATCTGGTCCCGACTACAGGAAACAGGCCTCAGAGCGCACTGTGAGGTAAGGCCTCACTTAGACTTGACCACAGTGGATGTAACTATAGGAAACATTAAATTAAATAGATATAATACAGAATAATCTAACAGACATGTCTTGTGCTGGAGCTACGATGAGTTAATCAAAATTATTTAATTTGATGCAATGTAGTCTTTGTGCTTCATTATATTACAGTGTAAATGCAGTAATTTTCTAGCCTCTTATAAAATCATGGCAATATGCACAGTATTATTAGAGAGGTAAAAATGAAATCAACTGATATGGTAAACAAATGACATTATTTACTGTTTATTGACATTAGAATTATTGTCCCTTTCAGTCACTGAATCAGAAAAAAACAGTTAATTAATTTGGACTCTTTTTTTGTTTCTTCTCTTCTGCTCTGTATATATCTGTTGTTCACTTATGTTTCCTCCTCTCTACAAAACATCTCTAAAATAAATTTGATTAATATTGCTGAATAAAAAATGTAAAGATTAATAGTGTGAACTAGTCAGCTCTGAAGTGCGGGTTGGTGTTATGACCAAAAGGGGTCAGTGTGTAGCTATTTTGACGCTCAACTTTGCCCATAAAACAACATTATTTACATTTAACTAACTTACATTTTAAGTTTATGGCTTGAGAATGGGCCAGTTCTACCTCCTAAATTTGGATTTACGCATGCAGACAGCATTTGCCATATGCACTGCCTCTTCATGAGAGTAGGACATGGTATCCAAACTCTGTCCTCACCATCTTACTGAGTGACATCGGCTGTGTGTCTTCTCCTCTGTCCTACTCTGTGAGCAGTGTATCCGTGGCAGGAAGGCCTCACTGGAGGAGTTACAGACTGTCCACTCTGAAGCCCACGTCCTGCTGTACGGGACCAACCCACTGCGGCAGAAACTAGACTGTAAGACATACAATAACTGAATATATACAAATTCTCAGTCATATTGATGTGATGCACATCTGTCAGCCATGCTGGTGTCTACTGGTTTAATCCTAATTATGCTGCTAGAAAATGGAAGCTTCAATGCTGAATGAATGTTAAGAGAAAAAGTAACACCTAAGTGTCCTTCCTTTTAGGTTATGAGCATACTGGGCCAAAGACAAACCAGTCACCTCTCTGTACAGTTCAGTTAACAGTTAAATATGCAACATTAAGTGAGTTTGTGTATTTGAGCAGAGTCGATGTGAATGCCGTGAATCTGCAGTGTCTGCTAAAGGAATTGGCTTTAATGCTTAAACCGTGTCATGACAAAAGGTCCAAACCAATAACGTCCTGAAGGTGTTACGATAAGGCGAGGACCCACTGAAGCTTGTTAACTAAAAGTCACATAGGCTGCTTTGTCACTTATGTCTGGGTTTTGTGGCTTAAACTGCAGGTGTAGCCAAGTGTGTGTGTGAATGTGTGTGCAAGAGAGTGCACAAACTTAAGGGGCAAACCCCAGTGGTCATCTTAGCTTTCATTTCAGCGGAGACATAAATTCCCCTTCTTATTACTGCTTACAGAGGAGAATTACCAGATACTGTGTAAGGTTCAGCAAGAAGGTGGTTTTGCACACACAAAGAAACAAAGATGAAGAGGATGAAAACGGAAATGCAAACTGTTACAAACCCACAAAGGCAGCAATTAGTTATGGATTAAAGTATTCACTGACACTGTATTAAATATCCAGTTAGGGTTAGTATTTTTTGTTGCATTTTTTGCAAGTTAGCAGGTGTCTGGATGAGACCTGGACCCCTGAATTTGGTAAGACGAGTGTCACGCTTTGCCCATTGAGCTTTGGAGGTCTGCTGCTGTACTCAAGAAACTTTACACTGATACAGTTGTCAACACTGGATTGAGATTAGTTTAATGTTTTGAAAATCTAGGCAGTTGCATTTTTACATTGAAATAGGTTAAGCAGTGAGGTAAAATTCAACTTTAACATCCGCTGAAGGAAAAAGATGAATCTGTTACACATAGGAGGTTTTGTATGCGGTTCAAACTGTTTTTTTCATCTAGGGGATATTGAAATGTCCAGATGAACTAGTTTTCTATTTATTTTCTGACCTTTAAAACAGATCTCTTTCTCTGGCCTAAAATGTTGATTCCTCCTGAAGAAGGAGGCTGTTTGATTTTTAGGGCAATGAGATACTTTTTCCCTTCACCTTGACCAATTAAAGCATGCCCCTGTATACTCTTGCTGTTGGATTAGGTCAGAAAGTCAAATGCTCAGTTTCAGGGGTCGTGCACCCATTTGTGCTCATGAGCCCAGAGAGTTACCTTTTCATCTGGTTAATCTTTGCTTTTTCTTTCTCTGTTATGTTTTTAATTTATGCCTTTCTGTCTCAGGTTCAGTGAGTCCCATGTTTGTGAGGTTACCGTGTGGAGGCATAGGGGTAAGTCACTTATTTTCCCTCCTCAAAGGCGCACTTGTCATGTAGTGTCATTCTATAAATATTCACCATGTGATTAAGTAATTGTAATTTGTGTGCTTGATATTACTTGGAAATTGTCAGTGTTAGTCACGCTTGTTTATTCAGTGGAAAATTGTTGTAATAGACTGTTAGGTTTTTACAACATTGTGTTAATCTAATCAATACCCGACTGGCACCGCTCCATCTGACTTTGTAATGAAACAAATAAGCATAGTTTCAGCACCATCAGATACTGGCATAATAACTGTGTTTCCCCTCGCCCACTCTCTCTCTGCCCCCTGCCTAAATAATGTTCCCATTTGTTCTTGTTCCACCAAACAAACACGCACATACAGCCTTAACACACTGGCACGCACACATACACACACACAAACACGCCCCTCAAGGACCAGAGGCAACAAAAGCTGTTGCTTGCCTTTCCGCCGTGTTTGTAATTATAACCAGATGTTTTCAGCGTACAAGCTGTATGTGAGTGTATGTGTGTGTGTGTGTGTGTACACATACTGGTACAGTGGGGGGTATGTTTTTGTTTGTGTGCATAGCAGTGTGTTTGGGGATGTTTGTGTGCTAAGGCAATGATTTAGATGGTTGCTCTGAGTTGAAAGCGCTGTCTTTTTAAATGGATGTCAGAATAGTCTCACACCTGTATGTGTGCGTGTGTTTGTGTTGCTGCTGTCTCTTTCATAATGTGGAGGATTCCCACCTACATCTACATAGATCGCCCTTTACTTGCTCTTCTTACATCTCCAACTCTTGGAAATGTCACCCATGCCTCTTTACCTCGCTTTTTCTCTTTCTTTTTCTCTTTCTCTCTCCTCCCTCCCCCGGGCCTTACTGCTGCTGGCGTGGTGGGAACATGAAGAGCCCGGGCTCTGCACTGCTCTGTTCTGCTCTTTATAATGGCAAATGGGACTAAATTGTTGTCTTCCTGTCATACACACACATACAAGTTTCACACACACATACAAGTTGCACACACACGCACACACATCCACAGCGGAAGGGGAATGAAATTAAGCTGTCAGCCTGTGGAGTACCATCATTCTGTCATAACAGCACGTTCCCGCTATTTTCTACCTTTGACACACACATTCTACAAAACACACACACACACACCCGCACACACACCCCATTCCCTTTCACTTTTTCCAGACTAGTTTGTGTGGCACTCCTGGCTTGAGGCAAAACTAACATCAACATGGGAAATAATAAACCGCTCAGTCTCCACATGCTGCTTTAGAACTGCATCTGTTTGTGCTCATTAACCTGACTTGTATATATGATTCAGTTTCCCATTCACTCACTCACTTGGCTCTTCATTTGTTCACTCACTTAAACACTGACTCGGCTACCTCGTGGTGTCTTCCACTCCCCGTCTCACATTCAGCTCCATCAGCCGCTCATCAACAACACTCCACAGCTCCTCACTCTCTCCTTGTTAAGTTTTTAGTCTATGGTAAATGCAGCACAGTTTTATTTCATGACAAAGTCTTTCTTGGCACGACTTAAAAAGAGCCATTTTCTTCCCCTGTGGATGTTATTATGGAGTCCTCCTCCAGCCTTGATCACTCCCGTCACTGGAGACAGCAAAGTGGGCCGACCGGCTGAAAAGCTGTTGAGTCACTTAACACGCTGCCTGGTTGAAGGACTGAGGGGCCGACTGGGTTAACGTACCAGTCGGCCAGGTGACTGACTGAAAGGCTGTCAGCATGGATCAAAAGGCCAGCTGTCTGACAGAGCGGATGACTGGCAGGTTAAAGTTAACATATTCAAAGTAGAAGAGCCCCGGGTTTACATCAGAAAGCCTCTCTGGAGCTCTGGCATCGGCCGCTCCGCACATGTGTACAGTTCAAACACACTGACACACGGACCTTCCTTTTCTTCTTCTGCCAGCGTCTTCTCTCCATGTTTATCATGTGCTCCATCTGCCTGCAGTATCTGCCATGTCTGATGGAGGGTGTGTATATAATCCTGCGCGAGGCCCTGCTTACAATCAATCGCGTGGACTATTGTGGTCCGTTTGGCTTGTACCCAAGCATGTGTACATGTTGAGGGTGTGCTCTGAAGGCCAAGCGTGCTTCAGCATTAATCAGGCTTGACCACTAAATGGTGACTCTATATGTGAAAATACTCCAGCACAAAAAAGTCATACATACAATCAATCCTGAAGTCTTATTCTCATTTTATAAGATAAAGAGATAAATGCATCTCGACTTTTCTGATAACCTGGCTCCACTTTGTTTCTTATAAATCACCAATGTAGAATATTTCTTGAATGAGCAGCCATTTCTAAGAAATATTTGACCTTTTTGATGTTAAACATTGATTAACAGCGTACAGAGCAGTCGTAAATCCGCTCCTTCTGGTGGGCTAAAACAAATGTTCAGAAATGATGCTGTCCACTCTTGTACATCAGGTTTGGCCATTTGTCTGTATGAGTAAACATCTAAATATGTGATCCTGCCTCATGTATTTCTCTCTCCATTGTTTTCTCTCCATGTCAGTGAAAACATTTTCCAGCAGTCGCTAAACTGCCACTTTCAAAGGCTAACTTTGATGCTGTGAAATGACACAAGCTAAATGATTTCAAATGTCCTCAGTTTTACGATCGCTGTCACACTGAAGTCCTCTTAACCGAACCATCAAATATCCCCAAATTAATTGAAAACAGTACAAAGTTGCATATTTTTGTTTTTATTGTTTTTAGAAATGTGATATAATAAACACGTGTGTGTTTGTGTTTGCAGGTGGACAGCGACACCATTTGGAACGAGGTGCATTCGTCCAGTGCAGCTCGTCTGGCCGTGGGCTCGGTGGTGGAGCTGGTGTTCAAAGTAGCATCGGCAGAACTCAAGGTAAGTTGCGATGCAATGAGTCAAACGAGCAACAAAGTCTGTGTGCTGGGTTTTATTTTTAGGGACTGGAATCATTAAGGGATGTGTGTTTTCTCATGTCTGTGTGGCATTTAAGATGGAGCCAACATGAAATAAAGCTCAGATGGACCCCATCAAAGGAAGTCCATGACTAGAACTTTGAAGGGTTTGATTTTAGTCTGCTCGTCAGGTTTGACTGCCTTGTTCCATTTTTCCAGCTGAGTTAAGGCCACATATCTTTACAAAGAGGACAAAGCGGAGGAAATGCTCTGTGCACACATGGGTGATTAAGTAAATGTGTATTTGAGAGTATTGCTAATGGATTCATCAAAGTTTGTTAGATATTATCCATCCACCAAACACCTTAGGTAAACCTCCCAGAACCACCAAGTCTCGTTAGCACCTTCCAGACAGACATCCCCACCCCTACTCATGCTTTGCCCACCAGCCAGCCTTCCTGTGTCTGTGGCAATGGCTGCTTACTGTTTGAACCCAGCAGGGAGGCCCGGTGCATGGGCGCACTGCAAATGCCAACAGTCCCCACTAACAGGCCTGTTTTATTAGCATTACACCACAGCCACCTGCAGAGCAGCCGTCACACTTAGCGTTAGCTTAGCACCAATATACCACAGACTAATGGCGTTCCTCTGAGAGACAGTAGCACGCCAAGAACAGTTTTTGACTATATGTATATGGTATGTAATCTACCATTTCTACATATGGGCATCATTACTATGAGGTCGTAATGGTCCCGTTCTGTATAGTTTTTGGTAATAACTGAGTTTAAAGGGAAAATCAGATGGATCACACACACAGGAGGAAAAACGCTAAACTCAACTGAAATAGGTATAATATGGAGTCACTTCATCTAGGGTTAAAGGTCACAGGTATTGACTTGCCCCCTGCTTAACCTGATCTTAACGCATACACATGCATCTGTATACACTCTGATGCGCACACACACACACAGGCACACACGGTCCTCTGAGGATCCTCCACAGCCAAATGTCCAAATTCCACCTGCACCAACAGCTCTCTGAAGTCTGCAGAATGCCATAAATCTGCTCCACTCACACACTCACACGGCTGTCTCTCCATCTGTTGCTTTATATTTCCCTCCCTGTGTCTATTTTAATCCATTGTTATTTTTCCTCAGTGTAGAGAAACAACCCACCTTCCCCTTTTCTCTCATACACCTACATACATACTGTATTATGCAGCCTGCTTTCACAGAGTGTCCTTAAACCAGCTGAGGCAGTTGTCTCTACAATAAACTCCCGGCTGGCTGCTAATCCGCTGCAGCTGACTCAACATCATTAGTCCAGCTTGCCTCGCTCTACATCAGCCTGAACATCTATCTAATGTCCCCACATAGCAGTGGAGCCCCCAAAACAGTTGCTGTGAGTCCCACAGGTCCCTGCCTTAACAAAGCTCCCCTTAACTGACCCAGTGTAAGCATCTGTGTGCACGCTTTCCAATTAGTCTGCTTTTGTTTTAAATCTTGAACCAAGACACGATGACGCTTGTTTGGTTGTGAGGGGAGTGGTTGTACAAGTCATGAGGTCATGAGATTTGGTGAATTTAGCTTTAATTGATTTATTTATGTTGTTTGTCTGTCCTTTTTTTAATTACCCAATCTTGACACCAGTGGGGCTGGTAGATTTTGACACCAAGGAGGATTTCTCAACATTCACCAATGCTGATGCTTTATGTACTGTGAAATATTTTTATGTGAATGAATTTTTTATGTCTCTGACAGAATGGCTTTGCTGTAGTTCGGCCACCTGGACACCACGCAGAAGAGAGCACACCGATGTAAGTAACCTGTAGTTTTGACCAACAGAAGATTAGATGAGGCATGTATCATAGCAAGTGAATCAGAAATGTCTCCATCTTCTTTTTTCACCTTAATTTCACTTCCCTCCAGAACATGCATTTTCTTTATATGACCCTCTCCCCTTTGTAAAAGCTTTTTTAGGCTAACAATATGATATACTTACTTATATACTGTCATAGATAAATTTCGGCGCAGTAAGGCTCAAGCTTGTAAGTGTAATGTAATTTCAGAGTTGATAACACAGTTTTGTTACTGTCCTGCCTCTTTCTATCCACAGGGGCTTCTGTTACTTCAACTCAGTCGCCATAGCAGCCAAGCTCCTGCAGCAGAGGCTCAATGTCAGTAAAATACTCATCGTGGACTGGGTGAGTTCCACACGTGACGCAGTGGGCTGCTTGTTTGATATTTGTATTATTTATGTTGTGTGTTTTCATTTTTCTTTTCTTTTCTAGAAAGGGGTAGGGAGGATATTGCATAAAATAAACCTTTTACAACACATTCAAACTCAGGAAAATATGAATATAGAACAGTGCATCAGCTACAGCCTGTAAACTGTGCGTGAGGGAGCACAGGGTTTAGATATCGGCTATTTAGGTCAGACACTGTCCTTTTTTTCCAAAAGAGAGACAAAGTAATTTAAGAGAAGGTATGACAAAGCCTCCGTCATGTCTAGGAGTACTACTCTTCAGTGGTGTCCCTGGCTGGTCATGGCCATTCCCAAAAGCCTTTGAAGGGCCTTTTCATTTCCTCTCCGTCTGTCACAGGGGGACTTTTAGCTAGCAAAGTTATTGTCATGCCACTCTGCCTCCAGCCAATAGGGACATTTTTAGGATCAGTGTATTAAAGCATTCTTTGGATATAGACAGTGAGGTCATTTAACTGATGTCGCAAAGTTGAGAGTTTTATTGAATCCTGTTGTTCAGTTGGTGTCAATGCAATTGACGTCTGGTCTCTGAATTTCATTCATATTCAAAATCATCTGGTGTCCTTTTGTTGTAAGCACACCTTCCGTTTTTAGTGTTCAGTAAAATGTTTGAACCATAAGAATTTAAGGCTAATTATGCTGAAAATATTCTGACTTCAGTCATTCACTTTGCCTCTTTCTGTGTAAGATTATGCTCTAACCTGTCAAGTTTTAATGTTTCCAGGATGTTCACCATGGAAATGGCACCCAGCAGGCCTTCTACACAGATCCAAGTGTCCTTTACCTGTCACTGCATCGCTATGATGATGGGAACTTCTTTCCTGGCAGTGGAGCACCTGATGAAGTGAGTCTGTCTCCTCGCCTGCAGACAGGGTAACCCAGTCATACCTGTCTGTTTGTATGTGTTTATGTATGTATGTATATGTTTTAGGTGGGCTCTGGAGCAGGTGTCGGCTTCAATGTGAACATGGCCTTCACTGGGGGACTGGAACCTCCCATGGGTGATGCAGAGTACCTGGCTGCTTTTAGGTAAGACAATAAACAACTACTGTAGGAAGGACTTTTGACTGAATGGTCTTGCTGTAGATTTAATTCCTCGTGATGCTAAATATCTTCACTGTAAGTGTCATGGAGGGCAAGCTGTCCATACGCAGTGCAAATGATCTAATGGGCAGTGTTAAGTAGGTAGGGAGCACCTCTTCATGCCAGACCTGATTTCTATCAGGTCCACTTTCCGGGGCTATTTATAACCACATACACACAGAGCTTAAAAGGCCTCCAGGTGTACAGGCAGCCCAGACTTGTACATGCCTCGTACACATTTCTGATTCATACAGCTGGTATGGAGCAGGTCTGGATTGGTTCCAGAACTCTTTGAAGATGAACCCATGTTTGCGACCATGTCTCCATGTGGCTTGAGCCAAACTGATCAAACTGACAAGCCACTGTCTTCTCGTAGCTTTTGACACGCAAGCCCCCGGAAACACACCTAAGCCTGCTAATGCACCCCAGACCCCAGTGTGCTCTCACTCTCCCTGTCTGAACTTTTTATTCTTTATTCTTTTTCCCCTCCTCACCTCCACCTCTTTCTGCCCTTGTGTGTATCAGCACTGATGACAACCACCTAATACACTATGTATAACATATTACAGCCGTTATTTATAACCCATCACTGAAGCCAGTACAGCATGCCTCATACACAAGATGGTACAGTATATCTTCTATATGTGCAGATACACGAAGCTGAGTATTATTCACATAAATGAAATAAGTAACACAAATGATAACTTTCACTATTAAAATTTATTTAAAAAAATACAGCCTGTTAATTTTAACTGGAAAAGGCTAACATCAGTCTTGTCCAGCTGTGGCAGGCTAGGCTAGGCCAATTCATGGTACTGTATGGCTGAAAGACTGAAAATATCTGAATGAAAAGCACTTTTCTTTCATTTGAAAGATGTGTTCTACATCACAACAACAAAGCTGGTTAAAACTTGGAAGGAAAAATTACTTTCTGAATATTTTGGATTATTTTATCTGTTTATCATTACATTGTAATTAAAACAGTGTCTGATGTTTGAGAGTTGACATGTATTCTCAGTACTGCAGTGTTATGGTTTATTACGTACTGTGTTCCCTTGTTTATCGCGGGTTTATCGGGTTACGTTCCAAAAATAACCTGCAATAGGTGAAATCCGCGAAGTAGAATTTTTACAATTATTATATGTTTTAAGGCTGTAAAACCCCTCACCCCTCACCATACACCTTATACACTTCTCTCAGACAGACTCGCATATCTCTCTTGTTTAAAGACTCTCAAAGTTCAAACCTTCATAGATTTATAAGATGCAAATATGACAAGCTGAATGCATTCTGTACTGTACAGGCGACACGAAACGGAGGAGATTGATTGACAATGATCTACCGTCCCTTAGCTAATCAACGCAGAACACAACGTGCATTCATACGCTGTAAAAAAAAAAGAAAAGTATGCAAAATTGCAATAAAAAAAAATCTGCGAAACAGCGAGGCCGCAAAAGGTGAACCGCGATATAGCGAGGGAACACTGTACTGTATTATCATTAACAGGTACAACTTGTTAATAATAAAAAAAACAATTTAGTCTTGTACTTCCATAAATAACTACATTGTTGGAGATATTTCATCTCTATCTGAGCTGAATACTGCATATTTAAGTTAATCAGTATCACACTGCGCTTCATTTAAGACCGAACTGTTAAAATACTGGAACTACTGTTTTACTCCTAAACATACATATTTGAAAAGTACTACTATAGTTTTCAAATGTGCATGTTTGTGCAGGAGCATGTGCATCCATATGTGCAGGAGCATGTGCATCCATATGAGTGAACATGCATGTGGAGAGGCTTGTACTCTTTGTATGTTTGTATGTTGTGTTTATGTAATTGTAGGTTATTAAACCAGCCCTCTTTGCATTATGGTAGCGGTCCAAAGATATAAAGTGAAAGAGGAAAAGAGTTTGGGTGTGTATCACCTCAGACCCAGGCACTATTAATCCCCCAAGGCTGCAGCAGTTTTGGACAAATCATAGGCCCCAGACGAGAGCAGCAAAACTGTCTCACAGCTCATAGATCTCCACTTACACACACACACACACACACACACACACACATACGTACACACACACACACACACACACACACATACACACACACATACACACACACACACACAGCGATATGCTTGTACACATGAAGTGCTGCTGTAATGCACAGTGCCCTGGCTCAAGCTTACATGAAGGTTAATGAATATGCATAAAATCACAGAAAAACAGATGCAGCTTTTACAACAGTGTGCTTTGATGTGTTTCAAACACATAGAGACAGATACATGTGCATGGACACCTGATTTCCACAACCCCTCTTCTTGTTTCATTGTTTATCGGTGTGTCGTGGTCCTCTCCTTCCTCCCGCCCTGTCTTCAAGAGGGATGCGTGCCTTGCAGCCGGCACCTTCCCATTCCTCCACTGGCCTGTGCCACGTTGCATTTGCAGGGGATCAAGTCTGAGCCTCCAGAAAGCATAGAGAAAAAAGATAAGAAAATTGGCCCTAATGAAAACCAGAAGCACCGTCTCTCTCTCTCTCTCTCTCTCTCTCTCTCTCTCTGTCTCTCTGTCTCTCTCTGTCTTTCTTTCTCCCCCCCGCACCCCCCCCCCCCCTCCTCCTTCTTTCACTCCCTCCCCTACCATGAACTTGGAAAGACGAGAGAGGAGGAGAATTAAACTTAATTCAAACCAGCTCTCCACAGCGCCAGATGACAGGGCTTTGAAGTGTAAGTGTGCGTGTGTGAGTTTTTCGCTCTCTTATTCTCTCTCTCCTCTCCCGCTTTCCTCTACTTTTTTTATGAACGGAGGGGGAAAGCCTTGAAGCTGTACAGTTTAACCCTTTGTTGACTTTGAGGAGCATTGCTCCCTCTAAAGGACAGACTCTATATTTCCTTATTAAATGTGCCTCACGTCACTCTATGTAGATGCATTAGATCAAATAGCTTGTGGTTCAGAAGCCCTCTGGCATTTTATTATTTGATAATAATTGAAAACTTATTATGCTTCTCATATACTTATTATGCTGATGAAAATAATAGCTTACCTGAAAAACACTTATTGAGTACAGAAACTCAGATATGTAAGAAAGCTCATTCATTATTAGATTATTTATTTATTTAAGCAGAAATAGAATTGTGTTGTAGAATATTAAATAACAAAATTGCTTATTCTACTGCACATTACCAAAACATATTTAAGGAACTATCACAATTTTGAAATATAAACTATGTCTGACAACAATGCCAGATTTCAACCTTTTTCCCTCAATGTTAGAAATCCTGAGCACAATGGACTAAAAAGCATAATCAAGACAAGAAAAAGGGTAAGTTAGGGACCAGAGTAATAACACAAAGATGAGCAGTCCCTAGAGAGCAAGTTTTCCTCAGCTCAAAGATTTACCACTATGCCAAAACCTACTGCTTTATTAACCTGTGTGAGTACAGGTGCAATTTGTGTGCCATTGAAATCATGTTAGATGAGATTTGCCAAAAACTCAATTAACTCATCAGGATCAGAAAAGGAAAACCTATTTGGAGCAGACCAAATAGACAAACGGCCTATTGTGAAGCTTAGCCTGGTGAAGTTTGCAGTCTGCAAAATACAGTCAATGTTAGGAGGGCTCAATGGGCGGGGAGAAATATGTTTTGTGTGTACAGAGGGAGAAGTGATGGTCCAACATTTCACTTCAGTTTAGGTATCTACAAGCAATGTACAACACAGAATTACTGATTAAGCTTTAAAGGGGAAACAACTGACAAAGTTTCACAAAAAACATGATTATGTGAAGCTGCAGAGGAAGAGAAATGCAGGATCAAGTGTAATGGAGCTGGACACCTGCATTGATTTTGACCACATTTTAGGCCCGACAATATGAATGGACAAACTAAATTACTGAAGTTTAATATCCACACAACATTCCCACACACTCTCACGCATACAAACGCAAGCCCAAGCCCTGTTTTCCTCAGTTGATACTTTGACACATGCACCTGTTGCTAAGTAAACCAAACAATGCTAAACAAAAGTTAATGCCACATGCTTACCCTAGTAATTCCTATCACAGTAAGATCTGAGCCTTGAGAGGGCCAGCAGTGGTTTAGATCGCAGCGTCTTCGCTCAGGATGTCCTGTAGCTTATAGCTCAGTCGTAAACTCTCCCCTCCCTTAATTAACAGAAAGGCTTTTTCATCTCCACATACATAGTCCCTGATTCACACACAATTAGTCTTCCCTGAAACCACTGGTTTCCCTTTATGCCAGTCTGCTAATTGATTACTGTGGGTTTTTATTTTCCTTCAATGTCAGGACATTATTCCAGGGGGTGGGGGATGGAACTGATGACACCAGCAGTTTTCATCATGGTGACCAGAGCTGTCTCTGTCTGTGTTCAAGGCTGGAGGTGGGGGAGCCCGCAGTAGTTCAAGTATCCTTGGCGGTGACGGTTTCCCCCTGCACTGTGTGTCAGCCCACATATGCGCCTGTGGCCAGCTCCCTTTGGTGTGGGGTCTTTTATGGCCCAAATGTTAATGGGCCATGGCTGTGTGTGTTTGTAAGTTTGTGAGTGGGCAGAGAAAGAAGGAGAAAACCTGTAACACATGCGATAAAATCTGAAACTACAGATGAAAAATATGAACTTCTCCAAGCAACCAAGAGTGGTTGTTGATTTCACGTAATTGTCTAGTTTGTGTTTTTGACTGCATTTGCCATAATGCTGACATAATTTCCACCACTTTCATCCATGTTCATTTGTGTCCTTAATCCCTGTCTTATCCCAGGGTTTTCTTTCTAGATTCCTCACCTACAGGCCTCCTCAGGCATTGCCCTCTTTTATTCACTTTCTCCTTATCTTTGTTTTTATCTGTCTCACTCAAACTTCAACTTTTTATATGATGTTTTCCTCTGAAACGTTGCCAGATGCACGGTAACACAGAGTGACGCACACACTCCGTGTATCCTTGCTGTCTGGGGCTACCAAAAAGCTCCTAATACTACTTCCCGCCTCTCCCTCAGACAGCTGTGTGTACGCATGAGTGTTGTGTTGTGGTGGGGGGTGTGGTGTGTGCAGTTAAGGGTTATAATTTGGTGGTCAACAAGAGATGGAAAAACCGGTGGCCTCCGGAGTTCAGGGCACGCTGCTCGCCCACAGCCGGCAAACCAGCCCCGTGTTCCTGAGGTCAGCAAAGTACAGGGGACCTATGACGGAACCCTGTGGTACTCCGTCAGTCGCAGACCTCACCAAAACATTGCTCGCTCAAATAACTCAGACCCCCCAAAAATTCCTGTGTAGAACCTGAGGGATTCTGAGAGAATCACATCTGAGAAGTCTAAGTATTTACGAACTACGTGAGACATCCTAAATCATATTAAAACAGATTACTATGACACATCCTACTTGTATGTGAACTCTACTAAGTCTGCAGTATGTCAACCCTAGTATTATAGAATAGTTCGGTGATTCATTATCATTCCTAATTTACAGATACCCCAACAGAAAACCAAACTTAGAGTAATGTAATTTTTACTTTTGATTGTTTTTTTTATTCAAGCAATTCATGAATGATCTGGCTTATAAGTGGATATCAATTTCTTTCATTAAAACATTAGCTCTCTAAAAACTAAAATAAAGTGGATAAGTTTAAACCAGTCTAATCTCATATGATCTTATCTATCCTTCTTAGTATGAAACATTCATTCTGCATGTTACTTTTTTCAAACAGAGTCACCATATAAACCAGACTGGATTTTCCAGCCACAACCTGCAGTGAATCATTACACAGTACACCACTGTTGATTGGATTTATGTCTATGACACATTGCACACTAGCACTCCCTCCCCACCAGCTGTGTGTTAGATGAAGGTCGTACACAAGCAGGCTTCATTCACCACACCCATCCAGTGTTAGAATTATCCTACATACTTAACACACATGCAATTATATCTGTCCTTCCGTTTCTCCTTTTTACTTAAGGATGTTATAGTGTAGTGCTGCCTCCAAATTTCCAAACTTTCCACTTCAAAAAGCTTATGTGGTCATTTTCCTTGCCACACACGCACTGTACATACAAACTCATTAGAGGGATGTTTGCTTTGAAAACCATGAAAGGCAGCAAAAAGCCATAAAAGAATTGAAAAACACAGCAACTGATATAAAGCAAAACTGACATGGAGCGTCTCCAGTTTACCCCATATACCACAGTCCTCATCAGAAGGACAGTAAGCATACTTAAGGCAAATCTCCATGTACATATTTGAGTAGCAGTCCTGTCTAAGCCATCAGAGTTAGGGGATATTGGGTTTCTTGTAACTTCTTCATGTTCACATGGGGTATTTTGGTAACATTCTTGTAGCTCCTCACTCTCAGTGGTTTAGATCTTACTGTAGAGCGGGTTCAATGTTTTGGAGCAGCACGTTTGCTTATAGCCGAATCCTTCAGCCAGCTTATTAAAGAAATGTTACATTTACAGCTGCAACATTATCTGTCAATGACGTGGATCACTCAATCTTAACCACCGCTGCTCTCTGGCCTTCCTGTGGGGGCCAGCAAGCAAGATAACAAACGCATTTATGCATGCATTGTTTCCAAACAAGGTGTCCCATGTAAAGCCACATTTCTTGGTCAGAGATGAGAGGGTTATATGACTTGAGAAAATGTTCCTGCCTCTTTTATGCAGTCTCCACCATAAATACATTATTTTGTTGATGTTATTGTTTTTCATGTTGGTAACTCTAGGACTGTGGTTATGCCCATTGCCAATGAGTTTGCCCCAGACGTGGTTCTGGTATCTTCAGGCTTTGATGCGGTAGACGGACATGCTCCACCCCTGGGAGGATACAAACTGACAGCCAAATGTAAGTGCCGACCAGAGCTACCCAATTTTTTTACTCACTTTTTCTAAGCTATTGATAAAAAACATGTGAAAAACTTATGATACTCCACTCTTTCTTATGTCTGTCTGTGCAATGCATGCAATGCAACACTATTTCTGATTAGAAAGAATGACAGACATACACACACACACACAGTTGCACAAACAGACGCCTCTGCGTTTATTTTGTGCCTCTGACTTGTGTATTCAGATCAAGGCCTTGGCGTGCCAGCAAAGAGCTTTTTTAAAACCATTCTGCAGATCTCAAATAGAAGTAGGGTCTTGGTTGTGAAGGGGGTGGTTTATAAGAGGATTGCAGGAGGGGGGGTACGGGTAGAATTCTGGGGAGAAGAAAGTATGGCTGAATGCATGTATTAAAACTCCCCTCCTCCTAAAAGGAAGAGATCAAAGACTGCGACCAAGCCTAAATGCAAAGCCGCATTTATTGAAATTAAACCTGGCTCATATTATGGCTTGTTTTTTGGCCCCCAGTAAATCCATAGTGCACTCTCTCTCTCTCTTCCTCTCTCCGATGCAGTCACTCCTTCCTTCATCCATTCTCAAACCCCTCTTTCTCTCTTTTCTCTTTGATCAATATCCAAGAAGGAAGTTAGAGCTTGACCAGCAGTGCTCCCCCATCTCATTCTTCTTCTCTCTTTCTGTGCTTCCTCTCTGCTGTCATTTCCTGTGTGTCCAGGCTTTGGCTACCTGACCAGGCAGCTGATGGGTCTGGCAGGCGGTCGGTTGGTGCTTGCCCTGGAGGGGGGTCATGACCTCACAGCCATATGTGATGCCTCCGAAGCCTGCGTCTCTGCTCTGCTTGGCAATGAGGTAAGACGAGAAGCAATCCTCATAAATTACTATGAAAATAACCTTGAGCAAGGCACTAAGTTCAATGAAAACATTTGGCATTGTGGAGAATAAAGTTAAGATGGGAGATGCATGAATTGACATATTACTTCATTTTAATTTTCCTTAGTGCAAATACAAGTATGTTAATTCAGAGGTCTGTCCTAATTAATGATTTAATGGACTTTATGAAAAGCCTCATTAGCATTGTTATTGGCATAGTTCTTATATTTAATTGCATTGAAAGGAACATGCATGACTTCAAGCAGATGAAGAGTATCTGGTTTATTTGTGTTGTCAGCGTGAAATTTCCAGAATGTAGTTGCGCTCAGCTGAATTTTTTACTCCTGGCTCCATTTGTGGAAGAAAGTCATTTAGCCTGAATATCAGAATGAACCAGCTCCATCTATTACCTTCAATATATGATTGCACTTTTACATCAATATGTGTAGTTAAAATACCGGACAAACTTGCATATTCCTCTAATGACAGTACTATAAGGCAAAACCATCCTCTCTCCGTGTTCTCTTATGGTTTTTCTACCACTCCAAGGGGAAGTCACCACCACACGCATGTGCACACATATGCATGCGCCCGTGTGCATATGTGTGCACACACAGACAGGCGCATGCACACACATGTCAGAGGGAGAGGATTTCCAGGCAGAAGGTTAATTGTGGGAGTGTGTAGGTTGGGCTGTTGAACTGAACAAACATCGGCGCTCTGTGATTCATGGCACACAACAGAATAGCAACTCCTCAAAGCCGCCCACACTTTTCTTCCAGCTAATGGAGAGGCTGGAGTGCTTTTTTGGACAGGCTGCTTGGTCTCATTTTCTCCCCCCAAGATTATGCATCCAAGATATCTCAGCGCTTTTATTTTTAAAGGACTACTGAATTGTGGTACAGGATGGAGATTACAGAGCTTTACGGGAAGAGAAGAGGGCAGCTCTGGTTGTATGTGTAGAAGGATTTGTGCACACTGAGTACAAGCACACTTGTCTCCTTGTGTATGACCAGGCTGCATCTCAAGCCAATTCAGCCAGCTAGTAGTTCATGCCTCGAATCAGAGTGTCTCTCTAAAGTTCCTCAGTGATCTGTCTCTGTTTTTTTCATAGTCTATTTTATCTCTGACCATTAATGTATAGGCCACATTTGGTTTTAGACATACACTGAGGACTGTGATGGCACTTTAGTACCTCATTTAGGGACTTTAACCTTGAGTATATCTTTTGTCTAAAACTGTTTTGTAGGAATTTGAATTTTGAGTCCTCTGAGTAAAGTCTTGTGTCAGTTCTACTGAATGCAAATGGTGGAGGCAAGTTTCAATGACATGTTTGAGCAGTGTGGCCACCTTGAAGGCAATTTTCAAACTCACTCCTTAGAGAAGTAATCATGAGTTAAAGACAGCAAATGATGTTACCCACAAGTCTTACCCTTATTTATCTCAGCCATACAAGCGAAAAGTCTGTCAACACTGAGAATCACAAGAGTGAAAATCTGGTATTAACTTTGTTTATTCTGAAAAACTGACCACACTCAAGTACTGCTGCAGGCCTAGCCACAAGCACACCGTGAGTGTTGGTTGCCATGTGAAAGGCTAGTATACCTGCTAAAGCCATTATCATGTGCCCAGTGAGACATTCAGAACAGTCATACTAATGCATGTGGTGCTACAGTTCTGATTAGCTATACACAGTACCTTATAGGGAGTAAACTGAGACGAGTCACTTGACTGGTCATCATAATTTTAGTGTAACAATGAATTGGTGTGGTGACTCTTTGCTCTTCCCATTGTCTTTATTTTATTATGGCCTTACATTAGTTCCTATAAAGGTCTAATTCAAAAGTAAGCATTCACAATAAAGATGTAGAAGCCTGTATAAATAAAAGTCATTGATTGGAAAGGTGTTTAGCTCTAAATCTGTATCAGCCTTGTTATGGATGGTATCTGTGCATCCCAAGGTCTCCTGTCCAGCCTTGCAGACAGCTTGAGCTATAAATGAATTCTTGGAATCGTAAAAAACCGCATGGCCTTGTTCCATGTGGGTCTTGGAGTCAGAGCAAAACAAACAGAACAATAACACAGGATCACATTAATAAAACTCGGTCACTGCGATCAACCAGTCCATGGTCTTGTGGAACGTGAAGACACTGACCAGTGCAGACAGACGACCATGCAGGAACTTTCAAATGCCACTGGATAGACTGGGGCTTAGTTAAAGCATTGTGCAACTTGCCAGCAGTGTTATTAACCCTTGAATGTTTCCTCTTAGGTGGAAAACATAGCTATGTGCCAAGCCTGTCAAAGAAATGAACAGCTCTGCTGGAGCAAGTTTTGCATGAGAGAGGAAATGCCCAAACTGGAGACTTAATCTAATCAACTTCAGTCTGTTTACCTGCACTCTGCCCACCAATGACTCAAAGTCACACAGAGTAACATTGCCATTACAGCTGGTAAGGATTCAGGAATTCAAGGACACTTCAGCAGGGCGGATGCTTTTTGCTGTCATGGAGGTTTGTACTCAGGACTTCCAGTTTGAAGGACGCTCTCGTTACTCATAACACCGCCCTGCCGCAAAAATAATGAATTGGATCAGGGGGTTTGCTTCTTAGGTTTCAGCAGCCTGCAGAGCACCGGCCTCAGCAGGGTTTGGAGGAGGTCACTGGATGGGTGCCATAGTGAGCTGAAAATTCGAAAATAGGCAGGAGGCACGGAGCGTCAATTGCTTCAGCCCTGCAGGACACCCCTCTCACCCGAACACCCGGGGGCCCATCACTGGTACACATCTGAAAATGGTTACCCTCACACGTCTTCCAGCAGGGTCAGCCTGAACCTTGGGATCAGATAATAAAGGGAAATAGAGTAATCATTTGAAGTAGGAGGAAAGTATTGTTATAAAGCAGCTGTGCAGAGTATGTTACCTATGCATCTCTTCAAAGTCCGGAGAGGTATGGAATGAATTTTAATTATATGCAGGTTTTTGGAAAATGCTGGAGAGATGTAGATGGTGTATTGTCCAAAAGAAAGAGTCACGTATTGTCACTGATTCCTGATATGCATTATTATGATTATGATATGCATTTTGTGGCTTCACATTGAACACCAGTCATGGTTTCAAGTAAATTTCTTGAGAATCTGTGAAACTTGTCAATTAATGTGTCAACTGATGTTTTATCATTTTACTGGGGAAACCTCAAAACCTAAACACTGAAAGGTGTCAGCCTAACAGTTGTAGGAGATGCCTCATTAACAGAAGATGGCTTTGAAAAAGCAATGAACAGTACATATGTAGATGTTGTTGATTTGGTAAGTATAGACCTAGATTTCTCATGACTTGCACCAGTTGGCTCTTCGGCAGCAAGTGATGTCAGTTGTTTGAACAAAGGCAGATCATTCAGATGTGTGGAGCTTTGATAACTAATAGCAAAGAAGAAAGAGAGGCCAAAATGTCCCTGATCAGATCAAAATAGCAGGAAGCAAGTGTTTTTATCATAATCTCAGCGAAGGTCTCTGTAATGGGCTTGGAATGTAACTGGAAAACGTCAGTGAGGAATTGAGCCAGAGGGAGAGATAAAAGGCCTGGCGGGGTTTTTTTCCTGATTTGCTTACAGAGTCTTGCGGAAATGGAATCGGAAGAAGAAAACAAAAGACTAAATTAAATTGAAGGCCAAAATGGCAACCATAACCCAATCGACCGGGTTTAACAAGGCAACTATGGACAACAAGTGACCAACAGTCAGATTCATTTAGGACTGTGATTGTGCTATTTCTAGAGGATATTTTAGTTTGTGCCTGTGTGTGTGTTGGCTGAGTGTGAATGGAGCGAATGAGTAGGCTCAAGGCATGGGACCACAGCTGGATTAGCTGGTCAGCTGTGCTTTTGTTTATGAAGCTTCAAACTGCCTGAGGGTTTGTATTGTCTGGAAATGTCCAGAAAACCAAGACGTCACCATATCTCTCTAACTATAGCACAGACTGTAGTTTGAACCATATGGTGTGAACTATATGGGTATAAGGTGACTGTGCCTGGTGTGGACTGACACAGAAGTACAACAGAGTTTAAGAACTACGAGTCAAATTTATGCTAAAAAGTCCACATATTGCATTATATATTCTATGCATCAATCAGTGTAAATAGTTAAGAAAACATACCTAATAATATAACTAGTGCCTTTGTTGCGGTCTAAAAAGGCAGATTTTGCCAGCCTGCACACTGGAGCCAAAACATGCCAAAGTTGTTCCTTATATCCTCTTCACCTCCTGTGTAGCTTGTACTTCCAGTGTTTTACTGCTTGCTCGTGTGAGAAATATATCTGTTCTTTTATTGGCAGGTTAAGACGAGCTTTGCCATAATGAGCATTAGGTTTCCTTTGAAAGCAGCTCAAATTAGCTGGGAAAAAGAGGGATGAAAATTGCTGAATGGACTTTACAGGCTATTTTACTCACCCCCACCACTGTAGTGTGTAATCGTGAAGTCTTTTCAGTTAAATAGCTCATGAATGATGCATTGGCGACTGCACTAGTCAACTCTGAACTTGGGACTAATTGATGAATGCTCGCAAACAGATGTTGGCCCAGTTCGAAACCACGGTTGTTAGCAATTATTTGATAAACAACAGGCTAATATGCTAATTGTTACCAGCTGTCAATGAGGTTATTCGGTGTGTTTACACTCCAGTTACAGTAAGACGCTCCACTTCACCTGTCCCCCCTTGGGCATGACTATTCACCACCACCCCCACAACTACAAGGCAGACCTACACCCCTTTCCGAAAAAGGTCACCTGTTTTGCACAATGCACATCATTACCTTGTTCAGTTAGCATAACATAATCAACCGGCTTTAGTGGCCGCCAACATATGCACATGGCCACAACAGTAAACAATGGATGCCTTGTGCACTTTTCTTTTGCTGAACAAGTGGATTTCCTCTTCTTTCCACTGTTTTGGTTTCAGCCTCCCTCAGGAATGTTTTTACCGGGGCACATTCCTCACTCTCGGCTCATGACTTTCCATGGTGTCTCAGTTCTATTGGCGAGGACCAAGTGCATTGGACGGCTGTGTCACACAGAGAAATAGCCCTCAGAAATCAGTCCACATGGTCACAGAAAACCACCCTTAAAGGGTATTTTGCTCTCCCTGTCTCTCATGGGCTGATGATGGCATGAAGATGCTGAAGTCCAGGCACGGCCAGGACCACAAACTAAAATAAACAGAAACGTCGCTATGGATGATGTGGCAGACAAACGTGTACTTGTATATAGTGCATATGAATGTTGGCGTGTGTGTGTGCATGTGTGTGTTTGCCATACCTGCCAGGTGGGGGCCCCTGGAGTACCCTGACAAGAGCCATTAAAGTTTATAAGCATGAGGCCCAGCTGTCAATCAAGCTGACAGGCTGCCCCCATCCAACCCTGCTCTGAGGTGAACTCCATGAAAACCCCAGAGAACCCCTGACCCTGCTCTGACGGGGAGCTGGGTTAGTGTGGGCTGAGCTGGGACTGGCTTGGGTTATGGTGAGAAGCTGGCGGCTGTAGGTTGGAGAAGTAAGTTTCAACTGAAAGATTGATGATTTGGGTCCCTAGGCTAGCTGTGAAGATGTTGGGATGGAAGTAATAACTTGCTGCCATCTCCCCCGACAGCCACAATTGAAGCGTGCTGCTTCACAATGCTGATGTCAACAGTGGAACTGCGCCGTTCAGGAATGTGTGCTTGCACCAATTTGATCGATCAACATCATCTGGCTACTTTTGTTGCGTCTTGCATTTTTTTTCTCCTTTTATGTTGTTGGATCATAAATTGAGGGGTGTTGTAACAGTTACAGTGTATGAAAATATAGTTGTTTGAGTGCTAACATTGATAAACTACAGAAGGGTTGATATAGAGACCAAACAAAATCTTCAGGTTGCCTATCATGTCCTTCTAGTTAATGAGGTAATAAAGCTTATTCTCCTGCCAGACGTCATCGTAAGTTGAGTGTCAGCTAAAAACCTCAAGCAAATATTCATGCACAAACTGTATGTATTTGTGTGTCTGTGAACACACACCTCTGTCCATCCCTGTGTGCATGATGTAGCCTGTCGTGCCACAGCAGGATTAAAGTATCCCTCTCCCCAGACTGCCTCTTCCCTTGGCCCCCACGGACCCCGCCCACTCAGTATTTGTTTTAATTAAAAGAAAACTTCCAGCCTCGGCCAAGAAAGACCGACAGATGAAGACTTTTCCCTCTTCTCTTTGGCATTCTACTCCCAAATCTCTGGCCAAACCTTTTTTTTCTCTTTTTCTGTGTCTCTACATGTTTTTTAGTTGGTCCTTTATTCCATTGGGACTGTGCTCGAAAAGAAAAGGCATGCATGTCGTCTGTATTGGAATGTAGAGCTGAATGGGCCTGTTTAACAAAATGGGATGAGAAAGTGTCGTATGAGCAGTCGGCCAAAGGGGAAATTGAATCATTCCGGGTTGGGAAGGCACGTCGGGGAATAGCCCCGTTTCCTCTGAATTGTGGCTTGGAGAGTTTCGTAGGCTTAGCCATGCTCCCCGAAGTGTGTGTATGTGTGTGAGTTTGAGTGTGTGCCTGAGTACGTATGTGTTTGTGTGAGCAAGCAGTTTCCATGTGTGTGCATCTGTGCACACTACCATGCATCCTTAGAGCGGGACACAGTACAAAGCACACATTGTCGTTTGTGTCAAAGAGTAGCAAAGCTCTCGGTGAGTGGGAGGAGGTGTGCATCTGCAGGCCTATTTTCTATTGTGTCAGCAGCTCAGGCTCATTCCCCACCTCTTGGACTGATCCAGTACTGGGCTGTGGTCCACATTCAAAAGTGATCCTTAAAACCAGGAGGGAACTGCATTAGTTCAAGTGAGGTTTCTGCCATGTTTGAGAAGCAGGGCTTCTGAACACCTGTCAGTCACATTCATGAAAATACTGTACATATCCAGCCGTACCCACCAAAAAAATGCTTCCAGACATTTAATGCACTTAGCTGATGTTCTTGTCAGGGATAGATTCTGTACCAGTGCTATCTGTGCCAAGTTGTCAGCAATGTAGCAGTTCAATTTCAGCACAAGTGTTTTAAATAATCTCAAAGATGTGGTTTGTGGGTACGGTAAATCATGCAGCACCTTTTTTTAGCTTTTGATAGAAAAAGTTAAGCAGGAAATTGTTGTTCTGATGTTATTTTCTGTTTGTTTCAGCTGGATCCCATTCCTGACGAGGTGCTACAACAGAGGCCGAATGCCAACGCTGTCCACTCTATGGAGAAAGTTCTTGAAGTTCACAGTGAGTGGATCATTTACACCCAGACATAACATGCATCATCATCTATACTGACCAATATTTGGTTTAAGACATTATAATTTGATCTATTTTTATATTTTGAGCATCTGTAGATATTATAATCAGTATTGTTGAATCTCAGTAATACTAATCCAAATGCTCAATCTGTAGAGCCACAGACCTCAGATCTCTCAGCATATCCAGTGTCTACGTGTGCACAGCTGCTGTTCTAATGAGAGGTTTACCTTGTCCTGGTCTTCTGCAGGTAAATACTGGCGCTCACTGAAACGCTCCGCCTCCACACTCGGATGCTCATTGAGCGTAGCCCTTCGGCGTGACGCAGAGGAAGCTGAGACTGTCTCCGCTATGGCCTCATTGTCCGTCGCCAACAAGCACGTTGTAAAGAGGTACATGGTTCCATCTATGTGTTGTAGTTCTGGATGAGCACTGAATCTTGGTATATGTTTAGAGAGATAGATCCAGCATTTTGTGAAAAATGCACGTTTGCTTTCACGTTAGATGAGGAGATTGGTATCACTAGATGACAAGACTCCAGGAAGTGACTGGGCCTGGACAAATAGTAATACCCATAATCCTTTGTAAAGCCAAATGTGTTGTTTTTGCACAGATTAAACAAGTGAAATATGATGACAGATATGAAAATGAGATATGAGCAAGCTGTAGATGTGCTGGTTTGTGCATTTTATTACCTTTGGACAGAACCAGGCTAGCCCTTTCCACTGTTTCCAGTCTTTGTGCTAAGCTAAGCTAACTACCTGCTGGCAACATACAGACATGGAGTGGTATCAACCTTTCAGTCCTCTAATTTAACTCGTCTAATACGCATTCATATGACTTGTGTGTAATGTGAAAGGTCACGATACCACGCTGTGATGACACCATGCCAAGTAACTTAACTCTGCAGCTTGAAGTCAGGCAGCTTATTTCAGAAAAAATGCAGATATTTTGGTGAATTGGTCACACTCTGTCATAATGACTGAATATCCCTGAAGTGGTTCGTGTGCTGCATTAAATGTCTTTGACAACACAGAAAGACCTTTGAACAGTTTCTTATTACCTTTTTTGGTACCATGGTTACTGTACTTTGGTCTATGTATTGTTTTGTTATTGTTATTGTAGTAGTTTGTTTGTAAAGTGTACAGTCATTATACTATTAACAATTAATATTGTAACATATTTCATGCTGTTTTCTTTTCTCCAGGGCTGAAGAGGAGCCAATGGAAGAGGAAGCTCCTATGTAAACAATCATCCCTAGCTTTTGACCACTCAGACCAGTCTTCATCTTTGACAGTGTCCACACCCAGTCAGTGTCGATTTGAACACCACTCCACTATGTCTCACCCCCTGCCACATCAAGCTGGCATCTTATTATGGGAGGGAACAAACAGAGCCAACGAAAGTGGTGCTCAAAGGAAACAGAACACTGAAAATGAGCGATGCATTCACTGATCAGCAGTGCACAGACCGATCAGCGTAAATGTGTTGCGTTGTCTTTTCAGGACCTTCGATGTAAGAGGATCATCCCACAATGACAACCTCGAGTGCCAGTGCTTTTAAAACACTAGACCAGATTAACTTTTTGAATGCCAGTTGGAACCATACACAGACGATCTGTACTCATCTTCTTTTCTTATTATTCGTGCTTTATTGTCATCTTCTCGATTTCATCAAAAGCCACCAGAGCTAATGCGATTGTGACGCTGCACTAGGAGGAATCATTCCTGCTCTTTTAAGATATCCAGATGATTGGAACGAAGTGTTTGAATCTCTTGCTGTTGGCCAAGGTGGTTGAAGGTTACAGATGAGAAAGGTCAGCACCTGTTCTGATTCCCAAAATGACTGACAATGAAAGACTGTGCGTTTGTGCCTTTTTTTTCAAACCTGGTGGATTTTCTGTTGAACTCTACCGAAAGAGCTTTGCCTTAAAAAACAGGTTTGGGAACGAGGCCTCTTCTCGCCTGACCCCTTAAACATTTCTGTCCTGGCAAGACATCCATTGCCTGCATGTTGTTGGCACATAGATTGGTGGATCTTGGCATGTTTACCTACAATTCTTTTCAAGCAGCCTACTGTCTCTCCCTATACCTCCATCTTTCCTTTCCCCCCATGAAAGGAAATAATCCCAGCTTTGAAGGTAGTTCCCAGCCACAAGTTGGAGGTGGTTCCGTTTAAAAGGAAGTTCAAGGCAAAATTAGTTTTACTCAATGTAACCATGTATGAGAACAGGAGTGGGATGTAACATGACAGGTAAAAACTAATAATATACCATAGACACCTGGGGCTGGGGGCTTGCAGCAGCCACTCTCCCTCCCATGGCTGTGTCTGAGGGCGACATGCCTGTGTGGAATCTCCTCAGGACCAGCTGTGCCTCATGTGTATGGTGTCAGCAGTGGTCAGTGAAAAACCTCCAATTCTCACCATGAATTTTCATACAGTGTAGTGCATTAAGCAGCGTGCACTGTACGAAAACAATGGGACCTCTGAATCCCCTTCATACTGTGTTTAATAGTTAGACATTAACAAAGCCAAAGCATGATGGACTTTCATCTGTGTAGAGTCAAACCACTTTTACATTAGAATCCATCTCACATTTTACAGAATAATGAAGGAGAAAGAGAAATGAATCTCATATGGGCCAATTTGTTGAACCAGCCTTCTCTTTAAGAAACTGTGTCTCCGTGGCAACAATGACTATACCACCTGGGATTTTCCAGAGGGGTGTTCCTGGGCCGCACAGGCTCTCACAGCTGGTTTAACATCTTTAGCCTCTTGTTAAGCACATCTGCTCCCCAAATGTCAGGTGCTATGAGGCAGGTGTGTGTACATCTGTTCATAGACAGAGGCACACGCTGCTCTTTATAAATATCCAAGTGCATTTGTATATTTTTATAGTTGTTTTTCCTTTATTTGTCGTCCTTTTCTCTTGACGAGCGATAGTCAGTTGAACGCACACTTTATGAATATCTTGCAGCTTTCAATAATAGCACATGTAGCTCAGATTGTTCTCTGGACTTTGAATCCTGGAGAATTGGGTTATAAACCCTGAACACATCATCACATCTACATTAATCAAAAAGATAAACATGTCTTTAGACCGAAGTAAATATATTAGTTTAGTTATACTCTGTGCTTAATTGGCTATCAGAGGCCAACCCTACTAGCCAGACTATACAACAGACTAGCCGCCAGCCTAGTTATCATTAAACTTGGTTGTCCATTTTGTCAGGTGAAACAGCATAATTAGGTCTTTTTCCCCTTTAAATAATTTTTATGTACATTTCTGATACAGTCACAGTGTGCTGAGGGGAACTTCCTGTCAGTAACCATCCTTTCAGCTTGTGTTTGGCCACTGGGCAACTACCTTCTCTTACCTTTGTTTTATCCATGGGATAATCACATTTATTTTTTCAGTGAACAGGAAACAGTGCTGTGGTGTTTACTGTTGTTTACTGTACATAAGACATCGATCTCCTGAGTATTCCTGCCACAAGCATTTGTCAATGACTACTCTTTTTGTTGATACATTTTCCTCCCATTTATGTCTCTTTTTCTGGTTTTGTCGCCCTTTCAGTGGACTCCAGTGAGTTTTGTAAGTTTTTATGTTTTCCTGATTTTTAGTTCACTTTGGTCACCTTCCCTTCTCTGTGTCTTTGTTACATTGTAAAGCTGACAGAGTTCACCTTCTGCAGGTGAGGCTTCATATTCTGTTTTTAGTGGACAAGACAATGTTTTCTGGGTTCAGGGTTTTTGTGGGAGGGTTGGGATGCAAATGTTTCTACTTTGTATAATGATGGACAATTGTGTATTTAATGTTTGTTCATAGAGATTTATATATGAAAAGAAATGAGTATATTATATATATATATATACATATATATATATATCTATATATCTATACATAATGAAATACTATGATCTTGTTTTTGAAGTTGGTATTGAAAAATACTTTCATGGGTCTACACAGTCTGCCCTTTTCAGGGTTTTACTGAAGGCACCATTTGCTGTCTTTGGTTACAGTTGGTCATGTGTTGAGTAGCATTTTACTGGTTTTGTCTTTCAACACTGATGACTAGTTTTTGGCTTTATTCATCCAAGTGGTCCCATAACACTGTTACAGTAGTTGTGCCATTGCCCTTCGCTCAGTCTCACATATCTGTACTACTCCACACTTTATGATTTCATATGTGTAGATGTTGGCTGGCACCTATAAATGTCCAATAGTTTAAAGAAATGTGAGACTAAAATTCAAAATAAGAATTCTCCTCATCTCAAAAATGGCCAAAGAGATGATCCGTCTCTTCCTCTGTCTTAAAGGTTTACAAGTTCAGCCTCTAACTACAAGAAAAATGGAATGGGTGGATTTGATTTGAAACAAGGCCATGCTATTCCTCTTCATTAACTCAGTCTGATGCACCTGACAAATGATTTCACATGGTCATCACTTATTTTCTTATCTGGCCAAATGTCCTTGGTTTTAATTTAAATGAACATTCCTTTAAATTCATCTGGTTCATTTGCTTAATCTCATTCATCAGCTGAGTGATGCCTCTGGGTTTCAGAGTAGCCTATTGTTTAGTAAAGATTGCAGGTGTTTGATCTGCAGCAGCCCACGTCTTTCTGTCCTCACAGAACAACACAACTCCATTCCTGGCTTCTCCTGTAATACGACTAATTTCTTTCAATAATGTCTGTGTTTTACAGGAACTCGTCTGAGTAAATTCTGATTTCATTGTCATGCTGATTGAAATTTCCTAAAGGCTTAGTCAGACTTACAAGGAGTGCATTTTCTCATTTTGACCAAATGTGTCTGACCTCAAATTGGCAGAGTGACGCTGCACATGTACCTAAATCCTCCACAGCAGTCATTTCCACAGCTTCTGTAGATGACCAGAGAGTTGAGGTGAAGACTATTTCATCCTTGTGTCATCTATTACTTTAATCAGTACTTTCAGTAAATTTTCTACCATGAAATCGTTTTACACCCATAGGTAACAATGGTCTAAGCATTTATAGAAGGCCATTCTTGGACATCATATTTTTAGTTCTATTTATTATGATTTTAACTCATGGCTGCATGTAATACATGTGATTTATCTATACATTCCTTTTATATCAGACACAAACACTTTCTCCTGTATTGTTTGTAGTGTTTTTGCCAAGAGCATATTGACATTACTGTGATACTTAATGCATACAGAGGTATTTGTGGTTGGAGTATGAAAATGCATGTAGTCAGGCTGTCCTGAGTATCACCTTAAACTGGATACGCAGACATCTCTGTGTGCATGTAAACACACTTGATGAGATGCTTTTCGGTAACCCAGCCCAGAACATTCCCAGAACCTTTGCACAGCAGTGCCAGTCATGGGGTTTCTACTGCTGAATGCTTTGGTTTCTCAGAAGGAGCCAAAACTAGCACTGTCTGGCTACTCCGGCCGTCTGTCTTCACTGTTAGTCTTAACACAATGTCCAGTAACACACACAAAAAAAAGCAGCAACATTCCATTTGTTATAATTTCCATTTATTAGGAGGGGGCATATCTTTTTGTTTCAACCCTCGTAGTTCGGTCCAGCCAGGCCCCAGAAATGTCTGTTTATTTAGGTGGCCTGGTCTGACTCCACTCCATTCCTTTTCTCTGCATGATCCATATGTCCGCATGCACTGCCTACCTACCTACCTGTCTGTCTGTCTGTCTGTCTGTCTGTCTGTCTGTCTGTCCTATACCACATATCAGCACAAGGGATTGAGCACTGAAGGACTTTAGTACTTTCACTGTATCCAAACTGTCTTATCTCTTTTACTGCTTTTTGTTCTGCTGGAGAGGAGTTTGGCTTCTTTCCATGTTGTGCTTTTACCTGTAGGATCATCAAACCTGAAAGACTTTGGTTGAATATTTTACAAAAAAAGGAAAAAAAAACTATCTAGCACTTGTAACACAGACAATAGATTTTATTGTATTTATGTAGAAGAACAAATTGTTTTAGGAGGACGCTTTGTAAACTGCATCAACAGAATGGACAAACATTTTTTTATACCAGGTAGGATGTGACTTTGGTGGACTTATGGGAAGACATTTTTGCTCTTTGTCACATCTGGACATATCAAAGGGCTCCATCCAGATGCCTGGTCATTGTTACGGTTTTCCATTCCACTAAATTAGCCAGTTATCTCTATGACCACTGTGGTTCAAAAGCAGTTCTAGGTTTACATATGTATAAAATACATATTCTTTTTTATCAGTTATGTTTTTGACTTGTTCCATCATTGTTACAGAAATAGTGCATTTTTCTCGGGAACCTTTGCTCTAACATGTTGTCTTTGACATCTACAATATAAAGTATTGTTTTGGAAAAACTGCAATGTCTGTTTTTTATGTTCATTTTGTTATTTGTGGGTTTTGATTGCAAAGAAAAGGCATCTTTACTCAGAATTTGGCTAATCAAGTTACTCATGCATCACTTACTTGAAACAAGAAATCCAAATGAAAACTGAAAAAAGAAATCAAGATTGATGCTGCACAACTAGAGATATTGACTTTTTTATTGCACACATTCTTGTCAAGATCTGGCACCTACGCTGCCCACAATGCACACCGAACGCTGGCAGCTTGGCAGAGAGAGGAGTGTCATCACACATGCAGTCGAGCCCCCAGGACCTGTAACTACTGTGACGTGTAAAATCAGTGGTGTTCCCCTCTAAGACCAGAGGGAGGCAGCAGTACAGGAATGGCAATGAGGGCCCCACAGTAGCTTTGAGTGGGATTAGCCACCCATTTGGAAAGGTCAAAGGTCTGAGCTAGTGTCCAAATAAACAGCAGTGAATCCCTGTTGGTGGTGGAACTAACGCTAAGACAACAGTCCGAAAGCAAACAAGACCAATTCCGCCTTACCTCCCCTCAAATAAACACACATTCCACTGCTTTCCTGTCAACTCTGAATTTAGAGAGTAACAGTGTAAATACCACCACGGCTTCAGCCTTTGTAGGCTCGTCACAGTCTCTGTAAATCATGGAGGCCCGAAACGCCGCGCAGTGTCAAAGGCAAACGAAGAGGAGCACATCTCTGGCTGCTTGAGAGAGGAAGGTTAAACGGAGACATGAGGGACAATATTTACCATCATACAGATGCTGAAAGGAGCTCCCAGAAGTTTAAAAAAAAAGGATGACGTGAAAGCCGGGAATGTGACCTCTTTATGGTTCCTCGGTGGCTCTAACAGCCGCGGTGGTGACACGCAGACTGGCTGTCTCACCTTTAGCTCACCGTGGGCGTCGACGCGTTCGTCATCTCCGCCATGTAGAGACACACAACTGCGACCCCTCAGCAAGGTCGGGTCAGAGGAAAGGTGGAGCCCTGCTGTTGAACCCCCACCCCCCTCTTCCCCGAGGCCCGGCCCACAAGATGTCCGCCTCTTCCCCACAACAAAGGACTGAAATGTCAGTAAGGATAGAAATCTGGGAAAACCCCCCCTATCTATTTTCCCTCTCGTGTCCCCACAGTGACATTTTGGTGTGCGGCAGCTCTCTTGCCGTGCTCGTCCTCTTGTGAGTCGCTGTCAGTTAGCTCTGTCATTACCCCGCCGGCGGTGCGCATAGAAAAGGCCTCATCCTCCCAGCTGTGCTCATCACCGCGCTTTTTAATTGCAGGTTTGGCTGACTTGAAATGGCAATGAGGCTTTGGCCAGCTGCTCAGATGACAAATAAAAGTAATTACAGATGAGAGTCATTAGCATCCGTTTTGGATCATCAGCACACGCAAACCGTAAAAAAAAAAAAAAAAAGCGATGCATTGTAACAGATCTGCAACAAACACATATGTCATGGAAGAGCTGAGCACAGTCCATGAAAAGTCTTGGCCTAGGAAAAAGTTCTTGACACGCGACGGTGTGTCACTGACAAAAATTTCAAACAAATTCAGCATTTATTCTTCAGTTTCCCTCAACTTATTTTATTCCAAGCGTGGATTTGGAGACAGTGGAAATGCACACGAGGGAGCTTGTGACCGTTTGCTGTTCTTTCCATCAGATGTTCCACGAGTGCAGTTGGGACCTCTGATCCATAGTGTATTTGAAAAGCTGCGCAGCGTTTGCTTGTCTTGCTACTGTATGTGTTTAGTCTGGTGTTGAGCGTGCACCACCATCAGAGGGGCCAGGACACACGATGCCGTGTGGAGCTTTTGCAAACATAACAAAAGCTGGGTCACTGTCAGCCTTGGTGTCGGGAGAACAAACAGCAGTGCAAAGTACAATGGCGGTCAACTGCACATGCCGCCAACCATTCTTCAGCTTTATCTTACAGATCGAAAGCTTGAGTCCGTTTCCTCCTGACGCGTTGTCCTCATCATGAGCAAGCTGTCCCTTCTGTAAAAAGCCAGATCGTAACAGGAGCAGATGAAGTACAAAGAGAAGAGGCGTGCTGACAGTGACTAATTTAGGCTAAACTCCTCTGGTAAAGAAAAGATGTATTTTTTCCTGTCCAGTAAAACATAAGGAACATTTGACCACATTATATAGTGAATGGTATTCCCCTCAAACCAACATGACCAGAGTGATCCGAGTATCTTCTATTTGTAGGTTTGTTTAAATACATACTTCAGCATGTTCTTTTTGTATTTCTATACATTTGTATTTTAGAGTTGAATAGATGGTGGCTGACCCTGACATGAGGTTTTTGTGCTTTTCCATCATGATTTATGTCAACATATTGATAAAAACATCCTGTGGTGCATGGGGCTCAGTTATCATGGAGATAGATTTCTTCACTGTGCGATCCAGTTGAAACATTGTACAAAGCTGGTGTGTTGACCATTAGCTGGAATTGAGTGAAAAGAGATCAAAGTTAAATTTTTCTTTCATAATCCAAAGAATCCACTGTTGCTTTGTAACTTTTTACTGCCTCTTTGAAATGTCGTGCAGCACCAGTGTTGTTATGTTAAAGATGAAGGCCCATTGTTGAGATTTGGCATAAAAGCCCTTTAGTTTTGTAGATGGCTGTTGTTTGTTTCCAACCCTGCCCTTGTGTGTAGATTATATATTTAATAATGCGTGGCCTCTCTGTGATCCTCCAACTGTCCGGTGGTACAGCACATTGTGTCACTGTTTTAAATGTGCTCAGTTATAATACCTTGGGGAAGACTGTGGGAACATTAGCTCAGTCAATCGAGTGTTTTAAATGAAGTATAACTTTTACTTGATTTTTTTTTATTACTCGAAAGTGCAATCTAATTCTTTCCAACAGTGAAAAGAATAACAGGAGTGTTCCTGTTCAGTTTTTCAATTGCTCCAAGTAAGTAATTACATTTTGGCTTGACTTTGATGTAAGTGAGTTAACACATCATCCTCAGAGGTTCTTCTCTCCTGTGAGTGAAAGTATGAATGAAAACAAAGGTGAGTAAATACGAGTTGGCTCCTGAACTGGCGCGACCCGCTGACCTCCGCTGACCCTGCCGGTCATGACTGGTGCTAATGAAGAGCAAAGGAGTACGGGAATGTCAGCACGTCACCCCACAGACATAGCAGACAGAATGCCCCTTGTCTCCTTGTGACCTCAAAACGAATCAAGTTTCACAACTAGCTGAGGGTGAGGAGGGCGCCGTAGCTGTTACTCACTCTTGATGAGACAGGGGCAGAGACATGTTGTAGGTGCTTTATGATTGGCTCATAGCCATGAGAAAGGCAAATGATCAGTGCAGCAGTTTTCTTTATAAAACTGCTGAGAGCAAAGATGAAATGGAATTCTGAGTATCTGGTCAAAATAAATTTAGCAGATTAATGATCAGTGGATGCTGTTCATGGGTTTTGTTTGTGTATTTGTTTGTTTGTGAATACAGTAAATAGAGATCCTGTCAAAGTCTGTTCCCTGTTGAGATGACATCTTCCAGCTTGGCCTCCATCTGAACTGAGTAGGAGAACTGTAATTATTGTTTGGCTAACATCGACGGCCGCTAAAGTTAGATATTTTCCAAGTTTGTGGACACTGAGATGTAATAATCGGTGCTGCCCTCGCTTCAGTCTGTACCCGTCTTAGCCACACCACCAAATAATACCAGAACAGAGATGGACAGGCTGGTGAAGGCGGATTTATTCATGAATGGAATGAGTGAAGGAAACTGTGTGTGTGTGTGTGTGTGAGAGAGAGAGCGAGTGAGATGAGAGCAGATGGACAATACATAATGCCAGAAGAGAAGTAGTGCTGAGGTTCAGAGCCAAGTTGCTGAACAGACACATTTCCATACATACTCTCCAGAATGTGCTCAGCTAAAGGCTCTGTTCACACTGCAGGTCGAATAGTGCTCACCGTTGAATATTTGTTCAGGTATCACTAATTTAATTATTTTTTATATTGAAGCAGCATACACAGGTGAACAGCAAAAGCTGTCATGTTTGTACAATCTGTCACTGGAGGCACCTTGATTATGTCTCAAACTTCCATAGCATCTGAGTGGAAGCCTCTGTGAAGGCACTGATACATTTCACAGCCTTGATCTCTGTGCGTGCCAGCAGCCTGAGTGATTGTCCTCTGTGTTTTTCATACAGAGCGACACAAACACAACATGACAGCTCAGACTGTGTTCACGTGGCAATGGCATCAGATTAAAGATAGTTTCCCTTATGTGACACAAATCAAAAATGAAAGCTCTGTTTCGGAGCCTCACCACAGACTTGTTATCAGTATCAGTATTAGAAAGGGAAAAGTCCCTATCCCACAGCCCACTGTATGAGCAGGATGGCTTTTATGATCATCTTCCTGTCCAGTTCCACTCCCCCAGCTTTGAGAATCCACATAAAACCCTGATGAGCCTGATGAGACTATGACACCTACAGTAGCATTCATTCATTTCCTAAAAAAAAGATACACTGCCGATATGCCGAATTTTCCTGAGATGAGCACAGAGGTGTCATTGATTCAGGCAATCAATGTGTTTAATACCACATCTTCTCTTTTACCATCGCTGCCTGTCCAGACATGGGGAGTCCCTCTTTTCACAGGGTCAGTGAATGCAGGATCAGAGAGGGGTCAGGCTGTCCTCTGAAGGATACTGTAAGAGGAGTCACCTAGTCTGAGTATCTCCGTGTTCAGCACAGTCAATGTCATGTTGTTTTCACTCTTCTTTATTCAAACTTTTGAGGGTGGAAGTGACTGATTGAAATCCTCTGAGAAATTTGGTAAACTTTAAAGAGAATCAGTATCTCTCTCCCCCATCAGCAACACACTGCAGCAGAATCAGAACAGGATGGAGGTGTGAATGTATCCAGTTGTTTGTGCCCACTCTCTCCAAAGAAAATGAAAAAAGCACTGGCCCTGAGGCCTGATGATAATGTGCCGAGGCTCTACTGTGCCGGATCAAAGTCTTTGGGACCCTGATTAAATGATGGGATGAGGGAAAGGCACAGAGGAGCTGAAGAAAAAGGCCAGAAGCTCTGCTGATTCCTTTTCATCCAGGCAGCCTTGACAGGCGAGCCTCTGCCGGGTTCGCCTGAACCCTGACAGGCATCTCGCTTTCTCCCTTCACTATGTGGGATTCTGTCTGTTAAGCACATGCATCAGGATCGCTATATTAGTTTAACTGTCAGTACATTTGCACACATCAGTGCCGAGACCAATTCATCTATGTTCACTACATTAAGTAAATGTGCTTCTATAAGGAAATGTCATTTAGTGTGTGAACTCTGTGCACTGTGTTGTGAAGATGTCTGGCTATTTTACTTACCTTTGTGCAAAATGAGCTGCAAAAATGTTGATTTGAAAATACCAATGGAGGAAATACTGAGGAGATGATTGTGACTGCAGAGTGAAATACAGAAATATTTGGACTGAAACTAGTGCATCTGCAGAATTGTTACTCAATAATTAGTCTCAATAATTAGAGAAAATGTGAAATACACCATGCATAAAATGATTTATAGCCCACTTATGTAATTTAAAGCAAGCATTTTTTTTTTTTATATTTTATGAATAAATATGCTGTGGACTTGACCACATGACATGAACAGCATGTCATTTCTTGTAGTATATCATTTAATTGAAGAACAGGGATCATTTGATCCATCTTAGTAAGTGAACCTCCACAACACACAATGAGACAGACAGATGGGCAGACAGACTGAAATCAGTATTTGAGGTGCATTTGAGGTCTGAGTAATGCTTCATATATTTCATATATTTGCCGTGGTGGCAGTCGACACAGCTGACTTTCAGCTTTGCCAGCACACACACACACACACAGATAGAGGGGAAGTTCAGTCATGCCGACATTAGCCTCCAAAGTGGTAGAAAACTAACCTTAGGATTTTTTTTTTTACTGAACCAGGGGAACACAGAATACCGTTTGAGGCGCAGAGTGTAAACCTTTACTTTATTCCCTTTTTACTGCAAATTAAAGTTTTGTAGCTTTTTCCGTCTGATTTTACGGGAAACATCTGGATCTCTCACACCGCTGGAGCAGTGGCCCCGGGTGATTCTGTGCTGCTCAGCTGTGAGGGCCCGGGATAATGAGCAGGTATCAAACGGCTCCTATGGATAAGCCGGCCTAGGAAGGGCTGTCCAACAGCAAGCAGGACCACCATGACAAATGTCAGGACTTGTTCATGTCTGACATGTTTTCATGAAGGATTTTAGAAACATTAAACATTGTTTGAATAGATTGTTAGAAATTATTCAAATAAAATGACAACTGACTGATGGAATATTTGATTCTGATAATTCAGAAAATGTGATTTTGAATCTTTTGTTTATGGTTTGCATTGCTCTGCACAACAGGTGTGTTTATCCAGCATCTGTAAGTACACCCAAATTCACATAATTTATCACTGTAGGAATAAAGATGGCTGAGACTTGAGGCTTATTCTACTTGTGTGTGCCTCCTGGACAGCCATGGTGGTGAACACCAAGTTAAATTTAAAAAATGAAGGCATCACATCTTCAGATCAGCACTAAAACACCCTGCAGGTGAATCCCTTCAGACAACATTGAACACACCAAGCTTCCTGAATAACAAAGTGTGGATGCTGTCTCTGTGAAAGGGCCGTACATACATTCACACATGAAGCATGTGTTAACTCTAATGAAGAATGTGCGTTTGGTGCTTCAGCAGCTGTACCTGCAGGTGTTTCCCCCTCAGACCACAGTGATCTTGAAGAAAATTAGACAGACTGGAAATATCATAAAAGGTTTAGGTTATTCTGGTGGAAAACGGTTGCTAGTTTTTATCATCCTCGTTCTGCTGTAAGGAATTTATCATCTCCTGAACACTTTGTTTGAACGGTGTTACCTGCCTGCATCCATCCAACAATACACATTGAGATGATGAGAGTGTGAGCTGGGTGAAGCTCTCAGTCAGTCAGGCTGCCTGGTAGCTCTGAGTTAACAATGAGCTCCTTTCACTGTTTAGATTGCATCTAACCACGTCTGGGAAAATGAGATGTAAACAATTTTAATGTTTCAAGAGTGAGAGAGAGATTCAAAGGCATTTCTTCAGTCCTCTAGTGTATGTGTGTGTGTGTGTGTATGTGTGTGTGTGCGCTGCAGGCGCAGAGTTATTGTCCTTATCTGCGGTTGTTGGGGCTCCCTGCTCGTTAAAGGGCCCAAAGGCATCGCCATTTGAAATGATTACTCGTTATTTAAGCGGACAAGCATTTTATATGGGCGAGTTTGAAACTGGCTCGAGTTTCCTCCACTGTTAATGAAGCTGTATTTTTTATGGTCCTGTTTTTTTTTTTTTTTCAAAGTCGGCGTTTTCTTTCCATAACAAGAAGAGGGGAGAGGCAAAAAGGGGCCAAGTTCTCACACCCAGCAGTGAAAAACTAAAATAAAAAAAGAAAGAAAACAAGGTGTTGGTATTTCTTTTCCTAATGTAGCAGCCACCACCTGAGCAAGAAATTCTCCTTATCAGACTCAGAAACTCCTTACGGCTTAGATCTGAATTTACCCAGCTGACCTGCGTGATGTTAACTTCAAATCCACAGAAATGAAAAAAAAAAATAAAATAAACCAAATTTCGTTCAAAAATATGTGTTTTAATAAATAAGCAAAACAAAAATGTACATTGGACGGAGTTTGGAGACTTGCTAAAGAAAGTCGGTGAAATAAATCCATGCAGCAAATGACTCTAAATTGCATTGGTCCCTTGACAGGCTATAGGCGCACTTACACAGGTATGTACAATATGCATTCATTTATATAGATTTATACTTTGGTTTAAAGTCTTTGAAAACAAAACAAAACAAAATATATATCCTTCCAAAAAAAAGTTGGCTTTGCTGAAATACAGAGGCCGTGAATCTCAATATCTCTGGCCTGAACACATCGCAGGTCTGCCTTTTTTTATTCTTTTCTTCCTCTCTGCCACAAACAGCTCCAGACAGTCAGAGGCGGTGTGATGAATGTGCATCCACACACACACACACACACACACACTCTCTCTCACAGAGTTTGTGGGTCACATTACGTCTCTCCTCCGAGCCTTTGAGGTCGATGGGTTCTTCAATAATCCCTTTGCTCTTCATACTTGGTAGAAGTAAACAGTCTGTGTTGGAGACACACACACACACACGTTATTCTTCTATAAGGCGCAAAGAAACGCAGGGAAATTACTTTCGATTAAAAAAAAATCTTTGTAAAGGCACATGTGCTGTTTTATTTGTTGAATTTAAACATTAACTGTGGGAAGTCATTAATGAATCAATTATTAGCCACTGAGCTAAGTGAAACCACATGGCAGCAGTAACATTTTCTATCTGCAGCTGCAAAAAAAAAACTTTTCTTCGGAGCACCTGAGTAAATCCACGCGTTTTCATTTGGCCTCGGATTAGTGGACAGTCCTGAAACAATCCACTGTAAATCCTGCCTGCTCACATCTGTCAGTCAGGCCACCATTTAGAGAGCCCGCTTTACAGGCCTCTGTGGCTTTTTACACTTTATACACCCATCTGCGTTTTCAGTTTCTATTTCAACCAATTAAACGAACAACAAAATGAATACGTTTCTTTTTCTTTAAGAGAGAGCAGAGCATTTCATGTCTGTGTGTGTAATCTGAGAGAGGAAAGGAGAATTGAGAAACTAAACTACACATTGTAACGTTTTATATTTTCTTGAACAACCACAGAGATTAATTTAACTAAAAAAATCCACCTTCAAATTGGCTGTGTTTTACGCAGAATGACTGTGATGAAGCTCTTTCCTGATGCTAAACACACATCCGGCCCCTGACAGCCAAACAAAGCCTGCTCCTGCTCATTTCAACCCGAAGTGTTATTTAGTGTCGCCCTCTGTGATCCCCTTCACTTGTTAGGCTTTACCCAGAGCTCACACACAAGTGGCCCCACATGAACATTTTCTCTGTGGCCTCACTGCGCTCAGCTGACCACCACTTCATGTCAGAGGACACTTAATACTTATTAATACTGAAATAAGACAATTCTGAGAAGCTGGTATCATTTGCTGCCATCACTGAGCAGATGAGTGCAGCTTTGCTTTCTCTCTCCTCCCTGCTGTCAAATGGCGAGTTTAGTTCAATAAAAACACTCTAGTTAGCAGGCGAAATTAAACTTCAGCTCCAAGGGAAAGTGTGTGTGCTCTGCTCTGATCTCTGGGGTCACTGTGCTGCCTCGCTGACACGCGCTCTCACGACTGGAGCAGAAAAAAGAAATAACATGCTGCAAATCTGCAAAATAACGTGACCAAATCCTGCCCGCCTGTTAATGCGGGCCTCTGTTTTTATTGTCTCGCACTGGCTTGAACTTTCATGTCCAGCCGAGCTGCCCATTCCTGCGGTCTGCACACAGGAAAGTGCTCTATTGTGGATATAAATTACCCGTGCTGCCACTACAGCTGCCTTCTGCTGCAGCCCTGGACTGTGCGTTTTTATTTTTTACCCTGCTCATTATGAAACGCTGCTAAGAGGGGTATGGATTAACTGCAAAAGTCACAACTGGCCGATTTAATGCGTGTCTGGTTAAAAAATAGAACAGTCTTGTCGTTTTTGGTCAACGAGGCGAATTCTTCACTCGGCCTGGCATGTGAAAATGTTCCAAAATCATTATTTGTGTTAATCCGCCCACTTCCCCGCGCCTAATCCTTTTCACACAATAAATACAATGTTCCACTCTGGACACCCCGAGCTGAACTTCGGGTTTGGCTGTGCCCCCCTGCGGGGTCGTGCACGTATGAAGCGCAGTGGAGCTGATGGAGCGTCTTCGGGCTCCGCGGCCTTTGCGCACCGCAGCATCCGGACGCAGACGCGCGGCCGGGCGGCGCAGAGATGCTGAGGCCTCGGTGTGAGACCTGTCACACACACGACAGGCGCAGGCAGCTGTACAGGCTTCTGAATTTACATTTTGGTGCACAGCTGACGCACATTTTGGTCAGTAACACCCGGCCACAGCTTTGCTTTGGAATATGCTCATATAAAAAGAAGTTCTGCTTGGTGGATTATATGTGTTTATGTATGTATGAAATGTGGCAGCGGGCTCCAAATCCAAACACGTGGCCAAAATCACTGCTCACATTCAGCAGAAAATGAACACAGAGATGGGAATGAATAAATTCACAGTTTGCACAATTTTTGTTTAAGTGGTTTTCCAATGAAGACGCACATTTGTCCACCATCACTAACAAAAGCCCGCTTTTCTCCCAGCTCTGCCCCCTGTAACAGATATTATTAACGTCTCTGTGGTACCCACCGCTTTGGCATTGTGAGAGAGGCTCTCCGGGCGCTAGTGAGACGCGGACATAGACCAGGCGCCCTCCATCCTCCACACCGAGAACGCGTAACTGAGTCTTTCGTGCGCGACGTAGCTGCAGCTGGACATCTTGTTGTCCATCTCGTCGCTCTGCAGCACCTGACAGAGGAAGTCAATGTATCTGGAGGCGAGCTTCAGCGTCTGTATCTTGCTGAGCTTGTCGGACGGCAGCGTGGGGATGATTTTGCGCAGAGAGGCGAAGGCCTCGTTCAGAGACTGAGTCCGCTGCCTCTCCCGGACGTTGGCCAGGACGCGCTGGTTCTGCAGCTCCTCGTAGGACTGGCTGCTGCTCGGACTCGGCTTCTTGCCCCTCTTCACCGGGCCCGGGCTGCTGCCGCTGCTGTCCTCGCTGGACTTCTTGCTGTGTCTCCTCTTCCTGCGCCTCTGCTGTCGGTCCAGCTCCTCCTCGCTGGTCACCAGACTATCCACAGGGGAGACCGGGGAGCTGGAGCCCTCTTCCATTTCTTTCTTGAAGAAATGCAGGGATAGAGCGGAAAAAACGTTGTCCACCTTTGAAGCCGTGGTTACAGAAAAATGTATAGATATCCGTAAAGATGAGAGAGACAGAGAGAAGGGGGAGGGTGGGGGGGCTTTTCAAGACACCTCACTCTCTGCGCGTCTGGATTTACAAGAAACTGGTCCCAAGCCGGAGGCTGGCACGCTTCTCCTCAGGCAGGAAGTTTTTTCCTCCAATTTTTTTGGAAACTTTATCCCGGTTTCAGATGCTAAATAGTTTTGAGCGTGGAAGGGGAGGGGTTTGGAGGGCGGAGGGGGAGCCAGTGTGAGTCTCTGTCTGCTAATAAGCAGGAGGGACCGCTGCTGGTTTCATGTGTCCGGGATGGGACCGAAACAAGGCGCTCACTTACTGTCAAAAGCAGGACATTTCTTTGATTTCTTCCCCTTTTTTGCGCAGGTTGGTCCCATCATCAAACGGACTGTTTCTCTCTCTCTCTGTGTGTGTTCTGCTGAAAAAACAAGTTTAACCACAGTCAAATGATAAATTATGGGTTGAATTATTACAAAAAGCCCTGATTAAAACTTTTTTACGCATGTCTTAGAATTATTTAAATTATTTTATTGATCTTGAATTATCAGTTACAATCTACAGTATGTATTTTATATTGTAACCATTTTAAATACAGTTTTTCAGATAATACTGTCGTCTTACAGAAACATTTTAACGTCTCTAATATGTTTCTGAAAACCGAGACGTTGTATTAAAGCGATCATCCTGAGCCAAGCGGGCCAGTAAAACTACTGAATGACCTGCTGTATAAAGTGCATTTGTTCTTCAGGCTGTGTGCCACAGTGCTGCCACTCTATACAGGGCCTTTTTGATATCTGTTCATCCCTCCCTGTGCAGCAAATACCGTGTTTCCCTCCTCGGTGTGTGCGCGCTGCGGAGGCCGTTTTATGCACACGCACTCGTCGGGCTGGAGGAAATCAATTTTAATTTTTTAATCGAATCAGGCCTGTACGCTCTCACAGTTCCTATAATGTGCAAGTCAAACAGGAAGGAGGCTTAAACTAACCGAGGAGCTCTCCGGTTTCTGCGGATACCTCCAGTGGACGGTCTCTCCATGCGTTTTGTCAGCGGCCCACCTCTTCATCTGTCATGTCATGTTTTCCCTGCGCAGAGCGGCGCACAGGTGGCTCACATTATACAGCTGAATTTATCCACTGCCAAAATGCAGAGTTTGTCCAAATCAGCTGACTGACCTCCAGAGATTTCTGTGGTTCTATATTGTTGTGGGTTTCTCTGGCTGCAGCGGCTGTCCCTTTGCTCCCATAAACTCCACAAATATTATTTCAATTGTCACTTTATTTTTATTTTAAAACAGAAGGAAACAAAAGGGGGGAAAATTCTTGCTGCGAGACAGATCAGTTCTTTTATTCTCAAGATGTTTCTTGGATCATAAATCATTTTACTTACACTACAGGAGTGGTCTGCTTGTGTCTTATTTCAAATAAAATGACATGAAATACAATAGGAAAATATTGAAATAATTCATTAAAGACACAATGTCTGTTTGTTTTAAAAGAAAAATTTTAACTGTGTAGAATAGCTATGTAACCCACAAAACATGAGGCTGGATGATGTTGCTTTCTTACTGAAACATGGTCTATCATGAATCAAATTGTACTGACTAATTCCCCATTATTAGGAAGCAATTTTGCTAATTTACACTGTAGCGTACATTTCAGTTCACTGAGAGTATCTGAAAACAATCACACTGCAGTATCTTGAGTGCGTGTTGTGTGTGTTCACGTCCGGGGAGACTGCTCGCTGTAAATGGGGCAGAGCTGAGCTCCTCCTGAGGGCTGCACAACAACTGTTCAAGCCCACGATTGCTCACTTTCTGGTTCTGGGACACATCCTGGTTTTCCCTTGAAAGCTCCTGTGCCCTATGAGAAACCCTGGTCTGTGTTGTGTTTTGGGCTCCACTGGTAATGGTGACTGTCACAGTACTTTTGTTCAGTGCCAGAGCTCTTAATTCAGAGCCTGGCACGCCTCAGTGTAGGTCGAAGTGCGGTTACACTTTCATACAACCTCTTTGTAGAGAAGGTAATGTTTCACACATGCAAATATGAAAGTAATGCTTAAATATGTGTGGGTGAATTGTATTAAAGAGAGAACGTGCACACTTAGGAACGCACACACACTTTCCCTGATTATGCCCTCTGACCTTGTGCTCTCTCTGGCTCAGCTGCAGGAGGCCTCCATGCCCAGGGGAGAATGAGAGGCTGATCCTGCACAGCGTCTGCGAGGTACGCTCCCCTCACACACACACACACACACACACACGCTTCACAAGAGGCGAAAGAGCAACAGGGGCCCCAGGCCAGCACTTTTCCATCCACTGTATATGCTCTGGGCAATGATAAGCTAGCTCGTATTCAAAAGGCAGCAAATGATGAGGATGACAGCTCGCTCCATTCCCAAAATGATTCAAATTCATCCCTGATTATATTCTACTGCAAAGCATAATGTGAAAATAATGCAAAAACCATACATTGAAAACATATTTTAACACACGTTGTTGAACTAAAATAGCAAAAAAATAAAATAAAATAATAAAATAGCACTAAAGCAGACACACTTTTATAATTTAACTCCAGTTGGGGTGTAATCAACATAATTTTGAGATTTTCCCATTGATCAAATATTAAAACTTTATCCTGAACAGATCCCTTATTGTACGTCAGCGGGGCCTATGATAACACTTTGATATGGAAATATTGGCCGTAATATAATAAAGGGGAAGTCACTGGCTCATTTGCTCTTTTATCCCCAGTGGATGTCGGTGATTCATGTCTATCTCACCCAACGCTGGTTGGAGTTGAGAGGAATTATTGGTCCCTGTGGTTCTCACAAGAGCCCCCTCAGAGAGAGATGAAGCGAGAAAGAGAGAGATGGAGAGGCAGAGACGGGAAAATGAAGTACGTGTGAGAGACAGAGGGGGGAGAGAGAGAGATGACCTGCCTCTCAGATCAAAGATGAGCTCGGGCAGTAATTCAGCGAAGCAGGATGACGCACCTTTGTCTTGTCTGACACCTTTAAAACCAGCTCCACATGGGTGGAGGGCATAGCTGCAATAAGCCCAGACCCTCTCTGCTGTCACATCAGTGGAAACACATCTTTGTCGCATGCACGGCCTTCTGCCTTCACGTCAGCCTCGTAAATAGATACGAGACAATAAGTGAGACTGAGAGTTGTTGAGAGATAAAAAACAGGTCGGGAGAGGGAAAGAAAGGACGGATTCAGAGGAAAACAGAGGGAGGAGGCCAAATGTATGGATGCGTGATGATTCACCCGTCTTTGATCTGACAGAGAGGGCTATGGACGTGTGAGGGAAGTTATGGAGGAGATGATTTGTTAGAGGCTGCGATGAGTGGAATTTTACTGTCCATGTGCCTGCCAGCATCGGTTACCTTTGACTTCAACCCCCCCAAACACTTGTGAGGCTCACCCCAAATGATCTTGGCAAGAGGATCTAAAGCCTGTGTGTGCAAGCACATGCATGTGTCTGCCTGTATGTGTGTGCATCTAAACTCATGTGCGGTATACATTATCACCTGATTACTGCGTGCATCAATGAGCCTGCCTTTTTGTACATGCACTTGTTTGTGTGTGTGTGTGCGTGTGTGTGTGTGTGTGTCAGAAAGTGATTCAAGATGAACCAAAGATGTTCAGCAGAGGAGAGGCCCAGCTGGTTCTCATTGTGCAGAATACAGTGTCTATTACCAGCCGTGCAATCGCTTTTAAAGCTACTTGTAGCCCCACCGCTGGAGCAGCTATTTACACTACCAGTCAAAAGTTTGGACACAC